>OY992884.1:45495615-45565615 GCA_963921405.1 Cepaea hortensis | reverse complement strand
TTTCCCCCTATGTAAATGTAACAATAATAGATAACTGGTGTGGAAAAGATGAGTGACTTGAAGGGCCAAATGTAAGATGTGCCTGCGTGCCCAATTTGTGACTCTTTGAAATAAATTTCGTTAGTTCCTCTTCTGCGTATCTATCTGTCTGTCTATCTGTCTGTATATGTGCCTGTCTGTGTTTCTCGCTGTCTATCAGTCTGCCTATCTATCTGCCTCTATATATGATTGTCAGTATGTCTGTCTGCCTGCTGTTTGCTTAATTGTCTACATATCTGGATGTTTACACGCATATGTGTCCGTCTACACGACTGATCGTCTGTCCATCCAAGAAACAGGTCAAATCTTAAATTCCATCTTCTATAGTCTATCCATTCATATGACCCCATCCGTCCAACTGTTCTTTCTTGCACATTTATGCGAGTATGTCTGTTTGTGTATGTGTGCGTGTGTGTGTGTGTGTGTGTGTGTCTGAATATATATGCTTCAATGTTTGAATGTATGCCTACCCAGCATGTGAAGACAGGATTCGGCAGACTGCGCGGAAGAAATCATTCCTGATTCAACGGGCAAGACGGCGTTTACCTGCAAAGCGTTGTGGAACGTAATGAGCACGGCAAGGCACACAGAGCGCCCTGGTCATCCACTGCAAATATTTTCGTCTCCAGTCGTCTCGACTTGTCTTGCCACTGGACTCAGATGGACTCAGGCGAGAAAGTGAGGTCGATGAATTGCGCAAATCTTCCTCACTTTAATCCAAGTCATCGCGCAAGTCATTCTTCATCCAACGTCATATATCACCTTCAAGCCCTGTGGCGATGGGCGAGCGGCGAAGCGGCAGGCGTGGGTACGCTGGCAGCCGTAGTCACAGACCTGCACACAGGTGGCTCAGGCCATATGGTCGTCTTCTACTGACCGGAGCAGCAGTGGGATTCGGCAGCCCCCTGAGCGACTGAGCAGCCCTCTATAGGAACACACTACTCAACTCCATAGCATGAGGAAGGGGCTAGAAAAGGTGCCCTAAACATTGTCTGCTACATCACTACCTAACCAGCTAGTCGCGGTTGGTGGGTACCCTTAACTGCGGGCGACATACAAACAAAGATAAAACAAGCAAAG
This sequence comes from Cepaea hortensis, assembly GCA_963921405.1. Taxonomy (NCBI): domain Eukaryota; kingdom Metazoa; phylum Mollusca; class Gastropoda; order Stylommatophora; family Helicidae; genus Cepaea; species Cepaea hortensis. Next base: position 45,564,496 of record OY992884.1, on the reverse strand, counting down.
CTAAAAGAGTAAACCATATTCCCTTAACAATTCGAACATGGAATGTACGCACCCTACTTGACAGAGACGGCGCGTCGGGTCCAGAGAGACGAACAGCACTGATTGGGAGAGATCTGGGCAGGTACAACATCGACATTGCAGCCTTGAGCGAGACGCGACTTGCAGAAGAAGGCCAAATCTGTGAAATAGGTGCCAGGCTACACATTTTTCTGGAGTGGAAGGAAAAGCGAGGAAAGTCGCCAATCCGGTGTGGGATTTGCCATTAAGTCGGCCCTGGTCGGCAAATTAGCTGGATTTCCAAAGATTATAAACGACAGGCTCATGACCATGAAGTTGCCCCTGCTGAATGGAAGGAAGCATGCAACCATTGTGAGTGTCTACGCACCAACTATGACCAACGAAGATGATGTCAAGAACAAGTTCAATGAGGACCTGCACAATGTATTAACATCTGTTCCCAAAGGAGACAAACTTATACTCCTTGGTGATTTCAATGCCAGAGTAGGCACGGACACCACCTCTTGGAGTGGCATTATTGGAAAGCATGGAGTCGGAAATTGAAACAGTAATGGACTCCGCCTCCTTCAGACATGTGCCGAACATGATCTCCTGATTACGAACACAATTTTCCGTCTCCCCATGAAAAATAGGACATCGTGGATGCACCCTCGCTCGAAACACTGGCACCTAATTGACTATGTCATCGTCAGGAGGAGTGACAGACAAGACGTTCGAGTGACAAAATCTATGTGTGGTGCCGAATGTTGGACAGACCATCGTCTCATTGTCTCGAAAATAAACATTCACATCAGGCCACCACGGCGTCCTCAAGGGGCGAAAATGCAAAAAAAGCTAAATGTCACCCGCCTAAACACCAAGAAAATGCAGCAGTCGTTTGAAAATATGCTGGATGACCACCTCAAGCCCAATGCTGCAGCTAAACAGGAAACAGAAACAGAATGGAGAGCCATAAAGGACATAATTTACAACACTGCTATGGAAATCCTGGGTCCAGCCCCCCGAAAGCATAAAGACTGGTTTGCTGAAAATTCCGAAGACATCAACCAATTGCTGGCCGAGAAACATCTTCTCCTCAAGGCACATTTGAATGACCCAAAGTCAACATAAAAAAAAGATGCTTTTAAGAACATTCAGAGAGTAGTGCAGCAGACACTTCGGCACATGCGGGACTCCTGACTGAGCAGCAAAGCTGATGAAATTCAGGGCTTTGCTGACAGACATGATATGAAAAACTTCTACGACTCACTGAAAGCGGTCTATGGTCCTACATCACCAGGCACAGTTCCCCTCCTCAGTGCAGATGGGGGAACATTGGTCACCGATAAGAAAGAAATCCTTCAACGCTGGGCAGAGCATTTCAGCAAAATCTTAAATGCAACTTCCTTCTTCGATGATGAAACCATCAACTGCCTTCCTCAAGTTCCCACCAATGAGACATTTGATGACCTGCCAACCATAGTGGAAGTAAACAAAGCCATCCAGCAACTCTCCAGCGGCAAGGCACCTGGTCCTGACTCCATCCCAGCAGAGATATACAAGGCAGGTGGGCCGGTCCTAAAAGAGCAGCTTCACAAAGTCTTTACAAACATATGGGTGAACGAGACCATGCCACAAGATTTCAAGGACGCGTCAATAGTCCACCTTTACAAACTTAAAGGAAACCGCCAATCCTGTGACAACCACCGAGGAATCTCCTTGCTTTCAATTGCAGGGAAGATACTCGCCAGAATTCTTCTCAATTGCCTCACAGCCCATCTCGATCAAGGTCTTCTACCTGTGACGAAACGGATAAAGAACGGCAGATCTCTGCATAATATCCCTTTGAAGGGAGTGCGATGCGTTGGTCTCCCTTGAATTAATATCAATTAATAGGGGATTCCCCATCGGAAAATAGTGCGGGGCGGAGCTATTCTAGTTATTTATGGAAAATCTAGAATGTTCTCCCAAGTGCGTACCTGGTAGAGATCTCTAAGTTCACGCGTGCTTCATGCAGCACGGGGTGGGGAAACTTATCGTGACTCTGGTTTTCTTCATGTATCATGAAAGTCACGCGGCCCGTGTAGGCGAGTGGAAGGCGCACTGACTTTGTCGTGAGCAGTCGCCCACCAAACCTCAGCGTAGACAGATCGCAGCCAAGAGGCTGATGTAATTGTGATGTCAATATTCGCGGCCAGTGCGGACATCTACAGTCAAGGGTTGTGATTCTTCAATCACAGGTTAGTTGAGTACTTATTCTATTATTTAATGGTTGTCGTGATGCCGTGCTGATTCCCGGAATGAATTAATTGCCGTCGTAAAATTGAGTTGTCGCGTAGCGTTATCCGTTACAGTTGGCGGTTTGCATTTTTAAGTAGGCTTTATCGATCAGCAATGTAATGTGTTACCTGACGGAACAAGCCGTGTTCCACCGCGAGTGGTGTGTAAATAAAATAGGCCGAACGATGTGCGTTACTGTGTGTAGCAGTTACGGGTTTGGTTTATTCATTACGCAGGCAAGGCGACAGTGTGTCCGTCATGACATCAACATGCTAGACGCTGTAAACGATAAGGTATAGCTTATTATTAGAGATGTGTAATGTGCTTCGTGACATTAGAATGGTAACGTAATTGTTCTATCAGTGATGGTGATGTTTCGAGGAATCAAGGTGAAATCAGCAGTGGTGTATTTGCTGTGTGCTGATAGCAGTGTTAGTCCGCGTAAGCCGAATGGCGTTGCATCGGTAGGATAGCAATTGATAAGAAGTATTCATGATACTATCGTTACTGCTTGTTGTCATGTCCGTCCGCTAGGATGACCGTGCGTGTTCCATTGTACGTTTGTCTAGGCAGCGGGAGGTAGGCAGGTAACCCCAACCCGATCGGTAATAGGTCCGACCCAATGCAATCGTGCATATCCGATGAGTGAACATACCCGATCGAGGGTGATGCGGCACTCCGTAATTCGAGGCCGAGGTGTCTAGATAGATCGAGGTTTGAACCTAACCGTTTCTGTCTCTAATATTCTACTCTTCTGGAACCCTGACTCGGTTCATGGAGTACTTGGAGTACTGCCGTGAAGTAGGAGTATATGAGAGGAATAACCCCCCCCCCCCCTCCAAAAGGTGGAGCCAGAGTTTGGTAGTGGAGTCTGGAGGTTTGCTACATTGGATGACGTGACTTAAGTCGTCACGGGACAAGGTACACGAGACCCACAGTAGCTGTGGGAAAGTGTAGTGGTGGATGGCCACCACAGCTGTGCTCGACCGGCACAGGGATGACTGACCTGAAAGATAGTCAGTGAATAAGAGGGCAACTCAGGATCTGGGGCAGGGATCCCAGACCTGACACTATGGCTGTGATATGATTTTGCTATTTAAGTGTAACAAGTCATGAGTTCTCCTTAGTTAATGCTATAGTAATGAATTATCAGGAGTATAATTCATTATGGACATATAGTTATTAATGTGTGTAATTCATCAGTCCATGGGTGAAGGGATTGATGAATTGATGAGTCTGTCAGGAAGGAGATGTCCGGCTGGACACCTTCTCGATACAGTAATCCCTACACTGAAAGGAAAGTAAGTGTATATGTTGATTGAGGATGGGAGATGAAACCGGATTGGACTGGCACCAGGCGGATGCTTGACAGAGTCATACAGTCGACTCTGGTGCTAGGGGTTATATGTAGCCCAGAAGTGTTACTTGACTGAACAGGTGTGCTATTGCTTTTTCTACCATCATTATGCCTATATATTATAGTGACTAGGTAGATCTATCATGTGATGATTTCATACTCATGTTGGTAGACATGAGGAATGTCTGAGAGGCAGGTGACAGGGTGGAGATGCTGGTAGTCTTTGTTGTAGTTGAGTACTCACACCAACCTCTCCGTGTTTCAGGATCTGTTATTACTATACAGAAGAAGATTCAAGAGCTGCACCATGAGCTCTATGGGCCCACTCATTCCAGTGCCTATCCAGAAGTTGATTGAGGCCATACTGGGAGTGGTTGTCTGGTTCTGCGAGATCAATGTTGGAAGGAGCTGAGTGCTGAATAAGTCTGTAGGTCTAGGTTAGGACCTCCGTCAAGAGTCCGACGAGTGTCATCCGATCCTGAGAGGATCCAACACTGAAACGTCTGGTGATTCAAGCCAGTGAAGCACTGGTGACATTCAGTCTCTGTGTAAACCTTGGTAATTGCAAGGGAGTGACCTTTCAAGTTGTGTAGAGTGATCATTGTTACCGGTCGCCATGACCTGTGTTATATGCTTCTGGCCCGGCTGGGTTATGGGACACCATGTATCAGTTGATGCTTACATAGTGTTTTTACATTGGTTACCTTTATGAAGCCAACATGTGGTCTAGTGAACTAGGACATTGATTACAACATTGGTGGAAACACCTGAGTGACATGGTTGTGAAGGTAGGGAGTTACCTCATGCCAACGTTATGAACTGTTGACAATGTTTGTGAAGGTAGGGAGCTACCTCATGCCAACGTGATGAACTGTTGACAGTGTATGCTAGGTTGTGATTACTACCCATGGATCAGGGTAGGTACATGAGACTGTGTGAAGATCTATTGTCCAAGGACATGGAACTAAGGTGAAGTGTTTAGTCACCTGATAGACTTTACCAGTGACATTGTGTGTTCGTGTGGAGCAGCCGCTCATTGTGTAGGTGACATATCAGTGTGTGGGTCACTGATGAGATAGAAGAGTGACCTGGCTCTTGTGTATTTTGAGACGGTGCTACATGTATTTTTTTCTGCAAGTGGGAGACCGCTAATGTTCTAGGGTCGGCCCAGACTTCATCAAGAGTGTGACGAGGGAAATAGTAGGACAGCAAGGAAGGATCCTTGTTCATCAGTGCAGTGTCAGTCAGGCAGTGGTACTGCGCTTGATCAGCCCTTGCTTGGTTCTCTGGGTGAAGAGGGAACTTTGGAGAGGCAGCAGACCTTGGAGTTCCAGTCCACTGGAGGAGCCTGGGTGAGTCGCTACCACGACTGGACAACCGCACGAGCTATCGTCCGCCTCCATGATGAATACTCATCTGCATCGTTGATCTTGTACATAGTTCTTCTCGTCTGGCTTTCAGCCATCCTTCTCTGTGTTGTGGTTGACGTAGTTCAGAATTAAATTTTTGTTCTCTTAGCTATGACTTTGTGCAGTGATATGACTGGTGTCTGGTCCGAGCCCCCTTGGGGTTTGGAACCCTAGGTGCGGGAGGGGAGGTTAAGCTGTCCCGGCTTGTGTGGGGCCTGGTAGATGTAGAGTGCTATTGAGGTGGTTGGAGCAAAGGCAGGGGATAGTATCTATCGTGGCAAACCAGTCCAAGCCCCGGCGGTCTTGTCACAAGATAGAGTGGGGGCTCGTCCGGGAGCTTCTCTTTGTTCTGACATCTCGTAGGAATAGGTTATAGTGTCATCTGTCCTATACCTATTGTCTACTTGACGAGTAGGGCTACTGATACCTTTCTCTTCGACGTGGACAGACATTTAGTTAAGTTAGTATAGATACATAGTTACAGTGTTGGTTGGAGTACAGTTAGCATTGTGATTGGGTATTGCATATCTATACTGATACTAAGTTACACTAAGCATGGCTACTCGTACTTTAGATTTAGCTAAGGTGCGGGCATCTGCAACTGAGATGGGATTGGAAGGTGAGGAGTTCAAAGCCTATGTACTGGAAGTAGAGAGAGACTTCAGAGCAGAAGAGAGGGAGAGAAGAAAGTCAGAAATTGAGCTTGAAGCTCGAAAGGTAGCACTTGAAGAGCAAAAGTTGGTGGCAGACCAACAGGCACAAAAACTGGCAGCTGACCTAGAGTCTAAGAAATTAGATGCTAGGAAGTTGGAAATGGAACATGAGTTCCGGATGAAGCAACTTGAGGTAGAGGCTAAATCGGTTGGTGAGTCTGAGGGAGCAGTAGGTGGAGTAGCTTTACCTAGCTCATCAGTAGCCAGCAGACCAGCTTACCATGCTATGAAATGGCCGTTTCCACCATTTGAACCGGACCAAGAGAAGATGGATCAATTCTTGGAGAAGTTCGAGGCAATGTGTAAAGCTATGGGTTTAGAGCCTGAGCGTTGGAATCTTAAGCTTTCACAAGGACTCCGTGGCACCGCGTACGAAGTGTATGCGCGTCTTCCCCCAGGGATGGAAAATGATTATCCAACCCTGAAATCGGCTCTTTTGAAAAGATTCGAAATGACAGCCCATGCTTACAGGCGGAGGTTCAGAACTTCCAAGAGAGAACCAGGTGAGATGTTCTCGGCCTATAGTGTGAGGTTGAACTCATACCTGTTGAAGTGGATGGCGTTGGCCAATTTCAAAGAGGATTATGAGAGTCTGAGAGAGTTGATGGTGGTGGATCAAATGAAAATGCAGATGTCCAAGCCTTTAAGGAATTTCTTAGGGGAAAATGGGGCGGAAAGGCTAGACATAGTAAATAAGTTAGCTGAAAGGTATGTGGAAGTCTATGGTGAGACTGGGGATTCCAGTCAGACTGATTCACAGAAAAGGCAGAAGGGGCTTGATCAGAAGCCCAAGACCAAAGGTCCCAAAGAATCATCCAATGTAGCAGATCCTGTGGTAAAAGACTCTGGTAAGAAACCCTATAAGCAAAGCCCTCCCGCCTCCCCAAAACGGAAGTGGAGTAAGAGGTGGTGTAAGCACTGTAAGTCTCCTTCCCATAATACTGTAGATTGTCTGAGGAAGCCAAAGGACTTGCACTTTGCGTGTCTCGCCTCTACTAGAGGTAGACCTAGCGAGACCACACCTAAGGGTCGGGAGAAACCAAAGTCTGAGAAATCACCTGTGATCGAAACGATAGAGGTGAATGGGAAGCAGGTGGAATGTCTATACGATACAGGATTGCAGTTTGAAGCTGTAATCTCATCCCACCTTGTGAGCCCAGGGCAGCTCACCGGCGAGACAAGAGAATTTCAGCTGGCCATGAGGAGCTCCGTAGCTATGGACTTGCCGATTGCTCGGATTGACATTCGGTGCAGGTACGTTACGGGTAGCATCCAGGCGGCTGTGCTGCCTGATCCTATTTACCCTTTGATACTCGGTCGTCCGCATGTATTCCTGGGGGACCCCAGGGAACATTGTCTAGTGAGCGCTAGGCAGGCCAGGACTAAGTTTTAAAAAAGGCAGTGTGGTAAGGAAATAGACCATTCTCTTGCGAGGTTAGTGAGCAGTGCTCAAAGTAGGGACCAGTCTTTGCGTCCTTACTTACTGGAGGTGTCCCAAAGTTCTGTCCCGCCAACTCCGGGTCAGTTCTATGTAGAAAACCGGTTGCTTTATCGTAGAGCCGGGCAAGGGGATAGCCAGTACGGTCAGATGGTAGTCCCTACTGACATGAGATCCCACTTGATACATAGAGTGCATACCTTATCCTTAACCGGACATAAGGATGTGGGGACAACAGTCCAGTGTCTTTCCAGCCACTACCACTGGCCTGGAATGACAGGCGACGTGCGGAGATATATCCGGTCGTGCCCAACGTGTTGTCTGGCAGCACCAAAGCACAAGACCAAAAACGGTTTATCTCTGCAGATTGGAGATAGGGTTCTCGCGCTTCTCCCAATCGAGGGGGCGGAATTCGAACTCGGATGGCAGGGCCCTTTTCCTGTGGAGCGGATAATGTCCCGATCCACGTATGAGGTGAAGGTCCGCGGGGAATTGCGTAAGTTCCATTGTACTCTCCTTCAGAATTTGGAGAGGTCCGAGGTAGTTTCTCCACAAGATAGTGCGACTACCATCGCGCTATATTCGGTTCTGGGTCCAGACGAGGGCGAGGAAGACTCAGTCCTACGCAGTACATCCTGTGGGGAGGGTCTGCGGTCTCCTGAGCGTTCAACCGTAGATAGGGCGAACGGGCTCCATCGGGAAGAGGCCCATGGTGTTAAGCACACTGGGAATCGAGGTCGGACAGGCGATGTCACATCTGGCACGACGGGATCGTCGGGTGACTCGATACGCCGACAGGCTCACTGTCCTTACTCGCGGGAGAGAAGGCAGGAGCAAGGGTACTCCAGACGAACCTGGAGTAAGCGACCATTCATTTCGGTCGACATCCGCGAACAGTCCACGAAGGTGATGCCTAGTCGGGATAGGAAATATCCTATTGTCGGAAGGGACGAACGAACCTTCAGTAAAGTAACCGATGGCCTGCAACGAGTGGATGCGGAACAGTCCAGTGTAGACAGATCCTGTAAGCCAATCACCAGGCCGTTACGTTTCGGGCCTAATCGCTGGAGATAACGTATGTTTGAGGCGGTGGTGGGTGATCCAGCATCCATACCATTCTGGTGGATCTCCGCAGGGAAAGTGAATGTTATGGAACGTCTTTTCCTGGGAATCCAATCTTGATAGAGTAGAGGTTCAGAGTTCAGACCGATCTTTGTCTAGTGAGTTCGACCGGGTCGGCCATCTTAAGTGGGGGCCTATGTGACGAAACGGATAAAGAACGGCAGATCTCTGCATAATATCCCTTTGAAGGGAGTGCGATGCGTTGGTCTCCCTTGAATTAATATCAATTAATAGGGGATTCCCCATCGGAAAATAGTGCGGGGCGGAGCTATTCTAGTTATTTATGGAAAATCTAGAATGTTCTCCCAAGTGCGTACCTGGTAGAGATCTCTAAGTTCACGCGTGCTTCATGCAGCACGGGGTGGGGAAACTTATCGTGACTCTGGTTTTCTTCATGTATCATGAAAGTCACGCGGCCCGTGTAGGCGAGTGGAAGGCGCACTGACTTTGTCGTGAGCAGTCGCCCACCAAACCTCAGCGTAGACAGATCGCAGCCAAGAGGCTGATGTAATTGTGATGTCAATATTCGCGGCCAGTGCGGACATCTACAGTCAAGGGTTGTGATTCTTCAATCACAGGTTAGTTGAGTACTTATTCTATTATTTAATGGTTGTCGTGATGCCGTGCTGATTCCCGGAATGAATTAATTGCCGTCGTAAAATTGAGTTGTCGCGTAGCGTTATCCGTTACAGTTGGCGGTTTGCATTTTTAAGTAGGCTTTATCGATCAGCAATGTAATGTGTTACCTGACGGAACAAGCCGTGTTCCACCGCGAGTGGTGTGTAAATAAAATAGGCCGAACGATGTGCGTTACTGTGTGTAGCAGTTACGGGTTTGGTTTATTCATTACGCAGGCAAGGCGACAGTGTGTCCGTCATGACATCAACATGCTAGACGCTGTAAACGATAAGGTATAGCTTATTATTAGAGATGTGTAATGTGCTTCGTGACATTAGAATGGTAACGTAATTGTTCTATCAGTGATGGTGATGTTTCGAGGAATCAAGGTGAAATCAGCAGTGGTGTATTTGCTGTGTGCTGATAGCAGTGTTAGTCCGCGTAAGCCGAATGGCGTTGCATCGGTAGGATAGCAATTGATAAGAAGTATTCATGATACTATCGTTACTGCTTGTTGTCATGTCCGTCCGCTAGGATGACCGTGCGTGTTCCATTGTACGTTTGTCTAGGCAGCGGGAGGTAGGCAGGTAACCCCAACCCGATCGGTAATAGGTCCGACCCAATGCAATCGTGCATATCCGATGAGTGAACATACCCGATCGAGGGTGATGCGGCACTCCGTAATTCGAGGCCGAGGTGTCTAGATAGATCGAGGTTTGAACCTAACCGTTTCTGTCTCTAATATTCTACTCTTCTGGAACCCTGACTCGGTTCATGGAGTACTTGGAGTACTGCCGTGAAGTAGGAGTATATGAGAGGAATAACCCCCCCCCCCCTCCAAAAGGTGGAGCCAGAGTTTGGTAGTGGAGTCTGGAGGTTTGCTACATTGGATGACGTGACTTAAGTCGTCACGGGACAAGGTACACGAGACCCACAGTAGCTGTGGGAAAGTGTAGTGGTGGATGGCCACCACAGCTGTGCTCGACCGGCACAGGGATGACTGACCTGAAAGATAGTCAGTGAATAAGAGGGCAACTCAGGATCTGGGGCAGGGATCCCAGACCTGACACTATGGCTGTGATATGATTTTGCTATTTAAGTGTAACAAGTCATGAGTTCTCCTTAGTTAATGCTATAGTAATGAATTATCAGGAGTATAATTCATTATGGACATATAGTTATTAATGTGTGTAATTCATCAGTCCATGGGTGAAGGGATTGATGAATTGATGAGTCTGTCAGGAAGGAGATGTCCGGCTGGACACCTTCTCGATACAGTAATCCCTACACTGAAAGGAAAGTAAGTGTATATGTTGATTGAGGATGGGAGATGAAACCGGATTGGACTGGCACCAGGCGGATGCTTGACAGAGTCATACAGTCGACTCTGGTGCTAGGGGTTATATGTAGCCCAGAAGTGTTACTTGACTGAACAGGTGTGCTATTGCTTTTTCTACCATCATTATGCCTATATATTATAGTGACTAGGTAGATCTATGATGTGATGATTTCATACTCATGTTGGTAGACATGAGGAATGTCTGAGAGGCAGGTGACAGGGTGGAGATGCTGGTAGTCTTTGTTGTAGTTGAGTACTCACACCAACCTCTCCGTGTTTCAGGATCTGTTATTACTATACAGAAGAAGATTCAAGAGCTGCACCATGAGCTCTATGGGCCCACTCATTCCAGTGCCTATCCAGAAGTTGATTGAGGCCATACTGGGAGTGGTTGTCTGGTTCTGCGAGATCAATGTTGGAAGGAGCTGAGTGCTGAATAAGTCTGTAGGTCTAGGTTAGGACCTCCGTCAAGAGTCCGACGAGTGTCATCCGATCCTGAGAGGATCCAACACTGAAACGTCTGGTGATTCAAGCCAGTGAAGCACTGGTGACATTCAGTCTCTGTGTAAACCTTGGTAATTGCAAGGGAGTGACCTTTCAAGTTGAGCAGAGTGATCATTGTTACCGGTCACCATGACCTGTGTTATATGCTTCTGGCCCGGCTGGGTTATGGGACACCATGTATCAGTTGATGCTTAAATAGTGTTTTTACATTGGTTACCTTTATGAAGCCAACATGTGGTCCAGTGAACTAGGACATTGATTACAACATTGGTGGAAACACCTGAGTGACATGGTTGTGAAGGTAGGGAGTTACCTCATGCCAACGTTATGAACTGTTGACAATGTTTGTGAAGGTAGGGAGTTACCTCATGCCAACGTTATGAACTGTTGACAATGTTTGTGAAGGTAGGGAGCTACCTCATGCCAACGTGATGAACTGTTGACAGTGTATGCTAGGTTGTGATTACTACCCATGGATCAGGGTAGGTACATAATACTGTGTGAAGATCTATTGTCCAAGGACATGGAACTAAGGTGAAGTGTTTAGTCACCTGATAGACTTTACCAGTGACATTGTGTGTTCGTGTGGAGCAACCGCTTATTATGTAAGTGACATATCAGTGTGTGGGTCACTGATGAGATAGAAGAGTGACCTGGCTCTTGTGTATTTTGAGACGGTGCTACATGTATTTTTTCTGCAAGTGGGAGACCGCTAATGTTCTAGGGTCGGCCCAGACTTCATCAGGAGTGTGACGAGTGAAATAGTACGACAGCAAGGAAGGATCCTTGTTCATCAGTGCAGTGTCAGTCAGGCAGTGGTACTGCGCTTGATCAGCCCTTGCTTGGTTCTCTGGGTGAAGAGGGAACTTTGGAGAGGCAGCAGACCTTGGAGTTCCAGTCCACTGGAGGAGCCTGGGTGAGTCGCTACCACGACTGGACAACCGCACGAGCTATCGTCCGCCTCCATGATGAATACTCATCTGCGTCTGTGATCTTGTACATAGTTCTTCTAGTCTGGCTTTCAGCCATCCTTCTCTGTGTTGTGGTTGACGTAGTTCAGAATTAAATTTTTGTTCTCTTAGCTATGACTTTGTGCAGTGATATGACTGGTGTCTGGTCCGAGCCCCCTTGGGGTTTGGAACCCTAGGTGAGGGAGGGAAGGTTAAGCTGTCCCGGCTTGTGTGGGGCCTGGTAGATGTAGAGTGCTATTGAGGTGGTTGGAGCAAAGGCAGGGGATAGTAACTATCGTGACAAACCAGTCCAAGCCCCGGCGGTCTTGTAACAAAATCATATCACAGCCATAGTGTCAGGTCTGGGATCCCTGCCCCAGATCCTGAGTTGCCCTTGTATTCACTGACTATCTTTCAGGTCAGTCATACCTGTGCCGGTCGAGCACAGCGGTGGTGGCCATCCACCACTACACTTTCCCACAGCTACTGTGGGTCTCGTGTACCTTGTCCCGTGACTACTTAAGTCACGTCATCCAATGTAGCAAACCTCCAGACTCCACTACCAAACTCTGGCTCCACCTTTTTTTTTTGGGGGGGGGGGGTGGTTATGCCCCTCCCCCCTACTACCTCACGGCAGTACTCCAAGTACTCCATGAACCGAGTCAGGGTTCCAGAAGAGTAGAATATTAGAGACAGAAATGGTTAGGTTCAAACCTCGATCTATCTAGACACCTCGGCCTCGAATTACGGAGCGCCGCATCACCCTCGATCGGGTATGTTCATCCATCGGATATGCACGATTGCATTGGGTCGGACCTATTACCGATCGGGTTGGGGGTACCGGCCTACCTCCCGCTGCCTAGACAAACGTAAGATGGAACACGCACGGTCATCCTAGCGTACGGACATGACAACAAGCAGTAACAATAGTATCATGAATACTTCTTATCAATTGTTATCCTACCGATGCAACGCCATTCGGCTTACGCGGAATAACACTGCTATCTGCACACAGCAAATACACCACTGCTGATTTCACCTTGATTCCTCGAAAAATCACCATCACTGATAGAACAAGTACGTTACCATTCTAATGTCACGAAGCACATTACACATTTCTAATAATAAGCTATACCTTATCATTTACAGCGTCTAGCATGTTGATGTCATGACGGACAAACTGTCGCCTTGCCTGCGTAATGAATAAACCAAACCCGTAACTGCTACACACTGTAACGCACATCGTTCGGCCTATTTTATTTACACACCACTCGCTGTGGAATACGGCTTGTTCCGTCAGGTAACACATTACATTGCTGATCGATAAAGCCTACTTAAAAATGCAAACCGCCAACTGTAACGGATAACGCTACGCGACAACTCAATTTTGCGATGGCAATTAATTCATTCCGGGAATCATCACGGCATCACGACAACAATTAAATAATAGAATAAGTACTCAACTAACCTGTGATTGAAGAATCACAACCCTTGACTGTAGATGTCCGCACTGGCCGCGAATATTGACATCAAACTTACATCAGCCTCTTGGCTGCGATCTGTCTACGCTGAGGTTTGGTGGGCGACTGCTCACGACAAAGTCAGTGCGCCTTCCACTCGCCTACACGGGCCGCGTGACTTTCATGATACATGAAGAAAACCAGAGTCACGATAAGTTTCCCCACCCCGTGCTGCATGTAGCACTAGTGAACTTAGAGATCTCTACCACGTACGCACTTGAGGGAACATTCTAGATTTCTATAAATAACTAGAATAGCTCCGCCCCGCACTATTTTTCGATGGGGAATCCCCTATTAATTGATATTAATTCAAGGGAGACCAACGCATCGCACTCCCTTCAAAGGGGTATTATGAAGAGATCTGTCGATCTTTATCCGTTTCGTCACATAGGCCCCCACTTAAGATGGTCGACCCGGTCGAACTCACTAGACAAAGATCGGTCTGAACTCTGAACCTCTACTCTATCGAGATTGGATGTCCCAGGAAAAGACGTTCCATAACATTCACTTTCCCTGCGGAGATCCACCAGAATGGTATGGATGCTGGATCACCAACCACCGCCTCAAACATACGTTATCTCCAGCGATTAGGCCCGAAACGTAACGGCCTGGTGATTGGCTTACAGGATCTGTCTACACTGGACTGTTCCGCATCCACCTGTTGCAGGCCATCGGTTACTTTACTGAAGGTTCGTTCGTCCCTTCCGACAATAGGATATTTCCTATCCCGACTAGGCATCACCTTCGTGGACTGTTCGCGGATGTCGACCGAAATGAATGGTCGCTTACTCCAGGTTCGTCTGGAGTACCCTTGCTCCTGCCTTCTCTCCCGCGAGTAAGGACAGTGAGCCTGTCGGCGTATCGAGTCACCCGACGATCCCGTCGTGCCAGTTGTGACATCGCCTGTCCGACCTCGATTCCCAGTGTGCTTAACACCATGGGCCTCTTTCCGACGGAGCCCGTTCGCCCTATCTACGGTTGAACGCTCAGGAGACCGCAGACCCTCCCCACAGGATGTACTGCGTAGGACTGAGTCTTCCTCGCCCTCGTCTGGACCCAGAACCGAATCTAGCGCGATGGTAGTCGCACTATCTTGTGGAGAAACTACCTCGGACCTCTCCAAATTCTGAAGGAGAGTACAATGGAACTTACGCAATTCCCCGCGGACCTTCACCTCATACGTGGATCGGGACATTATCCGCTCCACAGGAAAAGGGCCCTGCCATCCGAGTTCGATGTGGCTTCAGAAAAGAACGTGGAACTGTTGACATGATTTTCGCTGCAAGGCAGCTGCAAGAGAAATGTCAGGAACAGAACTGCGAAATGTTCTCCACTTTCATTGACCTTACCAAGGCTTTTGATACAGTCAGCAGAGAAGGACTGTGGATCATTATGGCAAAATATGGCTGTCCACGAAAGTGTGTCCAAATAGTGCGTCTATTTCATGACGGCATGCAGGCAAGAGTACAGGAAAATGGTGAACTGTTTGAACCCTTTCCTGTCACCAATGGAGTGCAGCAAGGATGTGTCCTGGCACCAAAACTTTTCAGCCTCATGTTTTCAGCCATGTTGATGAATGACTTCGAGAACGACAACATTAGATTTGGCATCAACTACCGTATGCATGGAAAGTTATTCAATCTCAGAAGGCTGAAAGCTAAAACCAAAATTAACAGCGACACCGTCAGAGAGCTCCTGTTTGCTGATGATTGCGCTCTATACGCCAACTCAGAGGCGGACATGCAACATAATGTTTCAGCTTTCTCACATGCCTGTGCCAACTTTGGGCTCAATATCAACTTTGAGAAGACTGTAGTTATGTACCAGCCAGCTCCAGGGAATAATCACACTGTGCCGAATATCAAAGTGAATGATCATAGACTAAGTGTTGTGGACAAATTCACCTATCTTGGCAGCACTGTGTCACAAGCCGCCACAATTGATGACGAAGTGAATGCAAGAATCTCCAAGGCCAGTGCGGCCTTTGGCAGACTGTACAAGAATGTATGGGACAGAACTGGAATAAGCCTGCAAACAAAGCCAAAAGTCTACAAAGCAGTTGTATTATCCACACTGCTATATGCTTGTGAAACCTGGACTGTTTATCAGCGACACGCTAGGAAATTAAACCACTTCCACACAGTCTGCCTAAGGAAGCTACTGAAGATTAAATGGCAAGACAAGATTCCAGACACTGAAGTCCTAGAAAGAGCATCCATGCCCAGTATCCACGCTATACTGATGAAGAATCAGATTCGTTGGGCTGGTCACTTGACTCGCATGCCAGATCACAGGCTCCCTAAACGAAATTTTTACAGCGAACTGCGTTGTGGTAAACGCTCCCTAGGCGGCCAGAGGAGACGCTTTAAAGACACTCTGAAAATTTCACTGAATGCTTTTGGAATTCATCATGACACCTGGGAGACTGCAGCCAGAGACCGAAATTCGTGGCGTGGATCATTACACAAGGGTGCAGTCATATGCGAGGCAACCAGGACTGCAAGAGCTGTGAAGAAAAGGCAGGACATAAAAACCACTGCAGGAAATCCTCCTCCAGAGACGTCAAGCATTCTTTGCCCACAATGTCAAAGAACATCGAGCCAAAATAGGCCTTATCAGCCACATTAGAACCCACGGCTCCATACCTTCAACCCCACTGGATGAAATGAATGTCATCATCATTCTTGATGGACAAACAACAGAACAGAACATATGCTTGAATGATTATATATATATATATATATAAGGACTGCGGAAGTTAACGATTATTAATCGATTAATCGTAAATTTTTATTCATCATTGGCACCTTTCCGTCTTGACAGACGATAGTTTGGTACATTGTGCTTCAAAAAAGGCTTAATAACTACGATCCATGGCCGTGGCGAGTGTGGCTGGTAAGGCCAATTCTTGCTGCAAATGTTTGCCCACAGTAGGTGCATGTGAAAACATGGTCAATTCCACCATTTTGCACCATCTTACGTCTCTCACGCTCTGTGTGTGCTTTATCTGCAATCATATTCTCCTTTGTCTTTATTCCATTTCTGATAGTTGCCCTCCATGCAACAAGTTCAGCGGCGACGTGCTACCAATGTGCATTATCAATGCCTGTATCAATCATGTCCCGCTTACACACATCTTTGTATCGTAGTAGAGGCCGACCCTGAGATCTCCTACCCGTCTGTAATTCACCAAAAAAGATGTCCTTTGGTATTCTACCATTATCCATCCTCCTAACGTGTCCTATCCATCTAAGTCTACGAAGACTGAGCATGGAATACACCGTCACACAACCTGATCTTTCCAATACTTCAGTATTTGTGATTTTGTCTTGCCACTTAATACCAAGTATTCTTCGCAGACACCGCATATGAAAGCTGTTTAAACGTTTCTCTTGGCGTGAGTAAGTTGTCCAGGTTTCACTGCCATAAAGAAGAGTACTAAGGACACAGGCTTGGTAGACGAGGACTTTTGTTTTGGCTGTAAGCTTCCTGTTCTCCCAGATTCTTTTTGCTAACATTTCATTGTTGTTGCTGTCTTGCCAATCCTGATGTTGATTTCCTGATCGAGGGATAATTTGCTATTTACCTCTGATACTAGATATGTAAAATGGTCTATTATCTCCAGTTCGGCGTCGTCAATAAAGATTGATGGTACACCATGTACACCTTGTGACATAATCTGTGTCTTCTTTTTGTTAATTGTTAAACCAAATTCAGAACAAGCATTGGAGAATGCAGATAGTAGATGTTGTAATTCTTCCTCAGAGTAGGTCTTAATCGCA
This sequence comes from Cepaea hortensis, assembly GCA_963921405.1. Lineage (NCBI taxonomy): Eukaryota > Metazoa > Mollusca > Gastropoda > Stylommatophora > Helicidae > Cepaea > Cepaea hortensis. The sequence goes on along the minus strand of OY992884.1, from coordinate 45,547,467 downwards.
GCATCATCCGCAAAAAGCAACTCTCTGATTAGTACCCTGCTAATTTTGGTCTTGGCCTTCAATCTCTGAGCATTATAGAGGCCACCATCTGAGCGTGAGTGAATGTATATACCGTCATCCTGATCACGAAAGGCATATTTCAGTAGAAGTGAAAAGTATATCCCAAAGAGGGTAGGGGGCTAGTACACAACCTTGCTTAACTCCACTCTTGATTTCAAACTCTTCTGAAGTTGAGCCATCAAACTTGATTATACCCTTCATGCCTGTGTGGAACGATTCCACAATGGACAGAAGAGGTGGTGGGCAGCCAATCTTCTTTAGTGCTTTGAACAGACCCTCACGACTGACAAAATCGAATGCCTTTGCTATAATCTGGAACAAGACAAGCTGCAGAAGCTGCCGGATCAGCAAAGCAATGCTCTAATGATCCGCCTGTCGGAGCTTCGATCCTAGACCAGCTGCCAACCAAGGCTTAGGGCCTGGTCTGCCCTGCCATGACTTATTTTGTCTTTGGGTTGCATTTCCTCGCACCGGGATAAGGCTAGTACCCTCTCAGTTGCGCTCTTCCGCCCGAAGCCGTTGGCACAATGTGGGGTGTCGGGTTTGGTAAGCGCCGCCCAACAGAAAGCAGGTAGTACCGTCTACTGTCATACGGTAGCTCAGTCATATCTGACTAAGACCTGACTCACTAAATTTTTATTAACGATTACTTTTTTGTTAACGATTAATCGAAAACTGTTCTCCCATCACTTATACAAATAAACCGGAAGCCTAGAAGTAACAACATGGCAGCTGATAAATATAAACAAATGTCCGGGCGATTACATGAACATTTTAGTTTTAAAGTATTGACTGATGGAAATATTGAAAACGCTTAAAAATGTGTGTTGCGTTCATTGTGATAATTCGTTTGCCTGCCATGGTTCTAACACCTCGCTTACTTACCATCTTCTAAACAAACATCCACTACAGTATCAGAAACTGCAGCTGAGACGGTCTATTGCAGCATCGTTACCTGCTTCGAAGCAGGCTACTTTAAGTCACTTTTGTCGTTCGTGTGATCGTCCAGTGAGTTCTGCATTACAACATGATATTCAAGTATTGAACATGATATTGCAAACCGGTTTGCTAGTAGTGGCAGACCAATATCAATAGTAGATGACGACGGCCTTCAACAAGTATTGCGCACAGCATTGCAAAATGGTGAATATAAGCTACCTTCCCGCCGCACTATTGACAAACTGGTGAATGCTAAGCATAACAGCAAGATTCAAAGCGTTAAAGAATCTGAGAAAAACGTAAAGGGAACTGCGTGAACATCTGATTTTTGGACATCTCTAGGTAACGAAAGCTATTGTGGAATTACTGGCCATTGGATTGTCGATGACTGGAAATTGAAAAATATTGCTCTTGAATGCGTGAATGTTGTTGAACGTCATTAATCTGACAGTGTTGCCGAGTTATATAAACAGTCTGCAATAGACTGGGATATAACAAACAGAATTCAGGCTCTAGTTACTGATAATGCCAGAAATATGGTTTCAGCTCTTGATAAAACCGGTTATGCACATATTCCTTGTTTGGCACATAGCTTACAACTGAGCAAATTACATGGATTTAAAGCCGCTGATACCGAAACATTGTTTGGGAAATGTCGAAAAATTATGGGAAATTTTAAACATAGTGCTGTAAACACAACGGAGTCGCAAAATTGTACTGTGTCAGCATTGTGTAAGCTGCAGCAGGATATAGCAACAAGATGGAACAGTATTTTTATTATGCTACAGAGTCTTCTACAGGCCAGAGAAGCATTAGCTGTCTACATGTCAGATAAAAAGATGCTATACAAAGGTCCAAAACTGTCAGATTCGGACTGGGAGAAGATTTCGAATTATGTCAAAGTGTTGGACTTATTCTGTCAGACCACGATCCTTCTTGGCGGTCAAGATTATGTTTAATGTAGCTGTGTATTGCCATCGTTGACAAAGCATATGACTACACGGTGATGATCCGGGCTACATAGCTAAATTTAAGGCAGTATGTATTAATGACTTCATTGAATGTGTAGCTCATATGACAAGTATAGAAATACTACAGATTGCAACATCACTTGATCCTCGCTAGAAATACCGGAAGTGTTTGTCAAAAGATGCAAAAGAACGAACTCGGTCACGCATTGAACAACAAATAGCAATGTTCATGATGAGCAGATGGAGACTGCTGCAACAATAATACTGACATTGACAATGCAACTATATGTGAACCAAACGAAAAGCGTATTAAGCTAATGGAGTCTGACTCAGACACGGAAGATCATGTCGACAGCTCTTCTGATGAATTGCTACGTTATAAAATGGAGAAGAAAGTTGCTGAACCGGTTGACTCTCTACAATGGTGGAAACTTAATGAACATCGATATCCAAAATTGGCATTCCTTGCAAAGACCATTCTGTGCATACCGGCTACCTCAATTTCATGTGAATATTGTTCAGCTCTGCTGGTTATATTGTTAATAAGACGCGCTCATCACTTGAACCACATACTGTCAACATACTCGTCTGTTTGCATAGTTGGCTATTAGGTGACATATGAACAAGACAATTCTTCTTGTTATTTCGATTTTTGACAAATACGACTATAATGTGATTTATGTGACTATAAATGTTTTGCTTTAATCGAAATTAACTATTAATTAATCGTTAGTTTTTCAAAAGTATATATATATATATATATATATATATATATATATATATATATATATATATATATATATATATATATATATATATATATATATATATATTACTTTTTCTTTTCTACAGGACAATTTAATTAGGACAGTTCCGAGTGGTAGCTTCCCGTCCAACCTGAGAGAGATCTCACTGGAAAGCAACCCAATAACAACCATTGATGCCACTGCCTTTGATGACTCGGCAAACACTCTCGAGTCCCTATCCTTCGATGGGGCAAACTTCAGCAGACTGTCAGACGCATTCAATCATCTGAGCACACTAAAATACCTAAGCATTGTTAACAGTCAAGTTACTGATTGGAATCCCATCGCAATGGAAAATATAGGAGCCACAGTGCAGACACTGAATCTGGAAAATGTTGGCTTTACCGAATGGCCAGTGTGGATTCAGTATTTTACCCAAGTGACTCAGTTAAGCATCAGTACAAGCTCAATTTCTACTATTCCAGACGATGGTCTAGATAGATTGTCCAGCAAACTGCAACGACTGACGCTGATTAACAACAAGCTAACGGAGGTGCCAAAGACATTGTCAAACATGTCCGCCTTAAGAAGGTTAACACTGGACAATAACCATATAGTTAACATCACATGGTTACCTCAAACAAGTATGTTAATACTTCTGTCTCTGAGTTCAAACAGAATAGCCGATACTTACTTGCTTAGTACTGCCCTGAAGCCTTATGCTGGATCGTTAACTGATTTGTATTTAACAGACAACAAATTGACCTCCATACCCGATTTAAGCTTTTTGACACTTGTTCTAGAGTTTAACCTCACTAACAATCAAATCTTCGATCCCTTTTCTGGAACTCTATCTCCATATGTGAAAAATATTTACCTAGGGCACAACTTATATTCAATGATTCCACGCTTGTTTTTGAGTTTGAATTCTGTATCGGATTTAGTCATGCCATACAACCAAATAACAATGCTCGATGAAATGTATATCCCCCAATGGACAACGGCTCTGGAGATGTATTTCAACCTCATCACGGAGATAACAGACACCAGTTTCCCAACTAATTCAAGCTTACAGTTTGTGCGTTTAAGTAATAACCCTATTGCGGAGATTTCCATTCATGCATTTACTAATCTTCCGCGGCTGGTAGAAATTGATCTGCAGAACACAAAACTGACCCGTGTACCCTTAGCTCTTGGATTTTTGAAAGGTATTGTTATGATTGATCTTTCGGGAACAAAGGGTTTAGTCTGTACTTGCTTGGAGAACATCTTACAGTCATGGATCCTTTCGCAATCGTCGGAGAACATCATTGGCGACTGTGGTAAAACGTCTGTATATTACTTCTTTAAATACCTTAGTTCTGGTTGTCCGGAATGACTGTCTTAAAGTGCCTGTCCTCTAAATCCCACGGGACCGTACACTAAAAGCAACTCAAATTGAACTCGTCAAGAACAGATCAGAACAACAAAACATGTTCTATCTTACCAACAGGATCATGAACATATGGCAGACTCGAATCGAGCAAGCGAAAAACGTACTTTTATTCCGCCGCAGGACACAAGATATAACTCTTGTAGAAACGTGAGCTGATCCCTATACGCAGGATCGGCGCTCACTTAAATAACATCTACTTACGAGCTCTAAGTCCAACTCGCTGCCCTTGAGGCTTAATTATCCAAATCCTCAGTTCAACTGATTACATAAAAGTCTAGGTATCCGCACCCGGTCTTTCTACTGTTGTGTTGTCTTTAATATATTTCTCTCCGGACTCCCAGCTGCTTCATCACGAAATTACCGCCTCCAGGTGTCACCTTCACACGGAGCCTTTTATAAACACATCCTTTTGAATCCACGAATTCACAGCGTCCCCCGTTGCCGTCCAATGACGTTGTTTTCCTTTCCTTGGTTTCTCATATTTGTCGTCCAGTTTTGTGACTGTCTGGGAAAATCCAGTAAGGTCTCTTCTTTATACTTGGTGGCGCATGTTCCGTTATGTGGCATAATTCGACTTCTGGTAAGTAAGGTCCAATGAGTGAACAGGCTGTGCGCCCGTTATCACGATGATAAACGATAGTGTAGTCTTGTTATCGATCCGTGTGACAGTGTTCGTATGTCCTGGCGTCAGCGTATTAGAGTACGTTCGTAAATTCAGTTCATAAATGTCGACGTGAGGAGTTTGTGTTCGGTCCCGATTGACCGCGTTGACTTGCTCGATGGTAGAGAAATCCTCGACAATTTCAACAATAATATGTCATAGTGTACGTGTGCGTGTCGTCCTGACGTGTGATGAAGTGTCCGGTATGTGACTAATGTAATGTCCTCAATGACGTAATAAATATGTGTACACTGACCTGGTTGTCATTATGCGTTGATGTATGTAACGTCCAAATAACGCAACATCTTCCTTGTTAATTATGGTGGAGATGAGTGTCCGTGGTGTACGTGCTATCCATCTTGACACATGACGAAGTGTGCATATAAAATGTCGTAATATGTACTAACTCACTTATGCGCCGATAATTCAGACATAAAGTAGTGTCGGCAGAAGATATAATGAACGTATGATGTACATGTCCCACAAATGTAGGTAGTTAAATGCTTTGGCGTTCTGAACCAACAAGTCAAAACTTTCTGTGCTGCTCCAATCGATCACAGATTCTTGAATACAAATTGTGTTTCGTATATCTCTTATGTAACCACCATCTTCTTTTCTCACGTAGACTTATAGTTGTAACTGTATATTCTTTAAATAAATACTGTTCTTAAATAAGTTACACTATTACTAAATGTTCGTTGTTTCTAATATTTCATAGCGCTGTGGTGTGTTCAATAAGGTGGAATGTTTTTGCGCATCTGGTGCAAACTTGATATGATTAATAGATCGCACTTCTTGAACATGATTGAGTTATTACGTATTAATTTTTTTCGTACTTACAGTTTTTATGATGTTTTAATTTCACCTGTTATTACTTTATCACAAAATGCTTTTCACTTCATTTATTCTGGGTGTTCTTCCGGCATTTTGGTGACGCGGGTTTTCATGTGCTCCTTCTTTCTTTCTGTGTAGCACGGTGTGGAATGTGCCGCTGGCGCGTAATTTCTTTTATGTTCAGCTATGGAAACTGGCGGGGAATCTGTGTTGACAAACAAACAGTCCAGAGACGACCCCCATGTGTCTTAAAGTGCCTGTCCTCTAAATCCCACGGGACCGTACACTAAAAGCAACTCAAATTGAACTCGTCAAGAACAGATCAGAACAACAAAACATGTTCTATCTTACCAACAGGATCATGAACATATGGCAGACTCGAATCGAGCAAGCGAAAAACGTACTTTTATTCCGCCGCAGGACACAAGATATAACTCTTGTAGAAACGTGAGCTGATCCCTATACGCAGGATCGGCGCTCACTTAAATAACATCTACTTACGAGCTCTAAGTCCAACTCGCTGCCCTTGAGGCTTAATTATCCAAATCCTCAGTTCAACTGATTACATAAAAGTCTAGGTATCCGCACCCGGTCTTTCTACTGTTGTGTTGTCTTTAATATATTTCTCTCCGGACTCCCAGCTGCTTCATCACGAAATTACCGCCTCCAGGTGTCACCTTCACACGGAGCCTTTTATAAACACATCCTTTTGAATCCACGAATTCACAGCGTCCCCCGTTGCCGTCCAATGACGTTGTTTTCCTTTCCTTGGTTTCTCATATTTGTCGTCCAGTTTTGTGACTGTCTGGGAAAATCCAGTAAGGTCTCTTCTTTATACTTGGTGGCGCATGTTCCGTTATGTGGCAATGACTGCCTGATACATGTCTAACGTTGATAAGCTGTTTGCTGTATAACGTAACGGGTGTAATGTTTTTGATCGAGTCTATGTTACACTAGTAACAATACACCTCTGGTGATTACGTATCACCATAGCTTAACTATGTTCTGTAGAAAAGTGTGCCCACAATCCCCAAACATGCCAATATTCTACATTGACATTCTGAGAGTATGAGATACGTAAACAATATTTTTTTGTCATTTTCTATTCATTTTCTTTTATTATGCCTGTGACAAATTATTTGATGATGACAGAGGACCTAGTTTGTAGTGTTCTCTGGAGATATATCTTGAATATTAAATAACAAGATAAAGGTTATGATTTAGCACGTTTTGTCTAGAGGTCACTCAAATGAGCTAATCATTCCCGCAATAGCCTGTTTTGGAGAACATTTTTCTTTTTGGCTCAACCCCCACTGTGAGACCACTATGTATCTACACAGAAATTTATATAAGAAGTAACTAGTTCACCCAAGGCCAGAGAAGATCTGAACTATTAGCGCCTGTACAACTGAGGATCCCTCTCACTCAACATAATGTTGCCAGTGTGCTATTCGTCCGTCACATAGATCTTTCCCTATATTTTTTTTTCATTTTGTGACCTATATCAGTTCAATTAGTCTTTAGGACTTTAGGACTCATGTATTTGTAGACAAACAAATTTCAACAATACATTACATCTGTTGGACAAGACATCTACATGACAGGTTCTTGACAAAAGTGGGACATACATTCACAAGGAATTGTTTACGCCACAATTGTACAAGATAGACATCATGTGATACTTGACAACATCTACACAGGACTTTTCACAATATGTATAACCAACCACATCACTTAAGATAGTCACCAGAGACAACACTTGACAGCAACTGTACAAGAAATTCACTGGGGACATGTACTTAAAACACTGGTTCTCTAAATACACAATTTATTGAGTTGATGGTGAGTTCAGTCATGACCATTGTCTCATCTCCTGTCATGTCAACACTTCGATAATTACAGTGAAAATGCATAAAATATGTCACACATGAAGGTTGATAAACAAGATACAACACTTCTTATTTACTCCACCACCCAATAACTCTCCTCCACCTCTCCTCTCTAATTACCACCACACCATTCCGTTACAGTATCTGTATCTATCATCATTTCCTGACTCTTGGGAATTTAGGAAATCCTATCCATGGGCAACTCAAGGAAGAAACTACTGTTCTGGGTCTGTTGGATCCTTTTATCATCAGCATGGATGTTGGACTAGCTCCAGTTAGCAGCTCCCCCAGATTAAGCTTCATGGCAGATTCATTCCTCTTGAAGACAAGATTTGGTATGATGATATGGTACTGCATCTCACGGTTGATCAGGCTGTTAGTGAAGGCTGTCACTGGGTACTTCAATAATGGCATACCTAATGTCCCATACATTGCAGCTACTCACTTAACCAGATCAACTTCCCTACTGTTCCTCACATTCTTCAAGAATCACTATGTGAGCATCAGGCTGGATATTTTCTAAGTTTTGTCTTAGATAAACAAACACTCCCAATTTACTCCACAGTTCTCCATGAATGTAGTTCATAGAACAAGATTTGATGTTAGTCTCATTTGACCTTTTGACTGACTCAAAGATCACTGTCCAGTTCACCACATTGGTAGTGCTTCAGATTGTGTTATCCTCCCATTTATGCATTCAGCTGTTGAGCTGAGAGAAAACTCTTCTTGATATTCCCACATTTTGATAGGGAGTCACATCTGGATCTAGGACTTCTGTTTAGTTGTCCCAGATGATATATGGATGGCCTCTCCACCATACTGTTCTCTGTCGACATATAAAATGGCACAACATCTCTTTACATATGTTAAAAGATAATGTTATTATACATCAACAGACACAGATTGGGGATGGGGAGGAAAAGGATGGGTGTGGTCCAAACACACCTCTCCTAGTTTGATGATGCAGTGTATTTCACTCTGATGTACTGTGGTAATCACATGACCATATGTTGAGACAGGGGTAGCTTAACACAATTACAAGCATTCATGTGGTCTAAGTTTCACCATGTTTGAACCACAGTAGACCTGGGCACAAGGAGGACCAGACACAGTACAGCAATCATTGTGACATAGCAATATGGGACAGGCATTGTGAAGGGAAATGGAAAATAGGCATTTACAACTGCAATATGCAATATGTATTAACTAATGGCATTTACCCAATTAGCAGACCAGACATCCATTCCTATGGCTGTGATGTTGGTGCATGAATGTCCTATTCCATATACACTTACACAGCAATGCCAGACCTCACCCCTTTTTCACCAGACTTGTCTCACAGGTACATCATCATCATCATGTGCTCTTTCCCCACTGAGTAATTTTCATGTCTACTACAGTAGGTAACAGAAGCTCAATTGCATACACAATTGTTCACATATGCACCAAGCACATATGTGGAAAACATGTTTAGTCCTTGTAAGTTTGCATGAGCCATACATTATATTCAGCCAACTGAGACACAGGTTCACTCACCTATGGTTCTCTTAGGAACTAGTTTATATGAACCATCCAACAGTAGAGGTAACAGTGTAATGCTGCAGAGAGAAATGGTATTCTCGTGAGCTTAATTTGCCACCAGGTATCACATGAACTTAGCAATTCTGGCGTGCCACACACAACCTGTGTACATATGGATATGAAGCATCTTTCCTTCCACTAGATGTGAGAGGCTATTTATTAAATCACCAACTCACTCACTCCATCATTTTCAGCTTTTTACCAAGGAACTTGTACATGTTTACATCACTCATTCCCATTCAGACTGCCATTTGTTAACTCGCACGAGAGCAAAGGTACAGTTGAGTTAAGAATGAGTCATCCTAGGCATGAAGAATGCACTAACTCGCACGAGAGCAAAGGTACAGTTGAGTTAAGAATGAGTCATCCTAGGCATGAAGAATGCACAAGGGGTTTTGGTTTGCGAATCTGCATGAGTGTGTCATACATTCATCAAGCATACGCAACCAGTCACATCAAGGGATTGATATGCATTTGGAGTATACAGCGTGAAAGACATGTCAAGGTGGAAGATGCAGTGTTCAGAATTCTGGCGCACAGAAGTTAGGTTTTCCACTTTCACATTTTATTCATAAAATACTCATACATTCTTCTCATTCGGTTATCAGGCACAACTACACCATTAAAGTATGTTTTAAAGTGGTACCTGCTGTCCAGAGAACAATATATTATTGAATCTTTAAGGGCATTGTTGGGTCATCACATCACACTAGCGACCGCTCCTGGTGAAATTCCCGCTCCTACTAATTAGATTTTAAAATATGGCCCAGGAATAGGGTGGGCTCATTACTTATGAACCAATCAAAAGACAAGTGCATACCGCCGCCTCCCCCAACTCGTTCTAGAACATACGATCTAAGAATAGCCCTTATACTTGGGATGGTCCCCATTAAGACTTAAAGTATCCTTATGAAATGTGTCGGACTGGGAATGAGGAATTCTGTTTCATCATGCTACATGGCCCCTCTCTTAAATCTTTCATAGGAATGACAGATGATTTTTCAGAAATCCACAGTTCCCAGATCCCTCAAGTGGGTTTTGTCAATTACTCCCTGTCTCCCTTTACCCTACTAGAGTAGTACATTTGGAACTCAGTGATTTTTCTCCTTAAGAAAAAATCTGCCCCAACATTGCATCTGTTGATGAATTTGGTGGCAAACGCGAATACTATGAAGTTAGCCCTGCATTAAGTTCCTTTAAGTCACTGGGAGCATCAGGAGTCCTGACTCCACTCATCTGTGAACTGCTCTACTATTTACCTCTGACAATGTTCCACTGCTGACATCCGTTGCTATATTTCCTGTTTGTGATAAATGATCTCTCTGAGTCACACCATTTCGTAATGTATGAATGGACCATAGAGATTCATTATGTGAAGTAATGGCTTTGCAATTAAGCCAACTTCTAGATGACGTTTAGAGAGAATGGTTGCATTCCACGTATCTCTCAACAGTTCAGCTTATCAGAACTTCATTCTTCCCTTCATCCTGGAGAATGATAATCCTGTGAGAGTATATTTAACTGAACACTTTCTCCAACAGTAATCTTGGCATTTGGAACTGGGTTAAAATGTTTGATCATCACCGGAGCAAAGACAATCACTTCCGGGTGAACTGTATAGCAGCCGCTGCAAAACTTAAGACTAAAATCTCTACTAGTGCAGATTTGGTTAGCGTTGGACACAGGGTCTACCTTTCCAATAAGCCTCTTGTGTTTGCAGATGGTAGCAATTTCCCATTATATTTCCGTAGTCTTATTTCTGTAGTCTTACCATAGATTTAGAGGTGCTTGTCGGTTGAGATTCTCTCATTCCGTTATGCCTCTATTTTGATGTGTTGTGAGAAGTGACAGCATTTTCTCTCCTTAGTTGCTCTATTTTCTAACGTAGCAACTGAATTAGTAGATGCAGCCAGACTAACATCTACTACTACTAATATATAATTCCAGGTGGAACTTCCAACTAGTTGTCTTCAGCCATGCTCTAGCTAAGTGCTTTTGTGTGGCTGGGATGTATCCGTTCTTTCTCTCCCACATGAGCAAAACGTTTACTATTGGCGAATTGGGCGAATCCTCTCAGCACAGAGAAGTTCGTCATTATCACAGCCACCTTTGAAGGGGTGTGATTATGTGGGTTACTTCTTAGATCCCAATATTGACTGGAATTTTGGAAGCAATTTTACTGACTTTGAGGATAGGACTGGCCAGGTCCTGTGAATACACCTCGCATCTCAGTAATAATATAAGATTCCGCATGCTAAATGCATTGTTCTTATTATATAAAGAGTCGACTGCTGGAGTGCAGGGTTCTTTATCTTGAAAGGAGTCAGCTGTTTGAAACTGATCTTTCGTTAGTCCACTTTCGCAGACATTGTGTATAGAGTGTCAGCTGCTGGAGTTGCAGTGAGCTCTACCATATAAGAGTTAACTGTTTGGAGACAGTAATCCTTATTACATTCCTACCTTCTTCCGGCAGAAAAGTCTTCCCATTGAGAATGAAAAAGGGGAATGACATCAGTTGTACTCAACTTTGTCCGTCCTTTAATCTCCACCATTTTAAAGGCAGAAACGCTTTCTCAACTGAGGATGAATTGACGGCCGACGTCTTAGACGGATCCTGTTATATCTCTTCATGAAATTTTTCAGGTTGTCCACGTTATGCTCCTAGTCGTATGATATGCCAATGACATCAGGTTGGTTATCCATCGTTTCCTGGACACATAATTTGCGTATGCTCTCCACTTCCATATGAATGGCCAGGGGTCCAGTTATTTTGATGGCCTTCCTGGAGATTCAATGAGTTAACTCCTGGTGACGTGGATCCTAGTACACCAGAGAGATTACACCATCGAACAATAGACTAATGTCTTATAGACACCAGACTGTGGTCGGTTTTATATGACCGCCCATGACATCAGGTAGAATCTTCCCTTCATCTCGTCCATTACGTATCAAGTACGCTTAATAATACCACTACTTCAGAAATGGCAAGTGACGGAGTTGATAAGGATGTTTTCTCCTGGAGATTCAATTGTGCTCACGCGCAGTTGCTTGATCAGGGCCACTGACAGGGTTACACAACTGAAGAATAAACCCAGATGTCGAATCGACACTGGACATTAGCCGGTACGAATACTGACTATCACCGAGAGAGATTGTCAGTGAGGTGTCTTAATGGTTGCCCAAATTTTCCATCAGGGTTCACACTCTCTGCTCTCAGTGTTGCAAGCATGTTATGGGGAGAAGAGAATATAAGGAGTTGTTATTTCTATGTGATGTGGTGACATTAAAAATGTTGTATTTACAACAATAATTCCCATCTCTCACCCATGCCAGCAATTAATTTTGTGATGGAGTAGGCCCCATATTATTTACTGGATCAAGTGTCCTAATTTCAGGGACAAAAAATGAATTTTTCCCTGTACTAGCTGTCTCAGTTATATTTAAAATAATTTGTGTTCTCTGGTGTTTCAGGTACCTTAATTTTTGGATACATATATTGAACAACCAGCATGCACAAAATTATACAACAATATTGACAAGCTAATAAGTCATATCATTCTGAGAAAAACAAATATCATGGATACAAACAATTATGTTGACCCATAAGATATTTATACACCATTTTCAGTCTGCTACATTGAATCCTAACTGATATATTAAAACAGTGATACATGCAATATTATCACTATTAATGAAATCAAACCTTCTAGAGATTTATTGTGGGTTTACATGTCTGGACAGTTGCCCTCATATAAGAGACAGGGTCCATTAAACAACACCATAAAACCTTAAAGAATTGGGTCTGATTTGCGAGAGGTCACCTCGGATTTTAATACCAACATAGAGATCCCAAAAGTGAGTCCTATGCAGGGTATACCCAAAGTTTGTATCCCGTCATCAGGGCAACAGGTATGTGAGCCCCTAGCAGGTTATTACCAGGGTTTAATCCGAGACGAGTGTTCTTTTTCCCAGGGTTTATATCCCGAAAAGAGGAAACCCAGTTATGTGACCAGGTTTTCCCAGGGTTTATATCCCGGAAAGAGCCTACCAGTTATGTGACAAATTATTTGATGATGACAGAGGACCTAGTTTGTAGTGTTCTCTGGAGATATATCTTGAATATTAAATAACAAGATAAAGGTTATGATTTAGCACGTTTTGTCTAGAGGTCACTAAAATGAGCTAATCATTCCCGCAATAGCCTGTTTTGGAGAACATTTTTCTTTTTGGCTCAACCCCCACTGTGAGACCACTATGTATCTACACAGAAATTTATATAAGAAGTAACTAGTTCACCAAAGGCCAGAGAAGATCTGAACTATTAGCGCCTGTACAACTGAGGATCCCTCTCACTCAACATAATGTTGCCAGTGTGCTATTCGTCCGTCACATAGATCTTTCCCTATATTTTTTTTTTCATTTTGTGACCTATATCAGTTCAATTAGTCTTTAGGACTTTAGGACTCATGTATTTGTAGACAAACAAACTTCAACAATACATTACATCTGTTGGACAAGACATCTACATGACAGGTTCTTGTCAAAAGTGGGACATACATTCACAAGGAATTGTTTACACCACAATTGTACAAGATAGACATCATGTGATACTTGACAAAATCTACACAGGACTTTTCACAATATGTATAACCAACCACAGCACTTAAGACAGTCACCAGAGACAACACTTGACAGCAACTGTACAAGAAATTCACTGGGGACATGTACTTAAAACACTGGTTCTCTAAATACACAATTTATTGAGTTGATGGTGAGTTCAGTGATGACAATTGTCTCATCTCCTGTCATGTCAACACTTCGATAATTACATTGAAAATGCATAAAATATGTCACACATGAAGGTTGATAAACAAGATACAACACTTCTTATTTACTCCACCACCCAATAACTCTCCTCCACCTCTCCTCTCTAATTACCACCACACCATTCCGTTACAGTATCTGTATCTATCATCATTTCCTGACTCTTGGGAATTTAGGAAATCCTATCCATGGGCAACTCAAGGAAGAAACTACTGTTCTGGGTCTGTTGGATCCTTTTATCATCAGCATGGATGTTGGACTAGCTCCAGTTAGCAGCTCCCCCAGATTAAGCTTCATGGCAGATTCATTCCTCTTGAAGACAAGATTTGGTATGATGATATGGTACTGCATCTCACGGTTGATCAGGCTGTTAGTGAAGGCTGTCACTGGGTACTTCAATAATGGCATACCTAATGTCCCATACATTGCAGCTACTCACTTAGCCAGATCAACTTCCCTACTGTTCCTCACATTCTTCAAGAATCACTGTGTGAGCATCAGGCTGGATATTTTCTAAGTTTTGTCTTAGATAAACAAACACTCCCAATTTACTCCACAGTTCTCCATGAATGTAGTTCATAGAACAAGATTTGATGTTAGTCTCATTTGACCTTTTGACTGACTCAAAGATCACTGACCAGTTCACCGCATTGGTAGTGCTTCAGATTGTGTTATCCTCCCATTTATGCATTCAGCTGTTGAGCTGAGAGAAAACTCTTCTTGATATTCCCACATTTTGATAGGGAGTCACATCTGGATCTAGGACTTCTGTTTAGTTGTCCCAGATGATATATGGATGGCCTCTCCACCATACTGTTCTCTGTCGACATATAAAATGGCACAACATCTCTTTACATATGTTAAAAGATAATGTTATTATACATCAACAGACACAGATTGGGGATGGGGAGGAAAAGGATGGGTGTGGTCCAAACACACCTCTCCTAGTTTGATGATGCAGTGTATTTCACTCTGATGTACTGTGGTAATCACAAGACCATATGTTGAGACAGGGGTAGCTTAACACAATTACAAGCATTCATGTGGTCTAAGTTTCACCATGTTTGAACCACAGTAGACCTGGGCACAAGGAGGACCAGACACAGTACAGCAATCATTGTGACATAGCAATATGGGACAGACATTGTGAAGGGAAATGGAAAATAGGCATTTACAACTGCAA
Organism: Cepaea hortensis; assembly: GCA_963921405.1. Taxonomy (NCBI): domain Eukaryota; kingdom Metazoa; phylum Mollusca; class Gastropoda; order Stylommatophora; family Helicidae; genus Cepaea; species Cepaea hortensis. Next base: position 45,532,344 of record OY992884.1, on the reverse strand, counting down.
TATGCAATATGTATTAACTAATGGCATTTACCCAATTAGCAGACCAGACATCCATTCCTATGGCTGTGATGTTGGTGCATGAATGTCCTATTCCATATACACTTACACAGCAATGCCAGACCTCACCCCTTTTTCACCAGACTTGTCTCACAGGTACATCATCATCATCATGAGCTCTTTCCCCACTGAGTAATTTTCATGTCTACTACAGTAGGTAACAGAAGCTCAATTGCATACACAATTGTTCACATATGCACCAAGCACATATGTGGAAAACATGTTTAGTCCTTGTAAGTTTGCATGAGCCATACATTATATTCAGCCAACTGAGACACAGGTTCACACACCTATGGTTCTCTTAGGAACTAGTTTATATGAACCATCCAACAGTAGAGGTAACAGTGTAATGCTGCAGAGAGAAATGGTATTCTCGTGAGCTTAATTTGCCACCAGGTATCACATGAACTTAGCAATTCTGGCGTGCCACACACAACCTGTGTACATATGGATATGAAGCATCTTTCCTTCCACTAGATGTGAGAGGCTATTTATTAAATCACCAACTCACTCACTCCATCATTTTCAGCTTTTTACCAAGGAACTTGTACATGTTTACATCACTCATTCCCATTCAGACTGCCATTTGTTAACTCGCACGAGAGCAAAGGTACAGTTGAGTTAAGAATGAGTCATCCTAGGCATGAAGAATGCACAAGGGGTTTTGGTTTGCGAATCTGCATGAGTGTGTCATACATTCATCAAGCATACGCAACCAGTCACATCAAGGGATTGATATGCATTTGGAGTATACAGCGTGAAAGACATGTCAAGGTGGAAGATGCAGTGTTCAGAATTCTGGCGCACAGAAGTTAGGTTTTCCACTTTCACATTTTATTCATAAAATACTCATACATTCTTCTCATTCGGTTATCAGGCACAACTACACCATTAAAGTATGTTTTAAAGTGGTACCTGCTGTCCAGAGAACAATATATTATTGAATCTTTAAGGGCATTGTTGGGTCATCACATCACACTAGCGACCGCTCCTGGTGAAATTCCCGCTCCTACTAATTAGATTTTAAAATATGGCCCAGGAATAGCGTGGGCTCATTACTTATGAACCAATCAAAAGACAAGTGCATACCGCCGCCTCCCCCAACTCGTTCTAGAACATACGATCTAAGAATAGCCCTTATATTTGGGATGGTCCCCGTTAAGACTTAAAGTATCCTTATGAAATGTGTCGGACTGGGAATGAGGAATTCTGTTTCATCATGCTACAATGCCTAAATGTAGTCACTGCAGTGTCATCTTCGAGGTTTATCACGCCGGCCGCCTTTTTCTTGTGTTTTCTTGTTCCTGTTTGCTGATAAAAGTTTATCACGTATCATCATTTGTTTTCAGTAATTGTGTTTTATAAAGCTTCTCTACACTTCATGTTTTCATTTTGCTAATATTTCTCTTCTTTACAGAAGGTTAACCAATTGCCACCATCTAAGTCCATCCAGCTTCATTTCTCTCGGTCTGCCTCTGCCTTTTCTCCCACTTATCTTTACTATCTTCACGATGTTTTCCTATGCATCTCTTCTCATCACATGGCCAAAGAATGCTGCAACATATTCAGTAATCTAAATACACATTCTGAAGCTTTTAACAAAGTGAACCATTGATATCTTTGGGGCATATTGCATGGACCCAACACAGATGGGAAATATCTAAGGAAAATTACAAATGATGTACAGACAATTGGAAGCTGAAGAAGAGGCCGAACATGCAAACGATGGACAAAGGGAATCTCAATACATGAAGCTCATAAACGGACACTCTCCCGCTGTTTATGCTTCACCTCGACACCGCAAGGTACAAGAGGAACAAGCTGAGATGATGAATTAGAAATATACATTGACATTGGCACCTTTCCGTATTGACAGACTATAGTTTGGTACATTGTGCTTCAAAAAGGCTTAATAACTATGACCCATGGCGGTGGCGAGTGTGGCTGGTAAGGCCAATTCTTGCTGTAAATGTTTGCCCACAGTAGATGCATGTGAAAACATGGTCATTTCCACCATTGTGCACCATCTTACGTCTCTCACGCTCTGTGTGTGCTTTATCTGCAATCATTTTCTCTTTTGTCTTTATTCCATTGCTGATGTTTGCCCTCCATGCAACCCGTTCAGCGGCGACTTGCTCCCAATGTGCATTATCTATGGCTGTATCAATCATGTCCCGCTTACATACATCTTTGTATCGTAGTAGAGGCCGACCCTGAGATCTCCTACCCGTCTGTAATTCACCAAAAAAGATGTCCTTTGGTATTCTACCATTAGCCATCCTCCTAAGATGTCCTATCCATCTAAGTCTACGAAGACTGAGCATGGAATACATCGTCACACAACCTGATCTTTCCAATACTTCAGTATTTGTTATTTCGTCTTGCCACTTAATACCAAGTGTTCTTCGCAGACACCGCATATGAATGCTGTTTAAACGTTTCTCTTGGCGTGAGTAAGTTGTCCAGGTTTCATTGCCATAAAGAAGAGTACTAAGGACACAGGCTTGGTAGACGAGGACTTTTGTTTTGGCAGTAAGCTTCCTGTTCTCCCAGACTCTTTTTGCTAACATGTTCATTGTTGTTGCTGCCTTGCCAATCCTGATGTTGATTTCCTGATCGAGGGATAATTTGCTATTTATCTCTGATCCTAGATATGTAAAATGGTCTACTAACTCCAGTTCGGCGTCGTCAATAAAGATTGATGTTACACCATCTGTGTCTTCTTTTTGTTAATTGTTAAACCAAATTCAGTACAAGCATTGGAGAATGCAGATAGTAGATGTTGTAATTCTTCCTCAGAGTGGGTCGTAATCGCAGCATCATCCGCAAAAAGCAACTCTCTGATTAGTACCCTCCTAATTTTGGTCTTGGCCTTCAATCTCTGAGCATTATAGAGGCCACCGAGCGTGAGTGAATGTATATACCGTCATTCTGATCACGAAAGGCATATTTCAGTAGAAGTGAAAAGTATATCCCAAAGAGGGTGGGGGATAGTACACAACCTTGCTTAACTCCACTCTTGATTTCAAACTCTTCTGAAGTTGAGCTATCAAACTTGATTATACCCTTCATGCCTGTGTGGAACGATTCCACAATGGACAGAAGAGTTTGTGGGCAGCCAATCTTCTCTAGTGCTTTGAACAGACCCTCACGACTGACAAAACCGAATGCCTTTGTGAGGTCGATGAAGACAATAAACAGTGGCTGATTTTGTTCCCGGCATTTTTCTTGCACCTGTCGCAATGAGAATATCATATCAATGGTAGACCGGTTCTGACGGAAGCCGCACTGTGATTCGTGGTAGACTTGATCTCCCAGGACTTTAAGTCTGCGCAGGACAATTCTGGCAAATACTTTCCCAACAATACACAGAAGTGAGATACCCTTATATTTGTTACAGTCGCTCCGATCGCCCTTGTTCTTGTACCGCGTTATGCTGTTTGAATCTTTGAAATCCTGTGGGACTTGTCCTTCTCGCCAGCATAGCTCTATTAGCTGGTGGATCTGTAGAGCGAGTGTGTCTTGCCCACTCCTGATTACCTCTATTGGAATTCCATCCTTACCTGGAGCCTTGCCAGATGCAAGCTCATTTATAGCACACTTAACTTCTGTTATAGTGGGAAGTGTGTCCAGGTGGTCAAGAGTTGGCAGGGCCTCTATGGCGTTGAGGGCAACATCCGCTAGCTTGGTCTCACTTGAGTAAAGCTCTAAATAGTGCTCGACCCATCTATCCATCTGCTGTTTCTTATCAGTGATGATTTCTCCAGTCAAGGTTTTCAGCGGTGCACTTCTTTTGATCATTGGACCACAGGCTTTCTTTATCCCTTCTTAAATGCTTCTGATGTTTCCCTTATCACTTGCGATTTGAATGGACTCACATAACTTGATCCAATAGTCATTCGCACACTGCCTGGCAGCCTTTTGTACATCCTTCCTCTCTTGCTTCAGCTCACTCAGAGTTTTACGCGTTGGTCTTTCCTTGTTTCTTAAGAGAGCTATCTTCTTTTTATCAATTAAGGGCTACAGTATCTGGCTGTTTGCCGCAAACCAGCCCTGCCTCTCATGATCCACAATGCCGTAAACCCCTACCGCTGTTTTATAAATAGTTTCCTTAAGTTTACTCCATTTATCATTTACTATACAATTTTCTGATGTATCATTGAAAGCGTCTTCAAGCTGCTGTTGAAATTCAAAGCACTTTCCAGGATCGTGAGTGTTAATAATATTAATTCTGGGGCTAGACTTGTGTTTAGCTGCGTAGATTGTCTTTGGTATCAGTCTAACCCTTGCAACAACCAAAGAATGATCTGTATCATAGTCAGCACTGTGGTAACTTCGAGTTAATGATGTATGGTTCAGATGTTGTTTCCGTGTGATAATGAAGTCCAGCTGATGCCAATGGCTGGATCTTGGATGTTTCCATGTGACCTTATGCAGCTCTTTTGTTTTAAAAAAAGATCTTGTAATAGATAGGTCATTTCTATTGCAATGCTCCAGCAGCCTTTGCCCATTATCATTCATGCGACCGATGTTGTAATTTCCAAGTCACACTGGCCATGAACTCGAGTCCTTGCCCACACGAGCATTGAAATCACCGAGCATATAAATGTAGTCGGATCTTGGAACTGCCGCGAGTGTCGGTGCATATGCAGTGAGAATGGTGGCAAATCCACAAGAGGTTGCCAAGCGCAGTGATAATAATCTTTCATTACCTCCAGCTGGGATATCAATCATTCCCAGTAGCGAATTCTTCACTGCAAAGCCCACACCATGTTGCCTTTTTTCTGCCTGCCCTCTTCCCTTCCAAAAAAAAGGTGTAATTGTTTCCCCTGAGTGACCCTTCCTCAGCGAGGCGAGTCTCCTGCAGGCCAGCAATATCAATGTTAAGACGATTGAGTTCAGCATCAATCACATCCGTTTTTCTCACATCGTCAATATTTGTCAAGTCAGTGGAAATCATGGACACATGGTTCTCACGTTCCAGGTTGCAAGCCGTAGCTTGAGGTTTCTATTATTCTTTTTATTAGTACCTGGTGCATTGGTTTTACAGCCTGCGATTCAGATTTTGTCCTAGCCCCAAGCACCCATTGAAGCAGGCAGGCTGTGGTGGATCAGCAACCAATTGGCCGGGGGCTGCCCAGCTTGAGGCGGGCTGTAGCTGATAAGTGACACCTGTAGGTGTCTCCCAGCGTCAGAGGCAACGCGTGGCGCCCCATGTCTACGCCTACTGACAAGGACTTATAACCCGTAACAGTTGCCTTTCGCTTTGATTCCGAGACCGGTTAAGACCCGGGATGGAGTTATTGCCTCTCCATAGCACAAAGCCTGGGCTAAAATATAGAGATCATGTGTTGCCTATGAAGCATGAACCCTCTCTCGGCCTGCCTAGTTCACTCCAGAGGAAAAGTAACACCCCTACGTCTGGAACAAGACAAGCTACAGAAGTTGCTGGATCAGCAAAGTAATAATCCATCTGTCCGCCTGTCGGAGCTTCGATCCTAGACCAGCCGCCAACCAAGGCTTAGGGCCTGGTCTGCCCTGCCATGACATTTTGTCTTTAGGTTGCATTTCCTCGCACCAGGGTAAGACTTGTACCCTCCCAATTGCGCTCTTCCGCCCGAAGCCGTTGGCACAATGTGGGGTGTCGGGTTTGGTAAGCGCCGCCCAACATTCGGCGCTGACAGAAAGCAGATAGTACCGTCTTCTGTCATACGGTAGCTTAGTCATATCTGACTAAGACCTGACTGACTAGAAATATACAGTGTAAAAAAACAAACAAACAGTAAAAAACAAAAAACACACACAATTTGTACATTCTTCACGAGACGTCGCAGTTTGTAATGTTTGCAAGTTTACTTTCAGTAGTTTGCCATTGCACTAAAAGATCCTTTTTAAGCGGCTTGAAGCGTATTGGGTATATGGTGCTAGCTCTATATTTTTAAAAAAATAGACCAGTCCCCACCGTATGTGCTTCCTAACACAGTTTCTCCTACTCATGTTATTCTGGGTTGACCTGGAAGCGAAGATCAATTTTGAAAACCCGCATTGATGTTGACCGGAGCCCACGTTCACAGGGTCGGTAGGGTAACGCCCTGACCACTTAGGTAAGGCGGCTCCCACACACATATACACGTTCAGTCTCTCTCTCTCTCTCTCTCTCTCTCTCTCTCTCTCTCTCTCTCTCTCTCTCTCTCTCTTTCTCTTACACACACACACACACACTCACCCCCCCCACACACACACAACACACACACACACACACACAGACACATATATATATATGTGGTGCGTTCTCTCGTGCGCGTGTGTATGTGTATTTTATCTACTCAATCACTCGCTCCTCACTAAAATCAAACACAGCAATGTGATGTTTCAACAGATAAATGTTTATTTGAAGATTGATTATATGACAAATAATAACAAGCGGATATACTTTATAACATAAGAAAATAACCAGAAGATATAAGCAAATAATATATACAGGCATACACCGCAAATCTCACAAGGTGTGGACAATTCGTCTGAGAAACCAGAGCATGTCAAATTGTGAAGCAGCGCTATTATTAAAAAAAAAAAAAACGTAAATAAAGGATATTCAGTTTCTGCATGTTAAATTATAAACTGCCAGAGCTCAGTAGTTGTAAAAAGCTCATGCAGTAGCATAAACATCGCTGTGGAGTAAGCACGACAGGAGGCTACTGATCATCAGCAACAAGATCATGCAACACGATCAGCGACGACTTGTTCCCAAGGTGCAATATCAACGCCTGTATCAGTCATATACCGCTTACACACATTTTTTGTATCGTATTAGAGGCTGACCTCGAGATCTCTTACCTATCTGTAATTCACCAAAAAAGATGTCTTGTGGTATTATACCATAATTCTTCCTTCTAATGTGTCTTATCCATCTATGTCTACTAAGACTGAGCACGGAACAAGCCGTCAGGCAACCTGATCTTTCCAATACTTCTGTTTTTGTTATTATTTTTAACATCCGATCCTATAATGTATAATAACTATTCCTTTAATTTATTGCTGCTTTTCAAAGCATTACCCTCTCAAGATTGGCCTGTCTTGTCCATCCTCCTCCTCCTCCTCCTCCTCCTCCTCCTCCTCCTCCTCCTCCTCCTCCTCCTCCTCCTCCTCCTCCTCCTCCTCCTCCTCCTCCTCCTCCTCCTCCTCCTCCTCCTCCTCCTCCTCCTCCTCCTCCTCCTCCTCCTCCTCCTCCTCCTCCTCCTCCTCCTCCTCCTCCTCCTCCTCCTCCTCCTCCTCCTCCTCCTCCTCCTCCTCCTCCTCCTCCTCCTCCTCCTCCTCCTCCTCCTCCTCCTCCTCCTCCTCCTCCTCCTCCTCCTCCTCCTCCTCCTCCTCCTCCTCCTCCTCCTCCTCCTCCTCCTCCTCCTCCTCCTCCTCCTCCTCCTCCTCCTCCTCCTCCTCCTCCTCCTCCTCCTCCTCCTCCTCCTCCTCCTCCTCCTCCTCCTCCTCCTCCTCCTCCTCCTCCTCCTCCTCCTCCTCCTCCTCCTCCTCCTCCTCCTCATCATCATCATCAGCATCAGCATCAGCATCAGCATCATCATCATCATCATCATCATCATCATCATCATCATCATCATCATCATCATCATCATCATCATCATCATCATCATCATCATCATCATCTAGTGCCCTGCCAGCTGGTGAAGCGTTCATGGCTTTCCACAGATCTCGGTTTTTGATGTTCTGGATCAACTCTGCTGCTGATATTCACCCATACCACCATTTCAATCCACCCAGAATCATTTCTATTGGTCTGCCTCTGCCCCTCTTCCCCCGATCTTTCCAGTTGTCATGGTGTTCTCTAATGGATTTGTCCATGTATTTGACATAATTTTGGATTCAAAGTGGCGAAATGATTACGCTGCCTAGCTCGCGCTCCGAAGGTTGTGGGTTCGATTCCGTGCTACGTCGTTGGGTTTAGTAGTGCAGTTTTCTCAGAGACTCCTGGGTATCGTCGCTTGAGCTACCGAGCTCGTGCTTTGTGCGACGCAGGCGGGCCTGCAGGCAGAAACCGGGCTACATGGGATAAAACCTGTTGCAGTGAAGTCAATCAATCCTCTTTAGTGTAAAAAAAAAATATTTTAAAAGAATGTCTGATAAACATAAGTAGTTTGTGCTTTTAAAATTTTTGAAACTGTTTATAGTAAAAAAAAACAAAAGTTGATTATGCATTGTTCATAATTTCGAAAGTATTTACTTTCAGTACAAACCATTTGCTTTTGTCTGGTTTTCATGATGTAGCAAATATTGTTTTTGACCAAAAAATGAAAAAAAAAACAAAAAAACTTCTTTGCTATTTTTGTGTATTTCAAGAAAATGCACATTTGCGCCATTCATGGTTATGTAAGCACTGTTTATCTTTTTCAAAAATAAAAAATAATTTTGTGTAATCGTAATGTTTTGGAAAGTATGAATAATCAATAATAGTTAAATTGCCTTGTTCTTTTTTGAAAAAGCATTTGCTGCCATTTATAACATTTATTTGCTTTGTTCATGTTTTGAAAAGTACTTCTTTTGAGTTATAAATTCATTCTCGTTGTTTCGTGTTTTGGGCTCTATTGCTTTCAAATAGATAAAGAAAAAGAAACCCCAAAAGAACAGGTGCGCTTGCAAAAACAATATTCATCCCTATTGAGCAGATGAAATACCACAATGTGATATACGAGTAAATGGATAATATTCTTAAGCAAGTGAATCGGTACAGTTATCTCGGCACAGTCATAACTCTGATGGGAGATGCCTTGAAGAGATTAGAACAAGAATCGCCATTGCGAAGATAGCCTTTTGCAAGATGAAAAACATCAATCAATCAATCATGTGCCATACCGGAAAGCGAAAAAAAAAAATGAAAAACATACTGACCAATAAAAAGATATCAATTGAAACGAGAAAAAGAGTGTTGAAGTGCTACATAGAACCTGTACTTTTATATGTATGTGAAGCATGGACAATGAGCAGACAAGCTGAAAAACATCTGATGGCTGTGGAAATGTGGTTTATGAAGAAAATGTAAAGAATACCATGGACAGACAGAAACTCCAACGAACAAGTCCTTCAAGAAACAAATGGAGATCGTAAACTGATTAGAGACATTGGACGTAGACAGTAAAAAATGTTTGGGCACGTTATGAGAAGAAATAACTTGGAGAACTTGGTGACGACTGGTAAGGTCGAAGGGAAGAGACCAAGGGGAAGAGCGAGAAGTAAATACCTGTATGGCTTGGCCACGTGGCATGGTCGAGACAGGAACACGGAGCTGATCCACGACTCTGGTGATCGAGTGAGATGGGATTACGAACAACATCCTTAACACCTTCGCCAGGGAGACCGACAATTAAAAATTGGGAAAAAAATAAATGTAACATGTAAAACACGAAGGTCTGGAAAAGATAACAATGGAGAGAAGTGTAGGAGGAGCGCAGAAGAGGATCACCACACCGTAGATGTATTCACGATAATTTACACGTGACAGTAGTAAAGCCAAAACCTCTTGCTTAGATTAGAGAGACATTTCTAAAGACTGTAATGGCAGAGAGGATCCGCACTGGGTAGGTCACAGGATAGATGATGATTATTTTATACTCTGATCTCAGATTCTTTCTTTTGCTTCTTCGAGTGTCAATCGACATCATGGTATTTTGATGATCGCTAAGATTTCCCTGGATTTCGTGTCCATATCCGTTAACAACACCAGTTTAGCATTATGATAGTTACAGAGTTGAATAATTCAATACCAAACAAAAACGTAGGTCTCGATAACAAATAGTGCACAATCAAATGAACAAAGTATTATAATGTCAATTTCCAATCACGGAGCATTAAAATTGCTCAAAAATACAGAGAAACGAAACAAATAACAAGACGATCCTAGCATGGCGATATATCATCCTGCTGTCCAAATAGATGGTCACATTTGGCGAAATTTTATCCTTCGGCTTAAGATCAGTTAAATCCCGTTGGCCGCAACTCGCCGTGGCTTCACATCTAAGATCCTCAGCAGGCATTCCGGTTGTATCGATGGAAGCTACGGTTGTAGGTGGTATTCTGGAGGCACTGGGCGAACGACAGGTCGCACTGACATGTGTTGTAGTCACACGGCTTCCTGGTTGGGGAATCTGCAATAAAGGAACATTAGCTGGTGCAATCGTCATTTAGCTTTGTGTTATGTCATGTGAAGTTTCATAACATCTGATGGGAGGTGCCTTGAAGAGATTAGAGCAAGAATCGCCATGGTTAAGATAGCCTTTAGCAAGATGGAAAACATACAGATCAATAAAAAGATATCATGTGCAATGAGAAAAAGAGTGTTGAAGTGTTACATATAACCTGCACTGTTGTATGGAAGTGAAGCATGGACAATGAGCAGACAGGCTGTAAAACAACTGATGGCTGTGGAACTATGGGTTCTGATGGAAATGCAAAGAACACTTTGGAAAGACAGAAAAATCAGACAGAATGACCAAGTCCTTCAAGAAACTTGAAAATCATAAACTTATTAGAGAAATTAGACGTAGACTGCCACAATTTTCTGGATACGTTATGAAAAGAAATAAATGGGAGAACTTGGTGACAACTGGCAAGATTGACGGAAAAATAATAAGAAGGAAGACAGAGAAGTAACTACCTGGATATGGTCGTAACAAGAACACTGAGTTGATACACGACTCTGCTGATCGAGTGAGATGACGAAACATGACCGCCCACGTTTATCTGCATGGCACATGATGATGATGATGATGATGATGGATGTGAAGTTGATGGTTGATGGTCATGAACGCGACTGGACGCGGGTTTGAAGCCCGGGTTTGTCGCTTGCCAAAGTGAAGGAGAGATTAGCCACCTACTCCTCCTGGCTCTCATGCCAATAAAATGCGATGGGGCTCATACGTCACACACCCATAGCAGGAAAGTACTTCGGGGCAAATAATGAATGTAAAGGACCCTTTGACACTGCGTTACGCGGACTGTGTATACAAATATTGGTTGTTAGGAGACAAAGCTACTAAAAGGACATTAACATTTTTTTTTTCTGCTTTGAACTCAAACGTAGTCCTTAAACTGGATTTTGCGTGTGGAGGAGCTTTCCCTATTAACAGTATCCCTCGCCATCAGGCGAACCCACCCCGAATTCAGAGGTACTTGTAATTTGCGTTCCCAAGTCAAGGACGACAGGTCAACATTTTAGTCTAACTGTCCGGTGTAGGGGTTGAACTCCTTACCTCAGCATCAGCACACCGGATGTCTAAGAAACCGCGTTCTTATTCGTTCGGCCATGTTGACCTACTGTGATAGCACCAGACCAACGAATTTTGGTTTGGTCTATCTCGAGTTAAATACCTGGCCACGCCGGAAACGCCACTTGAAACAAAGACCCGAGGCCATTTACCTTGTAGCAGCCAGCTCGGTGTGCGAAGGCAGGTGCTGGGGCCCTGTGTAGTTTGTGGCCTGCCCGCCTTGAGACAAGATATGTGGGGTTTCCCATCTGTTCATCAGTGAACAACATATGTCAGAGGAGAAAGCCGAGCGGCTGACTAGTTAGTGTCAGCAGGCCTGGGTTCTTGGTGGGATAGTAAATTGTGTCACAACTTTTGTTTATGTCGCGTCTTGGGGTTTATGTTGCGTAACCTATGTTTTTGTAGTGTCTTATTGTCGTCTGTGTCAAAGTTATTTATTGTATCATTCTACTCAGCTACTGTTTGAAGCACCTGTGTTGTGGTACTTGGTGTACCCTGTTGTCTTAAGTTCTGGTAACTGAATAGGGGCCACCCTTGGTTGATGTTTGATATATGCAGTTGTCTGTTGTATCTGTAATTGAACATCCCTTATTGAATGCTTTATTCAATGTGTTTGAACACAAATTGTCACCAAAATTTTGTAGTAGTTGATAAATAAAGAGCTATTTTTGTACTGTCTTTAATTTGTTTGTTTAGTCTCTTTTAGTTTTTACAATCACTATTTCTACCACAATCTAACACCTTAATTCATTGCTTGGGCTCTAACATGGTGTTTCCTGTGTGAACATCTATAAAATAGTTTCTGCCTCTGTCCAATACCTCGTATATCTTCTTATCTAATTACTATCATATTTTTTTGTTGGTTGAGGCGGTGTGAGGTTCTCTCTCTTTTCACTATTTTTCTTCTTTGGCCGTAACGAAGTCAGAACTACTCTTTACTTCTTAGCACCGTAGTGAAGGAAGCATCAGTCTTTATGATTGTCTCCCTTTCTCTTTTTTACTATCGACTACAAAATGGCGACCCCGACGAGATATAGTGGCAGCCTTTGAATTGTTCTGTTAGAATTGTTTTAGTATCTAGTGATTGTTTTGTGTGATAGGTTAGTGTTTATGTTTGTGGTGTCCATTGTCTTTGAGTTGTGACATTAGAACCCAGGTTTGCTGCTGAGATCCCCCGGGCATTGCTGCATGAGAGAGGAGTCCCCTGTATGGTGAGTGGGCTCAGATAAATTGCCTCCTAGTACACTTTCACTGTATCCTATCCAGAGCCAGGATGGCTCTGTCTTCAACGTTGGGGACCGTAGTTCCCCTCCCAGTTGGTGCCCCTGACGTCACAGGACCCACTGGTGAAGTCAGGTACATAGTTGCACCTGTGAAGATAGAAGTACCTTGTTTTGGCCAGCAAGGTGGGCCAACTGTTGAGAAGTATGTGAGGAAGGTGAGATCTGCCTGGAGGGCTGGTGCGGTGTGCGATGAAGATAAAGTGGACATTATTTGTGAAACTGTTGCTCCCAGTGTGTGGGCGGAACTTGAACTTAGGTCAGCTTGTAATGACCCTGAGGAGATGCTGCAGACCATTCAGCAGGTGTATGGAGAGCAGCGCAGCATGGTTGAGTTGGCTGCAGATTTTTTCAAGACCAAACAAGAAGCTGGGGAATCCATCATGGATTTCTCTCACCGGGTCCACAAAGCTTTTCGTTTGGTTCTGGAAGCACAGAGAAAGAGGGACATGGTTGCTTGGGATCCAGTGATCCTAAGAGACTGGTTTGTTGCAAAACTACATAATGTTCTCAGCAGGAGGATGGCGGAGGAGAGGATATTGCAAGATCCTTCAGTGACATTCCTCAGTGTTAGAGACTTGGCCATGCGATGGGCTGGTGTGTCATTAGCTCTAGAAGTCTGTGCATACCAATATGTCGAACCTCAAGATTACAGCTCAGAGAGGTGGCCTAAAGCCAGTGGTGTGTGTCAAGGGGTCCACCATGATGATGTGGTGGTGGGGGAGCTTCAAGCTGATCTAGGTCGGATGAGAGCCTTAGCTGATTCGTTGCTGCAGCCCAAGGTACGACGCAAGAGGTACAATGTGTGTAGAAGCCGCACCCACCTCCAGAATAGGTGTCCGAAGAGAGGGGTTAGTGGTTTTCAGAACCCCTCTAGAGTGATTGGTAGTGAAGTGTTTGCAAGCGTAAGCCACCGAGACCGACAGGGCCTTAAGCGACAACAGAGTCCGCCCCAGGTTGATCCTTCTAAAGGATCAGCCCCAGCAGTTCCTGGTGGGTGCAGTATCAACTTCTGATAGCTGGATGGTTATGCGTGGCAACCAGAGAAATTTCTTTCGCAGGAAGAGGTGGAGGAGGGGACGAGGGAAGTCTCCTGGTGTCAGTGTGGTCGACCAGTTAGGTGTTAGAAATGTGACAGGTGGACCGTGTATTGTGACTGGTGTGAGGCAAAATTTTCTGCATACCGATATGTCAACTCGTGACTTTGTGCAAAAGGGGATTGTGAAAGACCACCAGCAAGAACTTTTGCCCGTTAGACATGGTTGTGAAAGATAGACTGTTTTCATCTGTTTAGGAATTCCAGTCTTTTGGATTGACAGCCTTAGTGTAGTTAGTTAATTAGCAGTTACGTTTTGCTGTTTTTATATATTATAATTGCAGGTAGATGGTGTCATGTGATGACATGTTTTTCTTTTAGAGTGCAAGAAATGGGTCGCTCTTTAGGTGATGCGGCGCTGCCATTACCATCATATCCAGTTGGGAATCAAACTGCAGGTTTCATGTATGGTGTAAACATATTTGATTTTAGGGTAGGTCTTTACAGGAAATCTCAACTGACTGGATGCTGGTGTGGGATATTGAGATAACAGTGTTTTGTTGACCCTGTATGGGGTGTTCCTTTGTGTTTATATCCAGGTTATAGGTGACATCTTGATAACCATTATCATATGGAAATCAGTGAGTTTTTTTTTTAGTTGTTGACATGATTATTGAGTTTGGGTGCACGTCTAGGTATATATTTATGAGATTGTTGTCCCCATGTAGTAACTGCTTTTGTCATTTTGATGACTGTTTATGTGTAAATGTCAATAATTGCTCGCTTGATGGCTGATTTTTATTTTTGTGGTCACTGAAAAAATAATATTTTTTTTTGGGGACTTGGCATTATTTTTTAAAGATATAGTTAGGGTGAGGATATAAAATAGTCTAGTCTTTTGTGGGGACGACAAAAAAAGTAAGGGGTTGGATATGTGATAGCTCCAGACCAACGAATTTTGGTTTGGTCTATCTCGAGTTAAAAACCTGGCCACGCCGGAAACGCCACTTGAAACAAAGACCCGAGGCCATTTTCCTTGTAGCAGCCAGCTCGGTGTGCGAAGGCAGGTGCTGGGGCCCTGTGTAGTTTGTGGCCTGCCCGCCTTGAGACAAGATATGTGGGGTTTCCCATCTGTTCATCAGTGAACAACATATGTCAGAGGAGAAAGCCGAGCGGCTGACTAGTTAGTGTCAGCAGGCCTGGGTTCTTGGTGGGATAGTAAATTGTGTCACAACTTTTGTTTATGTCGCGTCTTGGGGTTTATGTTGCGTAATCTATGTTTTTATAGTGTCTTATTGTCGTCTGTGTCAAAGTTATTTATTGTATCATTCTACTCAGCTACTGTTTGAAGCACCTGTGTTGTGGTACTTGGTGTACCCTGTTGTCTTAAGTTCTGGTAACTGAATAGAGGCCACCCTTGGTTGATGTTTGATATATGCAGTTGTCTGTTGTATCTGTAATTGAACATCCCTTATTGAATGCTTTATTCAATGTGTTTGAACACAAATTGTCACCAAAATTTTGTAGTAGTTGATAAATAAAGAGCTATTTTTGTACTGTCTTTAATTTGTTTGTTTAGTCTCTTTTAGTTTTTACAATCACTATTTCTACCACAATCTAACACCTTAATTCATTGCTTGGGCTCTAACATGGTGTTTCCTGTGTGAACATCTATAAAATAGTTTCTGCCTCTGTCCAAGACCTCGTATATCTTCTTATCTAATTACTATCATCTTTTTTTGTTGGTTGAGGCGGTGTGAGGTTCTCTCTCTTTTCACTATTTTTCTTCTTTGGCCGTAACGAAGTCAGAACTACTCTTTACCTCTTAGCACCGTAGTGAAGGAAGCATCAGTCTTTATGATTGTCTCCCTTTCTCGTTTACCATCGACTACACTACATTAACATTTTAAACACAACGTCCAATGTTCAAAGATGTCCACTTCATCGAAGGCCCACACGATCTATTTGCTATAGGAGAAGTTGATACTCTGGCCAGTCCGTCGATGATTGAAATAAAGATAAATATGCTGACACAATCTTCATTTAGCTATATATTATTTAATGTACAGATCCCTCTTATAACCCCTGAGACATAGTGCGAAAATTGTTCCAGCACTATATGTTTTTAGACTAATATGATAGAACAGGCGTCGGCAAACCAACGGCACGCCTGCCAAGCCTAGCACGGGGAACCATTTTAGATGGCACACAGAGAGACTTTAAGTACAGTAATTGATCATATAAAAAATAGTTTAACTTTTATTTGAAATGCGGCATACAACTCTGTTAATGCTATTCCTGTTTTAACATCCCGGATAGAAGATATGGCCAATGTGAAGCTAAAACTTTCCTGAACATTCTTCAGGTATCCATTTTACGTTGTTTCGACACAGCAGCCAGGTCAATTTAAAATATCCGCCTCGACTGGGATTCAAACACTTGGCTACCGGACTGGTAGATAAACGCTTCTGCTGCTACAACGCCTTACTTGTTTTCATTTGCTTGCTTTTGAAGTTAAGCGTAGTCCGTATGCATGCTACTATTTCCAGTGCACTGGACTGATTTTACCATGTGGATGAGCATTCCATATTACCAGTGTCCTTCGCCATCGGGCGTACTTACTCCAACTTCAGAGGTAGCTTTATACTGTATTACTATATATTGCTTGCATTGTTTACTTTTTAACAGTTCTACGTTCCCCAAAGTACAACTAAATGCCAACAGGAATTCAGATAATGGTATGGTTGTGTGTATGCATGTATGTGTGGGTGTGTACATGCACGCGTATGTTTGTGATTAACAGAAACAAGTTATAGAGCGTATGTAAAATAATATCAAAAGGATTGAGAAATATATTCTTATAGACTAGCCAAACAAATACAAATAGATAGCTAAAGGTTATCTATGAAATTGGGTAATTATTATTAATAATAGAAAGGGAAAGCAAAGTGAGTAACTAAAGATTAAAAAAAAAACACACACACACACACCGAAGGGAGAGAGCGTAAGCAAATTGACGCATTAATTGCTAAACATTGCATCCCCCCATAAAAAAAGATAAAATAAAAATAAATGACCTGAACAAGGTTCGAACATGCAATCTGCTGATTAAAAACCAGACGACTGACCAATTGGCAGAATGGACTCACCGGTACATCTGCAGACATGTCCATCACATCTCCTGTCGTAGGTGACAAGCGAGGCAGTCCACCTGCACAATGATCCCAGGTTGTGGTAACAGAGGTCGTGGAGACGACAGCAGCTGTTGGTGAGAGCATGTGTACAGGTTTAAAGACCAGAGGGTAGACTTCCCCGCACTGTGTTTGATCTCATATGGCTTAGTCTATTTTCGAAGGGCGGCCTGTCGAAAGTATCGCACAAAGCACGAACTGTGTAGCTACGGCGACGACCGGAAGGAGTCTGCAGGAAAGGCCTATCTAACACTACACCCTTCTTACCTCTGTCCTGCCCGCTGCGTGGCGAAGGAGTTGCGGACTCTGTTCGTACTAGGGGAGATTTGGCAGAAGACTGCCTTGCGTTGGTTTTTTACGAAATAGTAAGGGTGCTACTCTTTCAGAAAGCAATGGCTAACTAATGAACGTAAACTTGCCAAGAGGTCACACACAGCTTAAATATTATGGGGTTGACTGTGACGTCCTGTAAAAGGATATGCAACTAACCTTTAACCTCTATCCCGGGAGTATCCGTGTGGAAGTGGGGAAGTTGTTACGCCTCCTGCCTCGAGCTCCTAAGGTTGTGAGTTCAATTCCAAGCTCTCGTTCGGTGCAATTTTCTCGGAGACTTCCGGGTGTCGTCGCTGGAGCTACGGAGTTCGTGCATTGTGCGACGCTTTCTGCAGGCCGCCCTGCTGAAAGAGACCTGGCTGTATGGGATAAACCCCCGTGCAATGAAGTCGATCCAAATGCCTTTAAACCTTTTGTAAAGTCTTTAAATGTTACATGTCCTCCCTTCGACATGATTTTATTCATACATCACTTACATGGTTAATCTTGTGTGAGCATTCAGATGGTGCGTGATATTTGAAATGACCATGTGTTCACATGCATCCGTTGTGGAGGAACATTTACAGCGCAAATTATTCTGATCAGTATTGTTCGCTACCGAAATGAGTTGTAGTTATGCTTTTTTTGAAGTACAATGAAACAAACTATCGTCTGTCAAGCGACAAAGTGCCAGAGGTAGTAATACTTACAGGGTTAATATTAGACCACAACAATCATAACAGCATATTCATTATAAACGCATGCATTTTACATGGCAGGAGTAGAAGAAGAAGAAGAAGAAGAAGTAGTAGTAGTCGAAGAAAGAAGAAGAAGAAGAAGAAGAAGAAGAAGAAGAAGAAGAAGAAGAAGAAGAAGAAGAAGAAGAAGAAGAAGAAGAATACTTACTTGTCAACAGCATCAACAGGTGTAACAGTTGAGGTTCGTAGACCACAATAACAACCGTAGTTGTTGTAACTCAAGCAACCATTGCCTGTGTAGCGTCTCATCATCCCACACATTTGCAGAACGTTGCGTTTGTAACGGAGTCGGAACTTCCCCAGCGACTCTTCCCCAGTTGCCATGGACACTGTATGTGAGATTAAAAATTGTAACATCATTGCATGTCTTAATTAACAGATTTAGTGCCGAAAAAAAGGTTTGGACCAAACAAACCTACTTACTTAGTTACGTAGTCGCGGTTCCAACTTCACGGCAAAGAGTTGACGCATTATGTAGGGTTCCTGTGTCAGTGAATATCACACACAATGCTCCTCATTGCCCCATGTTAAAAGCGGAAAAGACAGGGGTCTCGGTCTTTCTTCACAGTCGACTCGACCTGACACGTGGGAGAAAATGACACGTGGCAAGAATAACTCCAGAAGACACCCGATTTTCAAGATGAGCAGCGCGGAAGCCGCCAAGACCATCAAGAAAATGTTAGATGAGAATTTGCCTGCGATTTGCAGCAAAGCGACAGAACCTCCATCCATCCATCATGTGCCCTGCCGATAAGCGTGGGCGGGCATGTTTTGCCATCTCACTCGATAATCAGAGTCGTGGATCAGCTCCGTGTTTCTGACTCGGCCATGCCATGTGGCCAAGCCATCCAGGTATTTAATTCTTAGTCTTCCCTTTGATCTCCTCCCTTCGATCTTGCCAGTTGTCACCAAGTTCTCCAATTCATTTCTTCTCATAACATGCCCAACAAATTTTGACTGTCTACGTCTAATGTCTCTAATCAGTTTACGATCTTCATTTGTTTCTTGTAGGACTTGTTCATTGTTTATTTATGTCTGTCCATGGTATTCTTTGCATTTTCCTCAAAAACCACATTTCCACAGCCATCAGATGTTTTTCAGCTTGTCTGCTCATTGTCCACGCTTCACATCCATATAGAAGTACAGGTTCTATGTAGCACTTCAACACTCTTTTTCTCGTTTCAATTGGTATCTTTTTTTATTGGTCAGTATGCTTTTCATCTTGAAAAAGGCCACCTTCGCCATGGCAATTCTTGTTCTAATCTCTTCAAGGCATCTCCCATCAGATGTTATGACTGTTCCGAGATAACTGTACCGATTCACTTGTTTAAGAATATGCCCATTTACCTGTCGATTACATTATGGTATTTCTTCCTTCCTAGTGACGACCATAATCTGTGTCTTCTTACAATTCAATCCTAATCCTAGTTGTTCACTGCATCGACTAAATTTTGCAGGTCCTGTTCGTTGTCTGCAATCAAGACTGTATCATCTGCATATATAATGTTGATGTATCGTCCCCCAATGTTGATTCCTTCCATATCTTCTATATTTCTGAAAATATTTTCACTAAACAGGAAAAACAGATCTGGAGACATTACACATCCCTGTCTCACACCACTCTTAATAGGCTGATATTGACCTACTTCATTATCAATTCTTATGGCAGCTTGTTGTTTCCATTATATGTTTTTTACAAGTCTAAGGTCTTTTACATCAATTTGTAGATCTTCAAGCATCCTTATCATGTCGACATGTCCCACTTTCTCGAAAGCCTTTGTGCAGTCAATAAAGCAAAGGTGTAGATCTTTGTTTACTTCTATGGAGCGTTCAAATACTGTTCTCAGTATGTACACAGCATTTACTGTACCTTTGCCTCCTACAAACCCACATTGTTCCTCTCATATTTCAGGTTGTATTTTCTTCCTAACTATTTGCATGATAATTCTTAACAAAATCTTCTTGATGTGATTCATTATACTAATTGTTCGATGTTGATTACATTCAGAGGCTCCTGATTTCTTTGGGATTGCAATAAATACAGAATTACATAATTCATGAGGTATATCTCCAGTATCGTATATGGCATTCAGGAGTCTGGTAACTTTATCTTCTCCGCATTTTTTTAAAAAGCATTAATCATTTCTGTTGTGATGCTCTCTGAACCGGGGGTCTGGCCAGATTTCATATTGTTAAGAGCATTCTGAACAGAACCTCAAACAGCATTAAAGGAAGCTAGCATTCCTACACCAGATGAAGCCGCTCCTGTCGCTGTTCCGACACCAAAGATTACATCGATTACAACTGAAGCCAGCAGCAGCGGAGAAGTCCACAACAACACTTTTGAGAAGCAGCCAAGCAGCTCACCACAGACCTCCACATCGGAGGAAACCACAGCAGAGGACTTCACCGGCAAAATCCTGCTGAAACAAACAAGCATGGGAGCGGCCAAACTGTCGGCGCAATCAACAGACAAGATAATCTGTTGGAGAACGAGCTGGGAAGACACAGCTTCATCCAGCTGCGCAAGACACCTGATGGAATAGTGGTCTCCATCAACAAGAACTCCAAGACCACGGCACTAATGCAGAATATGTCACAAAACGAGAAAGCCGACATCAAGGTACCCCACGGCATCACAGTAGAAGCCACCCGACACCGCATGATGAAACGATGGGCCATCAAACTAGTCAAGACCCATCTCACCAACAACCAGATCAGGGAGATGCTGACGAGAGAGAACTGGAAACTCAAGATCACCAGTGCTGAGAGGATCATAGGCAAGAATAACATCCCCACCACAGTCGTCATCGTAACATCGGAGGACCGAGTGATCCCTCAATTCATTAGATGGGACAAGAGAGACCAAGTTAAAGAGCACTACATACCGAGGGGGCTGCAGAGCTCTAAGTGCCAGAAATTTTGACACACCCGTGCCACCTGCAAGAGTGAGGTGAAGGTATGTAGATATTGCTCTGGACCTCACACATACAGTCAGTGCCAACATGCAAAGACTGACACGGACTTCAGGAGACCTAACACTAACATAAAGTGCGCCAACTGCCTCGGCAACAACGGCGCCAGGTACTTCGGCTGCCCTTGCCACAAAGACAGCAAGGAAGCTATGAAGATCGCCATCAAAACTAACCTGCCCTATAAAGAGGCTAGGAGGCAGTACGGGGCTACCAATCGACTCACAAAAAGCGACAAAGCTCAACTGGATGGTCAACTGAACGACCTGAGATCAAAGTTCAAATCATGGAGGAAGAAAAAGACAAGACTCAAGAGACACAGATCACAGCCTTTCTGCGCTTCCTGGACAAACTGAAGCAAGTTCAGCAGAAGATTGAGCATGATGTCGCTCGAATGGCTGCAATAAAGACTGAAACAGAAGACACTCTATATCAAAAATTCAAGAAGAAAGAGAAAAGACAGAAGACAGTCTTAAACAGATCCAGAAGAAAAAGAACAAATAGAACTGCTCAAGTCACAGAAAGAAACATCCGAACCAAAAAATGCAAAGACTCAGACAGAAGAAGAAGAAGAAGAGGAAGAAGAAGAAGAAGAAGATGAAGAAGAAGAAGAAGAAGAAGATGAAGAAGAAGAAGAAGAAGAAGAAGAAGAAGAAGAAGAAGAAGATGAAGAAGAAGAAGAAGAAGAAGATGAAGAAGAAGAAGAAGAAGAAGAAGAAGAAGAAGATGAAGAAGAAGAAGAAGAAGAAGATGAAGAAGAAGAAGAAGAAGAAGAAGAAGAAGAAGAAGAAGCAACAATAGAAGAAATAGAACTGGATGAAGAAGGCTACCCTGACCAAGGCCGAGTGTTTAGGGAGGTCATGGGTCGGTATCACTCCCCACCAAGATCGAACCATCGAGCCGGCCACGACACAAGATACCAAAGAAGACCGAGAAGTTACCAAAACACAAGACATAGTTGGAGGAAGGATGACTACTGGTAAAGCTCCTTGAAGGAAATAACACCAAATGACGGGGTGTGTACACAATTACGCCAAGTCTTAACAAGTGTGCGAATTTGTCCAGACATGTAAAACCACGATAATGAAACGAACACAATTACAGCAACTCAATTCTTTCAAGGAAGCAGATATACGCATGTATATTTCCGGAATCCCCCCCCCCCCCCCCCCTCCCCCCCCCCCCCTTATAATTACAACTAATTCGATATAGTCGAGGGTTGAACGGGGCCATTCGTCTCAAGAGCAAGTAAGCAAGCAAGGGCCTCGACAAACAAACAGCTTGCCACGAAGGTCCGCCACGAAAAATACAGTTCATCGTCGATGGAAGGGGCAGTCACTTGAAAACCAGCAGCCACACATTATTTAACGCAGATAAATGGGATGTAGGCGTTAGTCACAGTTATGATTTAAACAATTTTAATATGATAGCAGACATGTTGTATTATATATTAAATTAAAGGGGGATGGATAGGGAAAACTACTATAAATAAACCATTGGTAGATACGGAAAGTAGCTTAAGACGATTCATAATCCTATGGCATTTAATCACTTAAGTGTCTTGTATTGTGCGGAACTTTGTTTCCAAAACAGTCTTGGGGAATGTCTCTCTGTCCATAATTTATGTCGCTGCTGTAGTTTTCTAGGCTTCTGTAAAGAAGTTAGTCTATCGTTGCTTTCCTGCTTGTCAGTGACCATAATAGTCCATGACCGTAGACAGTGTCCCTATAAAGAGCAATATCAAATGGGGAACCCTTTGAGGCCACTAAGACAGCTTATAAATAAACATACATATATTGTTTAACACTCATAGAGGTATAGGGAAGAAGATACTAGAGGACGCACTAGAAAACATAAACATCGAAAGCTATAGTTACTGACTGGGATTCGAACCTGTCACCTCTAAATACAACAGCGCTTCTCTACAGGAACAAGTGTCAAGCATCGAAGTACACGTGGTCCTGCAACGACGCGCTGTCGTCATTTATTTCTTCGGTGTCTCCGAATTTACTAAATAATATGTGCAACAATTCAGTTGAAGTGTTTATATTGACTTGATTAAATTAATACAGAGAAGATAATTAGAGACATAGATGAATAGTATAGGGAGGACGTAGAGGGAGCTTCGGATAATGACAAATCATTGAATTGGTTTAGGGATTGTGTTCAATTGGAGGATAACAACTACAAGAAGAGGAGGAAGAAGAAGAAGAAGAAGAAGAAGAAGAAGAAGAAGAAGAAGAAGAAGAAGAAGAAGAAGAAGAAGAAGAAGAAGAAGAAGAAGAAGAAGAAGAAGAAAGAAGAAGAAGAAGAAGAAGAAGAAGAAGAAGAAGAAGAAGAAGAAGAAGAAGAAGAAAGAAGAAGAAGAAGAAGAAGAAGAAGAAGAAGAAGAAGAAGAAGAAGAAGAAGAAGAAGAAGAAGAAGAAAGAAGAAGAAGAAGAAGAAGAAGAAGAAGAAGAAGAAGAAGAAGAAGAAGAAGAAGAAGAAGAAGAAGAAGAACCAAAGTTTTACATCCACAAACCAATTCGTTGGAAAGTTAAAGCGCTAGCCATTATGTCAGTCAGTGCCAGTGAGACAGTGATTCTTACTGATGTAAAAGTTTGGTATCACTTACTGAGGACTGCTAGTGTAATCACGTACAGCAGGAGAGTCCTACTTCCTGTCGATTTTAAGAACGCACTTAGGACGTCAGTCCTTGAGGTATCTTCTCTTGCCTTTAGTCCCATTTTGTGGTTTCCTATATTCAAATAATGAACAGATGTCGTGGGTGAAAAAGAGAGTTAATTTGTCTTCAGAATCCTCTTGCAATCGACGCGTTATAAAAGCCCAAACACGGCCATCTCTCAACATCTGTTCAAAGACATAAGTCTGATATCAAAGCCATAACATATCTTAGGTTTCACATTATATAGGCACCATCAATACCACCTAATTGACAGCATCTTTACTGGGCAAAGAATATAATAGGCATCAACTGCGATAGATAATGCTTAAAATATAAACCACGTATTATTATTATGCCGCGCTCCATGGCGAAGGCGTTATGAACACGATTCGTAATCACGTATACTCTGGTTCGAAACACAGCACTGCTGGTTTTTTCGAAAAAAGGTATAGGTACCGGACGTTCAGAAAGCATGGGGAAACTACTGAACGTAAAATTTGCCCAGGAATCACAAACAGCCAAAATGATGGGGTTGACTGCTACGTCCTGTGAAGGACAGGAAACTAAACAAAAATATTACATACACTACACATCACATACACTACACATCATATATGCTAGACAACATATATACTAGACAACACAAATACGAGACATTACACATACTAGGCAACACATACTAGCCATTACATATCATAAATATCACATATGCTAGACATTACATATACTATACATCACATATACTATGCATCACATATACTAGACAACACATATACTATACATCACACATAGTAGACATTACATATAGTATACAACACATATACAAAATATCACATATACTAAACAATACATATACTATACATCTCACATAGTAGACATTACATATAGTATACAACATATATACAAAACATTACATATACTAAACAACACATATACTATACATCACACCTACTAGACATTACATATAGTATACAACACATATACAAAACATCACATATACTAAACAACACATATACTATACATCACACCTACTAGACATTACATATAGAATACAACAGATATATAAAACATCACATATACTAAACAACACATATACTATATATCACACCTACTAGACATTACATATAGTATACAATACATATACAAAATATCACATATACTAGACAACACATATACTATACATCACACACACACTAGACATTACATATAGTATACAATAAATACACAAAACATCACATATACTAAACAACACATATACTATACATCACACCTACTAGACATTACATATAGTATACAATACATGTACAAAACATCACATATACTAAACAACACATATACTATACATCACACCTACTAGACATTACATATAGTATACAATACATATACAAAACATCACATATACTAAACAACACATATACTATATATCACACATAGTAGGCATTACATATAGTAAACAACACATATACTATACATCACACCTACTAGACATTACATACAGGGTACATACATATACAAAACATCACATATACTAAATAACACATATGCTATACATCACACCTACTAGACATTACATATAGAATACAATACATATACAAAATATCACATATACTAGACAACACATATACTATACATCACACACACACTAGACATTACATATAGTATACAATACATATACAAAACATCACATATACTAAACAACACATATACTATATATCACACATAGTAGGCATTACATATAGTAAACAACACATATACTATACATCACACCTACTAGACATTACATATAGTATACAACACATATACAAAACATCACATATACTAAACAACACATATACTATACATCACACCTACTCATTGGCACCTTGCCGTCTTGACAGACGATAGTTTGTGCTTTAAAAAGGCATAATAACTTTTAACTATGGCGGTAGCGAGTGTGACTGATAAGGCCAATTTGCGCTGTAAATGTCCGTTCACAGTGGGTGCATGTGAACACGTGGTCATTTCCACCATCATGCACCATCTTACGTCTCAAACGCTTGGTGTGTGACTTATCTGCAATAATTTTCTCCTTTGACTTTATTCCATTTCTGATATTTGCCCTCCATGCAACACGTTCAGCGGCGACTTGCTCCCAATGTGCATTATCAATGCCTGTATCAATCATGTCCCGCTTACACACATCTTTGTATCGTAGTAGAGGCCGACCCTGAGATCTCTTACCCATCTGTAATTCACCAAAAAAGATATCCTTTGGTATTCTACCATCATCCATCCTCCTAAGATGTCCTATCCATCTAAGTCTACGAAGACTGAGCATGGAATAAACTGTCACACAACCTGATCTTTCCAATACTTCAGTATTTGTGATTTTGTCTTGCCACTTAATACCAAGAATTCTTCGCAGACACCGCATATGAAAGCTGTTTAAATTGTTCTCTTGGTGTGAGTAGGTTGTCCAGGTTTCACTGCCATAGAGAAGAGTACTAAGGACACAGGCTTGATAGACAAGGACTTTTGTTTTGGCAGTAAGCTTCCTGTTCTCCCAGACTCTTTTTCTTAACCTGTTCATTGTTGTTGCTGCCTTACCAATCCGGATGTTGATTTCCTGATCTAGGGATAATTTGCTATTTACCACTGATCCTAGATATGTAAAATGGTCTACTATCTCTAGTTCGGCGTCGTCAATAAAGATTGATGGTACCCCATGTGCACCCTGTGACATAATCTGTGTCTTCTTTTTGCTAATTGTTAAACCAAATTCAGAACAAGCATTGGAGAATGCAGATAGTAGACATTGCAATTCTTCCTCAGAGTGGGTCGTAACTGCAGCATCATCTGCAAAAAGCAACTCTCTGATCAGTACCCTCCTAATTTTGGTCTTAGCCTTCAATCTCTGAGCATTGTAGAGGCCGCCATCTGAGCGTGAGTGAATGTATATACCACCATCCTGATCACGAAATGCATATTTCAGTAGAAGTGAAAAGTATATTCCAAAGAGGGTGGGAGCTAGTACACAACCTTGCTTAACTCCACTCTTGATTTCAAATTCTTCAGAAGTTGCACCATCAAACTTGATTATACCCTTCATGCCTGTGTGGAACGATTCCACAATGGACAGAAGAGTTGGTGGGCAGCCAATCTTCTTTAGTGCCTTGAACAGACCCTCACGACTGACCAAATCAAATGCCTTTGTGAGGTCGATGAAGGCAATAAACAGTGGTTGATTCTGTTCACGGCATTTTTCTTGCATTTGTCGCAATGAGAATATCATATCAGTGGTAGATCGGTTCTGTCGAAAGCCACACTGTGATTCGGGGTAGACTTGATCTCCTAGGACTTGAAGTCTGCGCAGAACAATTCTGGCAAATACTTTTCCAACAATACACAGAAGTGAGATACCCCTATAGTTGTTGCAGTCACACCTACTAGACATTACATATAGAATACAACACATATACAAAACATCACATATACTAAACAACACATATACTATACATCACACCTACTAGACATTACATATAGAATACAACAGATATATAAAACATCACATATACTAAACAACACATATACTATATATCACACCTACTAGACATTACATATAGTATACAATACATATACAAAATATCACATATACTAGACAACACATATACTATACATCACACACACACTAGACATTACATATAGTATACAATAAATATACAAAACATCACATATACTAAACAACACATATACTATACATCACACCTACTAGACATTACATATAGGGTACATACATATACAAAACATCACATATACTAAATAACACATATGCTATATATCACACATAGTAGGCATTACATATAGTAAACAACACATATACTATACATCACACCTACTAGACATTACATATAGTATACAACACATATACAAAACATCACATATACTAAACAACACATATACTATACATCACACCTACTAGACATTACATATAGAATACAACACATATACAAAACATCACATATACTAAACAACACATATACTATACATCACACCTACTAGACATTACATATAGAATACAACAGATATATAAAACATCACATATACTAAACAACACACATACTATATATCACACCTACTAGACATTACATATAGTATACAATACATATACAAAATATCACATATACTAGACAACACATATACTATACATCACACACACACTAGACATTACATATAGTATACAATAAATATACAAAACATCACATATACTAAACAACACATATACTATACATCACACCTACTAGACATTACATATAGTATACAACACATATACAAAACATCACATATACTAAACAACACATACACTATACATCATACCTACTAGATATTACATATAGAATACAACACATATACAAAACATCACATATACTAAACAACACATATACTATACATCACACCTACTAGACATTACATATAGAATACAACAGATATATAAAACATCACATATACTAAACAACACATATACTATATATCACACCTACTAGACATTACATATAGTATACAATACATATACAAAATATCACATATACTAGACAACACATATACTATACATCACACACACACTAGACATTACATATAGTATACAATAAATATACAAAACATCACATATACTAAACAACACATATACTATACATCACACCTACTAGACATTACATATAGGGTACATACATATACAAAACATCACATATACTAAATAACACATATACTATATATCACACATAGTAGGCATTACATATAGTAAACAACACATATACAAAACATCACATATACTAAACAACACATATACTATACATCACACCTACTAGACATTACATATAGTATACAATATATATATATTCAAAACATCACATATACTAAACAACACATATACTATACATCACACCTACTAGACATTACATATAGTATACAATACATATACAAAACATCACATATACTAAACAACACATATGCTATACATCACACCTACTAGACATTACATATAGGGTACATACATATACAAAACATCACATATACTAAATAACACATATACTATATATCACACATAGTAGGCATTACATATAGTAAACAACACATATACAAAACATCACATATACTAAACAACACATATACTATACATCACACCTACTAGACATTACATATAGTATACAATATATATATATACAAAACATCACATATACTAAACAACACATATACTATACATCACACCTACTAGACATTACATATAGTATACAATACATATACAAAACATCACATATACTAAACAACACATATGCTATACATCACACCTACTAGACATTACATATAGTATACAATACATAAGCAAAACATCACATATGCTAAACAACACATATACGAGACATCACATATACAAGACAGCTTATATGCAGGATTTCACACATACTAGACAACACGTATACGAGAAATTACATACTCTAGAAAACACATGTACTAGACAACGCTTATACCAGACACTACTTACACCAGACAATAAATGCTAGGCAACACATATACCAGGCACCATATACACACAGTTACATTCAGCGATATCTCCGATCGTTAGCGCGTTGAACAAGTGCTGTTTCAGCCTGTTAAGTCCTGTGGGGATTCCGGACATTTCTACTTGGTCACTTCGATGGAGTTGATCATCATCATCATCATCATCATCATCATCATCATCATCATCATCATCATCATCATCATCATCATCATCATCATCATCAGCAGCATCATCATCACATCATCATCATCATCACATCATCATCATCATTTTCCACTGTCGCCAATATAGGTGGTATTGTATCGTGTCATTCCGTGAGATTGTACAATGTATTTGGTGTTGCCAGTCTGTTTGTTTTCTTTCTGGCATCCTCTTGTTCTCGTATCAGTTCTTCTTTGATGTAGCGCCAGTGCTGGTAACTCATGGTGTTGCATTGTAACGAGATGGCCGAACCATTTCATCTTCTGTCGTTTAATATATGTGGCACATGGTGTTGATCCTTCTGTCTGTCTAATAACATCCTTTCTGTCTCGGTCTTAGATAATTAAATTGACTGGTATTTTCAGACATTACGTCTCGCAGGTATTAGTTCATTTTGTGTATATGTTTTATAGATAATGTCCACATTTAACACTGGTAGCATAGGATTGGTATGAATATGATGGTAATAATGAAAAATATAGTGACTTTTCAACAGAAACAATGTCGGTAACTCTTACCTTCTCGCGTTTGACAGCCAGAATCTGTTGGCAGTGATCTAATGTTAGCGTTTGTAAGTGGTATGTGCTAAGCGTAACCAAGCGACACTAACCAAACCGGATGTTGTGTGTTGAGTGTAAGACACTTACAAATAGCAGCTGTCATTAACATCGGAAACACAGGCGAACGTGCAGATGAAGATAGATAGTTTTCCGGTTATATACTTCAACTGTTATATTTAACATCGGCGAATCTCTTCCTGGTTAGTTTTCTACTCACAGTTCATGCTATGTGGCTGTCAACAACCTTCTTTCTCTTGTACCGACAATCATTTATGATACTTATGTGTCTTCATACTATGATGTCAAACTGTTCAGCATCTTCTCTCTACATCTCCCCTGGTCTCTCCTCCCGTCCAACTTTCACGATGTGACCACAACTCAAGCTTTCCACTTCTCATGACATGACCAAAGAATGTGGAATGTCCTCTTCTGATGCGATTGCCAAGTTCTATTTGTGAGGTAATTGCTTTCAAGATATCTTAAGAACCCCTTCTATCCGCCCACGGTGTTCGGATAATTTTTCTATAAAACCACGGCTCGGCAGATTCCACATAATCCTTCTCTTACCTATTAATTGTCTATAATTCGCTTTCTCAGATGAGGTTTGACTCAAAATAGCTCTTAAGAACTCTTTTCCTAACCTCGCTTTACACAGATAACTGGCAGAAAATATTCATCTTTTGAAATGCTGCATTTGCTCAGACTATTCTACATTTAATTTCCTTAATGAATCCTCCATCTGCTGTTATTAAAGTACCCATATACTTAACTACATTGACTTGTTTCAGATTGATGCAACCCACTTTGATGTTGCATTTAGGAAGACATACAGGTTAGTGATATGAATAAATGGTCATAATTCCTATTTAACTGATTCAGTGTCAAACAGAAGCTAGTTTGGGACCAAAATCAAATGAGCAAGTATTACAATTTAAATATTGAGCACAACCCACTACTGGCAACGCTGATCGTATTCTGGCATGAACCTAAGGCCTATCCACGTCAATATGGAAGCACTATACTCGAGTTTCGCTCTCGTTTGAGCTCGTCAGTAGCGCATATCCCTGACCGGATCCGGAAACAAGCCCCGGATCACTGGCGTGTGAAGCGGGTGTGTAACCACGCGGCACACGCTGGACACGCCAAATTATCATAACAGAATATTACAACGTTACCCATCGTAGGCTATGCTCAAGATTGCCCAATCGCCGCGACTGACGTCCGTCAATTGATGTGGACCCGAACGATCAGGACTTCCCACTGGCAAGGAACACCAGGACTCCTAAAATCCAGTGAGCAATAATCAAATTGATTATTTGGTTGTTTCGGGATTTGAAATTTAAATATTGAGCACAATAACTACAAAAGGGCATGAAAACTAACTTTCAACTTGTGTATAACTATTAATCTTAGTAATATCTTGAAGGTGTGCGTCATGCATCCCTTATAAATGAGTTTTCTGTATAAAGTACGAAAGTGCGTTTAATAAAAGATTGGGCCCGGCCTGTTCTTCTGTATGGATGCAAATGAGTAATGGATTTGTAAATTATCTGGAGGCAGCGGATATGTGCCGGTCTCTCTGAAGAAGAAGAAGAAGAAGAAGAAGAAGAAGAAGAAGAAGAAGAAGAAGAAGAAGAAGAAGAAGAAGAAGAAGAAGAAGAAGAAGAAGAAGAAGAAGAAGAAGAAGAAGAAGAAGAAGAAGAAGAGAAGAAGAAGAAGAAGAAGAAGAAGAAGAAGAAGAAGAAGAAGAAGAAGAAGAAGAAGAAGAAGAAGAAGAAGAAGAAGAAGAAGAAGAAGAAGAAGAAGAAGAAGAAGAAGAAGAAGAAGAAGAAGAAGAAGAAGAAGAAGAAGAAGAAGAAGAAGAAGAAGAAGAAGAAGAAGAAGAAGAAGAAGAAGAAGAAGAAGAAGAAGAAGAAGAAGAAGAAGAAGAAGCAGAAGAAGCAGAAGAAGCAGAAGAAGAAGAAGAAGAAGAAGAAGAAGAAGAAGAAGAAGAAGAAGAAGAAGAAGAAGAAGAAGAAGAAGAAGAAGAAGAAGAAGAAGAAGAAGAAGAAGAAGAAGAAGAAGAAGAAGAAGAAGAAGAAGAAGAAGAAGAAGAAGAAGAAGAAGAAGAAGAAGAAGAAGAAGAAGAAGAAGAAGAAGAAGAAGAAGAAGAAGAAGAAGAAGAAGAAGAAGAAGAAGAAGAAGATTAGTGAGCTTGTCTTTCAAGACAATGGGTCCAGTTCTATCTCCAGTAAAGCAAGTATTATTTCTCCAATCATTACAGATCGGAGGTCTACATACACTCATTAAAATGTGTACACATAATGTTCAAAATATGTCGTTAACTGTTTGTGTGAGGAAGGTGAAGGCGAAGAAAGTAACCTGCCACTTCATGTGAAAGCCTTACACTTCACACCCCAGGGCAGTATCTTACATTGGATTACGTTAACCTTAATCATTGTGAATTCATGAGACATGCAAACTCAAACATATTATGCCAAGTCGTACTGTCTTCTAATATCTTGTAGTCGTAGTCGAATGTTTCCAACTTCACAGAAACGGATCACCAAATAAATGATCTATTCGTGTGCTAGTGAAAACTACAAAAATTCTCTTCATTATCCAATAAGAGCTCGCGAAGGTAACAGCAGCCCCGACAAAACCAAATCACCAAAGTATCGATAACAAACTGTCCTTCACTTGAATATGCAAATCATTGTTGCAGAAGAGATCCATTAAAACAAATAAGCAGCCTGCACACGCCTCATTGCAAAAGGCAACCGCGGGAGTGCCTCCAACAAACCGGCCGCCACTTTTTAAATCTGCATTTCACACCACATCCAACATGGACATAAACAAAAAAGCACCTGAATATAAACCTACATATTAAAGTGTAGCACCAAGCAAACGTATCATTAACTGGGAGACCAAACCGGGTCCTGCAAGTCCAAACAAGGGGAAAATGCACTAGCAAATCTTGCCGAAAACAATCCGCTGTCTAAGATTACCGGCCCACTTACCCATTCGCCATGTTCGTCCCTTCGTCTTATGCAATCTCAAGTAGTGTAGTTCATACCTTGTACATAAAATAATTGCATTTCTCAACAGAATAGTTACCACTGTTATGTTTCTATTGTTTGAATATACCAATAACTATAAATAAATGTAAAAGATGAGAATAAAAGATTCTGTCATCCCCAGGAGCATGTTCTCTACAATGGGCTTATTTTCACATGTTTTCTTCGTTGGCTTTCTGGTAGTTTCCGGACAGTACAACCCGGACACAGGCTGTCCTTACAAGGTACTTAAGAAATGAGTCTTAAAAAGACAGACTATTACTACTACTAGTACTGCTGCTGCTGCTGCCGCTGCTACTGCCACTGCTGCTGCTACTACTACTACTACTACTACTACTACTACTACTACTACTACTACTACTACTACTACTACTACTACTACTACTACTACTACTACTACTACTACTACTACTGCTACTACTACTGCTACTACTATTACTACTGCTACTACTACTACTACTACTACTACTACTACTACTACTACTACTACTACTACTACTACTACTACTACTACTACTACTACTACTACTGCTGCTGCTGCTGCTGCCGCTGCTGCTGCTGCTGCTGCTGCTGCTACTACTACTACTACTACTACTACTACTACTACTACATTATATTGTAGAAAATCCAAGATTATGTCCTAGAGTTTGCATAAATAACAATATAAACTGTCTACTGAACTAATGTCCTCCTGTTGTACACAGGAATGTTTCTGTGACCAGTTGGACATCTACTGTGACGGTCAGTCCCTGAAGGCAGTCCCTCAGAGGAATCTTCAAGCTAACATGTATGATACCTTGAATCTCGACGTAAGTTGCTGACTACACAGGCACACTCTTTCTGCTGTGGTTCGGAAAAAGCTAAATTAATTTTGACTGAACAGGGTAAATTAACATATGGTAGAAAGGTAATTACGGTAGGCTCTCTTAATTTAAGTATGGGAAATCTGTTATTTTGTTAATAAACGTCTTGACTGCATCAATATATGATTGATTGATTGATTGATTGATTTAGGAACCGACATCACATCATTCGGGACATTCCCATAAGCGCTCCGTCCCCATCCACAGCAACCAGCGAAGAGTTCCAACACTAATAGTTACTAATAGTTATATATGACAATATGTAATGAAACCAAGAGATTTAGCTAGATTTTGCTGGGAATAAATACATATAAACACATGTATATACCCGAGTGGAAAATCCGACTAGATAAAAAGAATAGAAATCAGAGCTGGGAAATGGCATGTGACCCGTGTTTTCACACTTCTGTTTCTCATCTCATCTCATCATGTTCCTCTTGTACCTTGTGGTGTCGAGGTGAAGTATAAACAGCGGGAGAGTGCCCGCTTATGGGCTTCATGTATCGATATTCCCATGGACTCTGTTATAACCTGCGTCCATCGTTTACGTGGTCCGCCTCTTTCTTAGTTCCCTCTGGTTTGTGCATCATTGCTTGTTGTGGTATACTGTTTGCATGGCAAAACCATTTGGCTTGCTGCCTTCTAATAAAATCTAGTGCAGATATAACCCCCACTTTAATCCTGATTTCTTCATTTCTGATCCATTAACATTGCCGGGTTTATCTCCATTAGGGTAGTCCGTTTATGCTTCTTAGTTTTTCTACGAAAAGTATGAAGATCCCCTACCGGCTTGCTAGGCCAGTCGCAGGTTTAGGACAAAAATCTGACCATAGGGAGTCCATCCCCTATGGCGATCCATATCCCCTTTAGCTCATGACCTCGCAGTCAAGGTTTCCCATTCTACACCACGTGGAGGTGGGGTTGACATGTGTAGTCCGCGGGTCATCGGCAGGCTACTAATTTTCACCACTCCAGGGAGAGGCTAGCCGATCCTATCCCTGCTGGCTTCAGAGCCAGGCGCAGTCCACACCTTGTAGACAGTTCTGTTTTGTTTTAACAAATCAAGGACTATGTAGGTTTAGTTACATCGTCCATGTCTCACCCTACACAGTAAGGTTGGATGTCGTATGTTTAATCTATGTCCATATTTTAATCCCCATACAATAAGGTTGAATCTCGTATGTTTAGTCTAGGTACATATTTACACGCCATACAGTAAGGCTGAATCGTGTATGTTTAGTCTAGGTCCATATTTACACGCCATACAGTAAGGCTGGATCGCTTTGGTTAGTCTAGGTCCATATTTACACGCCATACAGTAAGGCTGGATCGCGTATGGTTAGTCTAGGTCCATATTTACACGCCATACAGTAAGGCTGGATCGCGTATGGTTAGTCTAGGTCCATATTTACACGCCATACAGTAAGGCTGGATCGCGTATGGTTAGTCTAGGTCCATATTTACACTCCATACAGTAAGGTTGAATCTCGTATGTTTAGTCTAGGTCCATATTTACACTCCATACAGTAAGGTTGAATCTCGTATGTTTAGTCTAGGTCCATATTTACACTCCATACAGTAAGGTTGAATCTCGTATGTTTAGTCTAGGTCCATATTTACACTCCATACAGTAAGGTTGAATCTCGTATGTTTAGTTTAGGTCCATATTTACACTCCATACAGTAAGGTTGAATCTCGTATGTTTAGTCTAGGTCCATATTTACACTACATACAGTAAGGTTGAATCTCGTATGTTTAGTCTAGGCCCATATTTACACGCCATACAGTAAGGCTGGATCGCGTATGGTTAGTCTAGGTCCATATTTACACTCCATACAGTAAGGTTGAATCTCGTATGTTTAGTCTAGGTCCATATTTACACTCCGTACAGTAAGGTTTAATCTCGTATGTTTAGTTTAGGTCCATATTTACACTCCATACAGTAAAGTTGAATCTCGTATGTTTAGTCTAGGTCCATATTTACACTCCATACAGTAAGGTTGAATCTCGTATGTTTAGTCTAGGTCCATATTTACACGCCATACAGTAAGGCTGGATCGTGTATGGTTAGTCTAGGTCCATATTTACACACCATAAAGCAATGCTTAATCTCATATGGTTATTCACATAGTCATGTTTCCATCCCATACAACAATGTGGATTTTCATTTGTTTAGTCAAGATCCATGTCCCCACTCCATTTAGCAGTTTAGTCAGTCATTCTATGTTTCTACTCAATACGACAATATTCAATCTGATGTGTTTAGTAATTCCCATGTCGCCACTTCAAACAGCAGTATTCAATTTGCTTTGTTTAGTCAGTCTATGTTTTTACTGAATACAGCAGTGTTGAATTCAAATATCTTTGCATAAGTTGAAGCTCAGTTTCAGTTTTTGTGATAATATTTTTGGAGAGAGATGCATTTTTCCTGCTTTTGAATGCGTGCTATATACTGTTTTGTTTTGATTCTCACTGTGGCTGTACATCCACATTTTGTGGTTGCATGCTTAAATACAATTGATTGTGTTTCATTCTCACAAGATTTCCACAGCACTATACGTGTCTCTGGATGAAATCCATGCATGCTGTTGGCTGACACCTTGCCCTCTTAATAGACGATAGTTTGTATCATGGAGTTAGCACACAGTCTCCGATGAATTTAGAGACCATGTGTTGCCCATGGAGCATTATGTCTCTCTCGGTCTGCCCAGTTTACTCCTGAAGAAAGAAAATACCAATACATCTGGAACAAGACCAGCTGCAGAAGCTGCCGGATCAGTGAAGCAATGCACTAACTGTCCGTCAGCTGGAGCTTCGTTTGTTGGAGCTTCCTTCATAGACTAGTTGCCGAACAAGGCTTAAGACCTGGCCAGCCCTGCCATGACATTGTCTATAGGTTGCATCTCCTAACACCAGAGTAAGGCATAACCCCATTCCCCCTCCCCTCAACCAGTTGCCCTCCTCTTCCCGAAGTC
>OY992884.1:45425615-45493115 GCA_963921405.1 Cepaea hortensis | reverse complement strand
TCTACGAAAAGTATGAAGATCCCCTACCGGCTTGCTAGGCCAGTCGCAGGTTTAGGACAAAAATCTGACCATAGGGAGTCCATCCCCTATGGCGATCCATATCCCCTTTAGCTCATGACCTCGCAGTCAAGGTTTCCCATTCTACACCACGTGGAGGTGGGGTTGACATGTGTAGTCCGCGGGTCATCGGCAGGCTACTAATTTTCACCACTCCAGGGAGAGGCTAGCCGATCCTATCCCTGCTGGCTTCAGAGCCAGGCGCAGTCCACACCTTGTAGACAGTTCTGTTTTGTTTTAACAAATCAAGGACTATGTAGGTTTAGTTACATCGTCCATGTCTCACCCTACACAGTAAGGTTGGATGTCGTATGTTTAATCTATGTCCATATTTTAATCCCCATACAATAAGGTTGAATCTCGTATGTTTAGTCTAGGTACATATTTACACGCCATACAGTAAGGCTGAATCGTGTATGTTTAGTCTAGGTCCATATTTACACGCCATACAGTAAGGCTGGATCGCTTTGGTTAGTCTAGGTCCATATTTACACGCCATACAGTAAGGCTGGATCGCGTATGGTTAGTCTAGGTCCATATTTACACGCCATACAGTAAGGCTGGATCGCGTATGGTTAGTCTAGGTCCATATTTACACGCCATACAGTAAGGCTGGATCGCGTATGGTTAGTCTAGGTCCATATTTACACTCCATACAGTAAGGTTGAATCTCGTATGTTTAGTCTAGGTCCATATTTACACTCCATACAGTAAGGTTGAATCTCGTATGTTTAGTCTAGGTCCATATTTACACTCCATACAGTAAGGTTGAATCTCGTATGTTTAGTCTAGGTCCATATTTACACTCCATACAGTAAGGTTGAATCTCGTATGTTTAGTTTAGGTCCATATTTACACTCCATACAGTAAGGTTGAATCTCGTATGTTTAGTCTAGGTCCATATTTACACTACATACAGTAAGGTTGAATCTCGTATGTTTAGTCTAGGCCCATATTTACACGCCATACAGTAAGGCTGGATCGCGTATGGTTAGTCTAGGTCCATATTTACACTCCATACAGTAAGGTTGAATCTCGTATGTTTAGTCTAGGTCCATATTTACACTCCGTACAGTAAGGTTTAATCTCGTATGTTTAGTTTAGGTCCATATTTACACTCCATACAGTAAAGTTGAATCTCGTATGTTTAGTCTAGGTCCATATTTACACTCCATACAGTAAGGTTGAATCTCGTATGTTTAGTCTAGGTCCATATTTACACGCCATACAGTAAGGCTGGATCGTGTATGGTTAGTCTAGGTCCATATTTACACACCATAAAGCAATGCTTAATCTCATATGGTTATTCACATAGTCATGTTTCCATCCCATACAACAATGTGGATTTTCATTTGTTTAGTCAAGATCCATGTCCCCACTCCATTTAGCAGTTTAGTCAGTCATTCTATGTTTCTACTCAATACGACAATATTCAATCTGATGTGTTTAGTAATTCCCATGTCGCCACTTCAAACAGCAGTATTCAATTTGCTTTGTTTAGTCAGTCTATGTTTTTACTGAATACAGCAGTGTTGAATTCAAATATCTTTGCATAAGTTGAAGCTCAGTTTCAGTTTTTGTGATAATATTTTTGGAGAGAGATGCATTTTTCCTGCTTTTGAATGCGTGCTATATACTGTTTTGTTTTGATTCTCACTGTGGCTGTACATCCACATTTTGTGGTTGCATGCTTAAATACAATTGATTGTGTTTCATTCTCACAAGATTTCCACAGCACTATACGTGTCTCTGGATGAAATCCATGCATGCTGTTGGCTGACACCTTGCCCTCTTAATAGACGATAGTTTGTATCATGGAGTTAGCACACAGTCTCCGATGAATTTAGAGACCATGTGTTGCCCATGGAGCATTATGTCTCTCTCGGTCTGCCCAGTTTACTCCTGAAGAAAGAAAATACCAATACATCTGGAACAAGACCAGCTGCAGAAGCTGCCGGATCAGTGAAGCAATGCACTAACTGTCCGTCAGCTGGAGCTTCGTTTGTTGGAGCTTCCTTCATAGACTAGTTGCCGAACAAGGCTTAAGACCTGGCCAGCCCTGCCATGACATTGTCTATAGGTTGCATCTCCTAACACCAGAGTAAGGCATAACCCCATTCCCCCTCCCCTCAACCAGTTGCCCTCCTCTTCCCGAAGTCGATGGCACAATGTGGAGTATAGGGTGTGGTGTGTGCCGCCCAACATTCGGCGCGAACAGAAAGCAGGTATGACTGTTTACTGTTATACGGTAGCTCAGTCAATTCTAAGACCTGAATAAATGAATGATGTTATATATATATATATATATATATATATATATATATATATATATATATATATATATATATATATATATATATATATATATATATATTATATGTATGATGTTGTCGTTTCGCATTCGGCCTCTAATGTAAACCACAGTAGCCTTTTCTCAAACATATAATTTCACATGTGAGGCTTTTCTCTGGTGGGGTTAGAAAGGCACGAAGTCTGAGACTGATAACTAAGTGTTGGAAGAAAATTACTGTTTGATGTCAAGGTTAACTTTTCCGATATTTGAGTACAGATGACAGGTGATAAGATATACGGTTTGCCTGTCCACAGCTTGGTACATAGTAAAACATGTACGTGTATTTAAAGTCACAGAGTATTTCAGAATAGAATAGACAGTCATAATGACACCATGGCCCTTTTGCGGCTCGTAGCTAATGGAAATGTCGCCAAGTCACAGTGTTAGTTAGTTTCTTGTCCTTTACAGGACTTTGCAACCAACCCAAACATGTTTTGGCTGTTTGTAATTTACTATCACATTATTTTAGTTTAGTAGCTTTCTATTGCCCTCTGAAAGGCCAATGCTACGCCAATGATTTTTTTTTATTTACTAAAAAGCCGACGCCTCATACCATCGAAATGAATGCAACGTGCTCTGCTTCCAAATACCCCGAGCCTGATTTTGAACCCTGGACTCGGTATGTACGGGGATTGTGAAACAGCTTTCACAAACCCCAAAGCCACAGCCATGTTACACTCATCATCATCATCATCATCATCATCATCATCATCATCATCATCATCATCATCATCATCATCATCATCATCATCATCACCATCACCACCACCACCACCACCACCACCACCACCACCACCACCACCACCACCACCACCACCACCACCACCACCACCATCATCATCATCATCATCATCATCATCATCATCATCATCATCATCATCTTCATCATCATCATCATCATCATCATCATCATCATCATCATCATCATCATCATCATGTGTTCTGCCAGTTGGCGTAGACGTTCATGTCTCTCCACAGATCTCGGTCCATGGTGTTCAGGATAAACTTTGCTGATGATATTCCTCTGTGCCACCGTAGCAGTCCATCCAGTATCATTTCTCTTGGCTTATTTCTGCCTCTGTGTCCCCTGATCTTTCCAGTTGTCACCATGTTCTTCAATGCCTCTCTTCTCATCTCATGATTCAAGAATGATGTTTCTAGTTTAATTAGCTTCTTCCACGCAATCATTGTTAGTTATATATGCCTTAGTTACTCTGACAGTCTAAGATATTCGCAACATTCGTCTCAGGAACCATACCTCCGTTGCTTCCAAGCTCTTTCTAATTTTCCCATTCACTACCCCGATTCACTACCATACACCAACACACATGTTCTCCCTCTTCTGCGACGTTCATCCGTTATTTATTTTGTTGTGGACGTAATTGTGTTGTGTAAGTTTACAGCAGAGCTGCGATATTTGCCCCTTTCGGCCGAAACATCCGACTGCTGCGGAATTCTGTTGACCGGGTCGGCCACTCTCCTGAGGACGCTTATCGGAGTCACATTACGGAAACGACGGCTTCGCTCTCTTGCGCCAGCAGGGGTGCATCTCACACAGCCACCAGAGACAACTAACGCCAGATGAGTGACTGTAAGCTGCGAACTAGACCAACTCTACAAACACGTTCCATATTCATGTCACACTAATTGTATGATAATAGCAATATAAACTCACTGTGCTAAATTTACTATTCCTTTTTGGCTTCAACAGAGAAACCAAATCACTACAATACCTGCCGGAAGCCTACCTCCGAATCTGACATCGATTTCACTCCAGGACAACCCAATAGAAACCATAGATGATGCAGCCTTTGACGATTCAATGTACACCCTACAGACGTTAACATTTGCCGGTGCTAAATTCACACAACTTCCTGCGGCCGTGACACATCTACGAAGACTTTGGAATCTAAATCTCTACAGCGTAAACATACTGACATGGGACAATGCCAATATGAGCAATCTGTGTGCCTCGATTTACTCCTTTCAGCTAAGTACAGGCGGAGTGACCTCCTGGCCTAACTGGCTGAAGTCTTGCTCTCTTTTGAACGATATATACATTTCTAACAGTGGTATCGCCTCCATTCCAGACGATGCATTTGACATGGTGACCAACACATTAATACAGATACAACTGCCAAATAACAGTCTCACCAGCGTCCCCAAGGCAATATCAAAGCTGACCGCACTGAACATTTTATCCCTAGAAGAAAACGAAATCACGGACGTAAAATGGCTTCCACAGCTCAGCAACCTAACTGAGTTGATAATAACTGAGAACAGAATATCAGACGCCATACAACTAAGCGCATCTTTACGCTTTTACGCAGACACTCTTTCACAATTGAACATATATGACAATTTCCTTACCTCTATCCCAGATTTATCATTTTTAACAAAAATTAACACTCTAGATTACAGCAACAATCATATCTCTGATCCGTACTCGGGTGGAATTCCCGAAGATCTTTCAGAACTGAGACTACAGAAAAACTTCTTAACGTCAATTCCCCGTGTTATGAAAACTATGAAATTTATGACTAATCTTGATTTGAGCTATAACCGAATACTTTCTTTACAAGGAACTGACTTTCCTAGCAGAGTCACGGGTGTTGATTTCGGAAACAATATAATAACAGAGCTAAATGCCAACAGCTTTCCTGTGAATTCTAATATTACATATGTGCTTCTTTCCAACAATCCCATAACTAGAATATTGCTTAATGCCTTTCTGAATCTTCCCAAACTCCAACAGTTAGATTTAAGAAATTCCAAGTTAGCTAGGCTACCGCTGTCTATTTTACACCTAACCATGTTAAGTTATATAGATGTGTCCGGCAGCACTGATCTAGTTTGTACCTGTCTGGAGCGTGGTTTAGAATCCAAGATCTCGTCACTGGGACCTGCGATGGTTGTTGGCGATTGTGGATCAACCAGCGTGTATGTTTTCTTTTCAGAACTGAGTCATGATTGTCCCACCGATTAGTTAATTAAACATTATTCGGGCGTTCATTCAATCAAGCAATCAATCAGATGCCGTCTCCACAATGGCGGTTGGCTGCAATGGATCTCCAACAATGTCTGTTTCTCGTCCTAACTGTGCATTTTATAATATTGGTGTTCTTCTGTTAATCCATCTCTTGATGTTATCTTCCCATTTGCATCGTTGTCTATATCTTGCTCGCTTGCCTTCAACCTTTCTTCCAGTATGATTTTATAAGAGTGTTATGTCTTTTAACGTGGCCGAAATATTTCATTTGCCGGTATTATGAACTATGATTGTACCACATTTAAGTAATAAACAGGGGGACTTTGGAAAGTTGGGAATAAGAGCCAAAAGAAGACGAATTATATTGCCGTTATAAGGGACATTTAGGCCGCCCTCCCTGGCGTAGGTGTTAAACGACTTTCTCCGTAATCCCGTTTATCCACGTGGGGTAACGCAGCGCACGAGAATTGGAAGCACTTCTCGCCGCGTTGGTAACTTAAGGGATAAGTGAGCCGGCCGCTCAGAAAGCAGTGGCAAACTAATGGGCGTAATCTTGTCAAGAAATCAACGACAGCGGTAAAATGCTGGTGTTGACAGTAATGTCCTGTAAAGGATATGCGAAAAAAGGGACATTTAGATCCACGAACTAACGTTTAAACATTTGAATTGTAAAGTTTCTTTTTACGTTGGCCCTGTTTGAACTCATGCGTAGTCCAGGCTGAATTGATTTGTGCGTCTGGGATAGCTTTTCCCATACACTATTGTCTCACGACACCAAACGAACCCACTCAGACTTCAGAGCTACTTGTAATTTACGTCCCCAAGTAAAGGACGAGAATATTTTAATCCCAGTGACCTATGTAGGGGTTAACTCGCTAGCTTGCGAACACACTCATCCATTTGGCCATGCTGAATTGTGAATGTGAATATTTTTCTGACAACATATTGCTCGTTGTTACTATAATACATATTTGAGTACTTCATTTTTAATTCACCGTAAACAGAGAAATTCCGAGGGTTCCAGGGAAATCACGTGACATCAGGGTGATTCAGTAGTGTGTGTAGGTGTTTGTTGGTATACTCTGTGAAATCGAGGAATGCTAACTGGGATATTTTGGGGAACATGAAAAGGGCCACTTCTTCTTCTTCAGCTTTCCGAGCCATTGAGGTTCTTTGCTGCAAATACAATCCGTCTCCATTCGTCTCTCTGGTGGACCTTCTCTTGCTAGTCGATGATTCCAAGTGCTTGTAGGTCTGTACATGTATTATCTCTCCACCGTCTTCTTGGTCTACCTCGGGGTCTACGGTCATTTATTTCCTGAGTGTAAGCGAGTTTTGTTTACCTATTATCTTCCATTTTTTCTATATGCCCCAGCCATTGTAGTCTATTAGCCTTCATGATACCAGTGATTAGCGGGGACTTAAACAGATCATACATGTCTTTGTTACTTCTTCTTTTCCACTCTCCACTTTGTGTATCCCTAATGGGTCCAAAGATGCGTCTTAAAATTTTGTACTCAAAGGTTTGCAAAGGGCCACTGCATTTATTAATTCGGGATCCATCTATCCATCCATCCATCCATCCATCATCCATCCATCCATCCATCCATCCATCCATCCATCCATCCATCCATCCATCCATCCATCCATCCATCCATCCATCATGTGCCATGCCGATAAGCGTGAGCGGTGATGTTCTACCATCTCACTCGATCACCAGAGTCGTGGATCAGCTCCGTGTTCCTGTGTCGACCATGCCACGTGTATTTACTTCTCGGTCTTACCTTGTCTCTTCCCTTCGATCTTGTCAGTCGTCACCAAGTTCGCCAAGTTATTTCTTCCCATAACATGCCAGAAAAAATTTTGAATTCTGCGTCTAATGTCTCTAATCAGTTTACGATCTTCATTTGTTTCTTGAAGGACTTGTTCATCACTTTTTCTGTCTGTTCATGGTATTCTTTGTATTTTCCTCAGAAACCAAATTTCCACCATTTCCACAGCCATCAGATACAGACGTATAATTGCTTTCGCAAGTAGAAGGCAAGCAAGTGCTATTGTGTAATGTGTTTATTGACATAAAGAATAATATAATTGAATGCGTTGTCGATCACTTCCAGTTGAGTGTGTAGTGGACTGATAGACCGATCAATGAATGCAATAAATGTTTCTGGGCTAGGAGGGCCCTCACTGACGTCAGGGTGTAAATCCCTATCTTGTGCTACTCGTCTTATCTTGTGTATGTCCCATCTGCCTGCGCTTATATTTGATAAAAGTGAATCCCAATATCCCTATTCTAAAAATCGACGATCCCACCAGATCTAGGTCACTGCTAAAAATAACTACGCGGTTTGTTTGTTGTGAATTAAAAATGAAGTACCCATTTTGTTTTCAAAATTGGGCAGTACAGATTCGAGATAATTGTGCTTGTGGAGCCGCGGTATCGTTGTGTTCAGACAACCCCCTGCTGAGCCTCAGGTCATGGGTTGATTCGTAGCGGGGTGGACTCGAGTTTTTCTAGTTTTCTGGGGCTTCGAAGTAGACTCAGTCTAAAATGGGTACCAGGACATTTATTGGGACGTAATGGCGGCCGGTGTGATACTGAACACATCGTCCCTGGTGTGCCACTGGGTCTATAAAAAGATGGATCAGGCGCCGTATGTTCAATGTTTTATGTGACGTGTAAAAAGGTCTTTTAATTTTACTTGTTT
Organism: Cepaea hortensis; assembly: GCA_963921405.1. Lineage (NCBI taxonomy): Eukaryota > Metazoa > Mollusca > Gastropoda > Stylommatophora > Helicidae > Cepaea > Cepaea hortensis. The sequence continues at coordinate 45,485,008 of OY992884.1, read as the reverse complement.
AAATTGGGCTTGACTTATTTCTAATTCCTGGTTACTACAAGATTGGTTAACGGTAAAGACCAAGAAAGACCCTGCGTAGAACCATCATCAGAGAAGGCTCGTTCAATGGCCAAGTAAACATTCAAGATCTACAACAGGTAGCAGCGAATCGCCAAACATGGGGAGCCCTGACTTCTGCCCTATGCGCCGCCTTGGGCTCAAGAGGAAAGACTAACTAACTAACTAACAAGCCTACATGTTTTTTCTGTAATTGTAAAGAATCCGACGTCTGTGGCTAAAGATGTATTGCTCTTTACTAGTATATATTATTCTTGTTTTCACATTTAGCCAAACAGATCAGCAGCAACTATTCTTAGACTTATTTTATACAAGGAAATCCCACACCATGTGTCCAAACTATTGTGGGGAAGCTACAAAAAGTGGTTGGTAAATTCTAAAGGTGTTGAGCTGAGTTGAGTAAGAATCTACGTGACATATGCCCTCTACTTTCAATTTCAACAGCCAGCGGAGGGTCCCTGCATGAATCATTTCAATTGCAATCTGATTAATTGTCCGATGGGTCTATCCTCGAAGTACTGTGTGTCGGTCAGATTTTCTCGTCACCCCCTGCCGCGCAAGTCTCACCAGGCCATAATGATTTATCTTTTGATCCATATTCTTCACATCTGCCGTATAATGCGCTAATTTACGTGAACCCAAAGAATCCCGACTACATCCGCTTTAATTATACACCAATACCTCACTCAGCAGTTTACACACAGCCAATCTGTCTCCCCGCTCGTTTCTCACTATACCAGCATGTCCTGGTAAAAAGATCCAACGGATACTGCCTATCTTTGAATCTTGAACTGAAGAATGCCACTTCGAAAAAAACATTCCTGTTTTCACCCTTCTCAGCATGCTCTGTGAGTCCGTTGCAATCACGACATGTGTGTACTGTTTGCCCTCCAACCAGCGGAACGGCATAGAGACTGCCTTCACCACCATTATCATACTTGTAAAGAATGCCTGGCTCTGCTTGACTAAACACCGCCCATTAACCTTTGCTATGAACTACTGGATAGTTCTTTTGCCCCCTGGTTAGTATAGAGGTCACTATTGCCTGGTCACGAATTGTGGTACATTCTAAAAGTATTATAAATTGGCAGCATCATACAGCTTTATGATTAGCTTAGGTTGCAGATTTATAGGTGCCGCATGTGAATAGCAGATAAAGAAGGCTGTCCTTCTAGAATAAACTATTGGAACACATAACGTATTATTACACGAAGATTTCACATGTTGGAAAGGGCCTTAATAATTTTAATGACAGATTTATTGTCCTAAAGTAAAATGTCAAAAATTCCTGGATTTTGCAGTTAAATCCGAATTTGTTCATCTGTATGATGGACAGAACTCCTAAAGGACATGTATCTAATATATCTAGAAACTAAGTCTTTATATGATTTGAATAAATACTAATGGACATACAATATGAATAGAAACTATGTCTTTCTCATCTCATCATGTTCCTCTTGTACCTTGCGGTGTCGAGGTGAAGTATAAACTTCGTGAGAGTGCCCGGTTATGGGCTTCGTATATCGACATTCCCATGGATTCTGTTATTCCCTCCGTCCAGCGTTTACGTGGTCGGCCTCTTCCTCTGTTTCCATCTGGTCTGTACGTCATTGCCTGTTGTGGCATGCTGTTGACTGGTAGCCTACTTGCATGGCCAAACCATTTGACTTGCTGCTTTCTAATAAAATCTAGAGCAGCTTTAACCCCCACTTTAGTCCTGATTTCTTCATTTCTGATCTTATCTCTTCTTGATACGTTGAGTATTCTTCTCAGGAACCTCATTTCTGTTGTTGTGATTTTTCTTTTCTCTTTTTCTGTCATTGTCCAGGTTTGGCATTGGTAGCACAGAGTTGGTAGGAAGATTGTGTTGTAAAGTGCTTTCTTAGTAGTTATTGATACATGTTTGTTCTTTAGTATTGGTGCCATTTGTCCAATGAGTTGATTTGCCTTATTGCACCTATTTTCGATCTCGTCTTCTGATCTGCCATTTGATGATATTATACTTCCTAGGTACTTGAAGCTCTTTACTTGTTTCAAGGGATGTTCGTTTAGGTGAATTGTTGCTGTTTGTTCTTCTTTAGTTATAGTCATTACCTCTGTTTTGCTTGTGCTAATTTTCATGTTATGTTCCCTACACATTTCGTTTAGACTATTCATGTGGTCTTGTAATTCAGCTTCTGATTTTGCTATTAGTGCTTGGTCGTCCGCAAACAGGAGTTCTCTAATGGTTAGATGGTTCTTCTTCTGTGTTCTCGTCATGCGGTATTCTTGCTGTCTCTGCTTGGCTGGTTTCTTTACATATGTTGTCTATATATGTTATGAACAAGAGAGGGGACAGGACACAACCTTGTCGTACTCCAGATCTTATGGTGAAGGGTTCTGAGTGTCCTCCAGTTGCTCTCACTATGCATTCACTGTTGTCGTATAAACTTCTACATAGGTTTGTTAGATGTGTACTCATGTGTAACTATGTCTTTAAGCGATTTAAATTAATAATTTGAATTAGGCTGAGTTGCATTTTATTTTCGCTGCTTGACTACAAGATTGTTAATGTATCCAACAATTTTATGTAATACTAAGATTGTTTATATTTTACTGTCATGCGTTTCTTTTACTATGCTTTAACTGTGGACAGTTCAGGTATAGTTTCCACAAGGGGAAGATTGTTTATACTTTTCATATGTTTAGACTTTTTATGGTTATTATTAATAAACTGGTATTTTGTTACTGAAAAAAAATGTTCATATATTCAAGTTTTCATGACCTTTTTATAAGACTGAATACTTTTATATAATTGTTTGCACATATAATATCGATGTTATTTTTTGTTTCCCCATCTTTAAATAGATGACTAGTATGGTAACTTTACATTGGACTAGAAACTGATTATGTCTAAACTCATGTATTTTAGTGTTTCAGCTAAAATTAACAGATAATATAACAACATAGCTACATAAAAATGCCTACACTTTTCGGTGTTAAGCTTTCATCAGTTTAAAAAAAAAAAGAAGAGACCCACACGGGGATGAATCTAAATAATTATTTTGACACATAATGATCGTATGCCAACAAACAGAGTAAAATTTAAATAAGGCACTTAGACAGTTCCCTGGGATTTATTACCGCTGACGTGGGGTTTCAGGATGACCCATCCTTAAATAGACTTGAGGGGATTTTCTGAGAAGCAAAGACAGCTGATGTGATATAGACCGCAGCATCCCTAGAGTGCCGAATGCTCTGTAAACAATATGAAGCAATTGCCACATGACTGATGCTCTTCAATAAGTGTAAAAATGAGTCCTTGACTGTCTATCACTATTTACGTGATTCGCACCAAAGTGTGGAAACAGCCGTTAGTTTTTTCGGCACAGAGACTGTCTCCACGTCCATTCTGAGACTTGGAGTCGTGGTATTATATGCCAGGCTCTCCTTTACTAAACACCACCCTTTAATCTTTGCCATGAGCACCTAGGCAGTTCTTTTGCCTCTTTAGTTACCTTATAGAAGGTAATATCGCATGGGCGAGAATTGTGTGGAATTCTTAGGGTGTTACTCTCTGGAACATCGTCCAGATTTATGATTAGCAGTTGATTTATGAAGGCATCTGGTATGATTTAAATCACATCATTCCTCCAGTGCTCATTGATTTATGAAGGTTATGAAGATATTATCACAGGTCGGATGCTCCTTAATGAGGGTAAAATGGGTTCTGTACTATTTGTTACTACATACTCGATACACATCAAGGTTGGGAACATGATCGTTTCTTGTACTTCGGCAGATTCAGATAGACATGTCATGTGTTTGTTTGTTTCTATTTGTATGTTTGTCTTTGAATGACTGTTCTGGTAAAGCAAGACCCACGAAAATAAAACTGTTTATATTATACAGTGATATCGTGTGATATCAGACAGTTTGATCATCATCATAAATATCATCATCATCATCGTTATAATGATCATCATAGTATCATCATCATCATGAGCCCTGCCAACTGACGATATTCCATTATGCCATCGTTTCAATCCACCCAGTCTAATTTCTCTCGGTCTGCCTCTGCCTCTTCTTCCAGTGATCTTTCCAGTTGTAATTACGTTTTCCAATGCTTCACTCCTCTTTACATGACCAAAGACTGCTGTTTGTATCTTTATTTTAGTTGTTTATAATGTTCTACTTTAAGCAGCCCCATCCAGTATATATTTTATCACAACTTTAGACAATTCATAGTTTAAATTCCTCTGTCCCAAGCCATTGTTAGTATTCTTGCTACTAAAAAAAATGATTCGTTTTCCTCATTGTAAATTAGATGATTATTTCTTTTCTTCATTATAAACCAAACAGTTATTAGCTTTCCGCATTCCTAACTAGGTAATTATTAGCTTAGCTCATTTTAAGCTGGAACCTTTTTTGTTTTCTTCATTCTCTACCAGATGCACCGGGCACCGAGGTAGCGCGCTGAGTGATGCTACTCTTGGACTGTGTGTGCGTGAACAGTCCCCGTCTGTGCAATAGCGGAGGTCAGCAAGGCCGAATGAATAAGAGCACTCGTTCGGAAGCTTCCGGTGTCTGAGGCCTTTACTTAGGGACGTAAATTACAAGTACCCCTGCAGTCGAACTGGGTACCCCTGGTGGCGTAGGGCACTGGTAATAAGGAAGAATATCAGTCACGTGCACAAGAAGCAGTAGCACGTGATGGACTACGATTGAGTTCAAAGCGAGCGAGCTCAAATAATTTTAAAAAATCCCAGTTAATTATTTGCTTTCCTTAATTTAGACCAGACAATTATTAATTTTATTCATTTTAAAACAAACACTTATTTGTTTACTACATTCTAAACCAAACACTAAAAAAAAATCTGCTTTGAATGCAAAAGGATGTTTCTATTGTTGTGCTAATAGTCCATGAGTGTGGCGCCGGTGATCGTGTCTGTCCAAGGAGATCCAACTGTAACCAAGTTGATTTGATTTGATTTGATTTGTCCACAGCTTTCATCTCGTGCCCTGCCAATCACTTCTGTCACATATATTTCTCAATACCATGATGTCAGACTCTCTAGCATCTTCTCTCTTGGTCTCCTCCTGCTTCACCTTTCCTGTATATTTTCCATTGTCACGACGCACTCCAGCTTTCCCCTTCTCGTGACATGCCCATATAATGTGGACTGTCTTCTTCCGAAACGAGTAACCAGGTGTTTGTTTAGAGTTAGCAGGACAAAGTCTTTAGGTTTTACGCACTTCTTGAAGCGATAGAAAATGCAAAGTAGTAGTAGGCCTCTTTCAGTCCTGTAGGACTATAGAGTTGTGCCGCTGGGGAAGCACCTGGCAGCACAGCTGGTGACTGTATAGTCCAATGTGAGAGTGACAATCTTTGTCACAGTTTCCGCATCTGTAAGACGAGGCTGGTCCCGCAGTAAGTGACTGAATTTTATGTCTGTCCCTCCATTCCTCAGTTTGTTGGATCAGATTGCGCTCAAAGAGCATCAGTCCGTTTCGTGCATCTCTTCTCCAGGAATATCTGCCTGTTGCAACTCTTTCCCACGTGTCTGGATCTATTCCAATTGTTTTCATATCTTGTTTATATACATTCCTATATCGCATTTGGGGTCTTCCGTTCTCCGTATAGGAGATCTTTGGGAATACGTTCAGCCTTCATTCGAGATACATGGCTCAGTCACTGGAGGCGTCTCTGCTTGAGGAGGGAGTGCACTGTGGTAATAGCCACTCTTTCAAGCGCGAGTTTGTTTGTTATGTGATCTTTCCACGAAATGCCCAGGATACGTCTCAAACATCTCATATGGAAGGAATTCAACTTTCTTTCATGTCGTGAGTACAAATTCCAGGATTCAGACCCACAGAGTAGTGTGCTAACAACACACGTTATATACTTGAACCTTTGTACGCTCTATTAGTCTATTACTCTCCAAAACTCTCTTAGTTAGCATCGAAAATTTTGTGGCTGCCTTTCCAATGCATCTGTCGATGTCCGTCTCTAAGGAAAGATTATCCGATATTTTTAGCCCCAAATACGCAAACTCATGGACAACCTTCAATTCGTAATTAAAAATTTGATTGATGGAGGCACACCAGCATCTTGTTCCATCACCTGTGATTTATTTAGGCTGATGGTGAGTCCAAAGTCTTTGCAGGCAGCTGCAAAACGATCTATGTGCCGTTGCAGATTTTCTGCTGCATGACAGTGCTTGCTTGCTTGGTTCGTTGGCTTGAGCTCCAACGCGAAGTCCTGTATGTCGGATGAAGGCATCCTGTTGTCAAACATCAGTGTGATGTCATACAGGACCTGAGTTTTGCGTGAGTATCCGTTGTCCCATGTCTGGCTTATTGGTGTGCAGACTGGTGGTTCCTCGCCGTACAGGCAGACACTCTCCGACTTCGGAGGAATCGGCGATCCTACTGACTTTAGCCAGGACCCCGAAGGGACCTGTTGCCCAGGACGCTCGACGAGGACGCGTCAATAGGTCTTGGCCAGTATATAACCCGGCCCTGGTGCCTTGGAAACACCTCTGCGTCCCCATGACAGTGCAAAGATAGCGTTGTAAATAATGTACTCTCGAATAGACTAGCTCTTTCTGTGCTATATCCATATGCAGTCGCTGGATTAGATTTTATACCAATAGTCCACGATCGCACAGGTAATAACCATATATAGTTATTACATGGACTTACAGAGGTAGACTAAATGTGATGGTGAATAAGAAAGATCTTGACTACAGCTGTATATGACAACAAATCATGAACAACAGCTCATCTGCAATAGCTCATTGACGAAAGCTCACTAACCAATCTTTCTTGGACATCAGCTCAGGGACAAAAAAACTCACGAAACAACGATTCCTGGACAACTCATGAATAACAGCTCATGAATAAAGGACAACAACTCATCTGCAATAGCTAATTGAAATAAGCTCAGGAAACAATGACTCGTTGATAACAGCTCATCTGCAAAAGTTCATCGACAAAAGCTCACGAAACAATGACTCTAAACAACAGCTAAATGACAAAAGCTCACGAAACAATGACTCTAGACAACAGCTAAATGACAAAAGCTCACGAAACAATGACTCTAGACAACAGCTAAATGACAAAAGCTAACGAAACAGCGACTCCTGAACAAAAACTCGTTGACAACAGCTCATGAACAACAATTCACAGAACGATGGCTCATTGGCAACAGTTAACAATGATAACAATTGATAACAGCTCAATGATAACAGCTCAAGAAACATTGACTCTTGGACAACAACTCACGGACAACAACTCATAGACAAAACCACACGAACTAATGACTGATTGACAACATTTTATGGACAACAATTCATGGACAACAGCAGACGAAACATTAGCTCATGGACAACAACTCGTGTATTACAACTCATGGAAAACAGCTCACAAAACAGTGGCTATTTGACAACAGCTCACGGACAACAATTTATGGACAACAGTTCACTAAACAACGGCTCATGAAATTTTGAAAGACATTTATGTCTTAAGTGTTAAGTTGTACACTAGAAAGGCCTTTGGATGAATGCCGTTTGTAGAGAAACATGTTTTTTGACATTATTTTGGCATAAAATGTCAACATGACATTGGCATTGCATTGAAAGGACAATGTAAAATTAGCGTTGTTATTTACATCAAGGCTTTTGCCTGAATCAGTTTGAAGACCATATTGCTTATCGTGACTGCAGTTGTCGGGAAAGTGACAGATGGTGACCGATATAGATTTGTGTTGTCACAAAAATATTTCCAGACGAGTCGAGGAAAACACAACACAGCAATCACAAACAACATCATATCTTCTATGTTGTAATTCACAGCCTGTTATCTACCTACCTGCCTACCTACCTGCTGCCTACCTGTCTGTCTACCTACCTACCTACCTACCTACCTACCTACCTACCTACCTACCTACCTACCTACCAACTCATTCATGACTAACCTACCTGTCTATATACCTGCCTACCTACAAACTCACTTACCTACCTACCTACCTACCTAACTACCTACCTACCTACCTACCTACCTACCTACCTACCTACCCTCCCTGCCTACCTACATACCTACTCACTTAAGCACTTATCTACCTACCTACCTAACCATCCACCCACTCACTTACCTAACTATATACTCACCCATTCCCTTACCTACCTACCTACCTACCTATCTACTTACCTTCATACCTACGTACCCACCCTCCCATCCACTTACCCACCCACCCATCTACCTAGCTACCCTTCCACTAATTTCCCTACCTACCCACCCACTCGCTTACCTACGTACCTACCTACCGACCTACCCACCCACCCACCCACCCACCTATCTATGTACCTTTCTATCCACTGACCCACCCACTTACCTACAAACCCGCCCAACCATCCACCCACCCACTTACTAACCTACCTACGTACCCACTTACTTATCTACCAACCTACCTACCTACCCACATTGCCTGCCTACCTACTTACCCACTCATTTATCCACCTACTTACCTACCTACCCACCTACCCACTTACCTACCTAACTACACACTTACCTACCCATCCACTCATTTATCTACGTACCTACGTACCCACTCACTCGCTTACCTACTTTACCTACCTACCCACCCACTCACTTACCTACCTACCTACCTACCTACCTACTTTCTCACCAACCCCTTTATCTACCTACCTATCCACTTACTTATATACCTACCTACCCACTTACTTATACACCTACATACCCACTTACTTATCTATCTATCTACCCACTTACTAATCTACCTACATATCCACTTACTGATCTACCTACCTTCCTACCTACCTACCCAATTACTTATCTACATACCTACCCACTTACTTATATACCTACCTACCTACCTACCTACCTACGTAATACCTACATATCTACCTACCCAGTTACTTATCTACCTACCTACCCATCTTCCTACCTACCTACCCACTTACTTATCTACCTACCTACCCACTTACTTACCTATCTACCTATCTATCTACCTACCCACCCACCCCATCCATTCACTTATCTAGCTAATACCGCGGCTCCCATGTGCGTATTGAACGATCTCCTGTTACCTGTCTCTCTATTTTCCCCTAGTATATTTTCTCTGTCCCTCTATATTCCCCTGGTATATTCCCCTGCCCCTCTATTTCCTCCTGTTATACTTTTAAGGGCCGGTTGTCTGTGACTTAGGGGTTAGTGAGCTCAGTGCTACATTTTCCCGAACATACGGAGTCGAGATTCGAAACCAGCAGCAGATTAATTGGGAGCAGAATCGCATTGCGTTGATTTCGATGGTATAAGCGTAGATAAATTAAAATTAAAAACAACAGCAAACTACTGGTGGATGGTACAAGCGTCAAACGGTTAAAAAATAGCAACTGCAAACTACTGATCATAAAAATGAAACTGCCTAGTAAATCACACAGCCAATAAATACTGGTGTTGATTGCAACGTCCTGTAAACAGATTGCAACTAACGCATGTTCTGAATACTAGCCCCGTAGGTCTCATATTCTGACGAAGACTGCACATATATTCATTCATTTAGTCGTTTAGTCGCGGTTCCAACTTCACGGCAACGGGTCGTCCCCATATTGCTCTGTTCCTGTGCCAGTGAATATCACACAAAACGCTCCTCACTGCCCTATGTGAACAATGGAATAGACAGGAGTATCAGCAATCCAACAGCCAGGCACACTGTGCATAATGCCGGCGCCAGAATGCCAACACAAAAGTCCTCCACGAAAAATACAGTTCATCGTCGATGGAAACTGCAGTCACCAGAATGACTTCATTGACCCGGGTTTCATCTCACATGGCTCGGTCACTTTCCGCAGGGCGACAAGCCTTTTCCTCATTCATTCATTCATTCATTCATTCATTCATTCATTCATTCATTCAGTGGCATGTCCTTTGCAGAACCTCGCTCCCATAAAAACCTTCAGGAAAACCTCTCGATCATTAGCAAGATGTCTAGCGTCCGATACACCCATCTGAAGATCATCCGCCACATCCTGCACCCATCTTCACTTTGGCCTTCCTCTTCCTCTCTTCCCAGGCATATACCCCTGTCGCTTGTCGTCACGGGAGGAACGTGGAATGAACAAGCACACCTTATTACTTCTTCTTCCTTGGGATTCTTGACTGACTTCTGTCTACATTCCTCCCTTCTGTCTTCCCTTCCATATATCTATTCCTTTATCTCTCTCTATTATTCTTTCATCACATACTCCGACAACAGTTTCCTTCAACAATTAATAAAATATTTATTAAATAAAACTATGTCTGGTGTATGGATGGACTGTGTATATGTAGTTGGTATTGTCTATTAGTGTGAATGCAAGATAGGACTTTTTGCTTCTTATGTGCCGTAGATTTTCTCGCCTCTTCTGTCGGCTAAATCACAGGACAGCACACATAGAAATGGAGTAATCTCACCCTGGATGATCTCCTCTTGCTTGAGTCTGGACTTAATCCAATTCTTGAAGAAAACAACTGTTCATTGTCTTATCACCAGAAAATAATCCGATTTGGTAAGTCACTGAAATTCATATATTTCCCGTTTTGGAAGGTATTATAGTCCACCTCTGAATACACACCGCCACTATCCAACATTGTCTAGAGTTACTATAAATGTTATACACAATTTCTCTTGTTAATAAAGTTTAATGTTTCTGCACAGTGCAATTGCCTGCAGTTTTAAGTATCCCTGCTTGCCACAGGTTACGTCTTTTCCTTTTAAGGGCTTTAGTTGTATATTCATTTGAACATACAGTGTTCTGTATTTGACGTTACGTTATCACTTCTTCATATTAAAACATGTCTATGTTCTTGTTGGTTCTAAGTAGGTACTTTATTTGCTCAAGTGCAGTAAACTTCATTTCTTCTCTGATTTCAATATGGGGATTGGAACCTATGGAGAATATAGGTAATCCGGTGATATGAGTCTGCTTCATATTATTTTCTTATGTGAGAGTCCTTCTCTAGCCATACTGAGAAGCCTCCGAAAAACATACGGACATACGATTTATGAGTGCACTAAAGTTTACACAATTAGATAAACGAATGCAATCCCACAAGTCAAGAACAAACACCTATATCCCTATGCTACTATTACGCTAAGATTATTTTACCTTATATCTTCTATTATCATCCCGGAATCGAAATTAATAATTAAGCACATCGGCACTAATATCCCATTGCCTTAAACAATACGGGACTATAATTTCTTTTCCACACTTGGGATTAATAGATATCTCTGTCCAGTTTGGAACACACACTAAAACAAAAAAAACCAATTTCTACTATTTATATCGAGTGGTCCATCCTCCGTTATGGTTTGATGTTCATACCTCAACACTTGTCTCTGGACGTATCCTGCACATCAAAAGGCGGTGAAATCACGTAGTGATTAGTTGCTCGTTTCGTTCCGTTGTTACGCTGTTTCCCTGGGTTCTCCTTACGCTAATACTTCAAAGCGTCCCAACCCGTTGATCGCCTTCTCCGTTCATTTTTTCCCAACGCGATCTCCCCGTTTCCCGTGTCCGTCCGATCAGATCGTCAGGCAATGACCTCTGCGAACACCTGTATCCTATTTTTATATCCGTCGGTCAATGATCTTTTATTCGTCCTCATCTCAGAATGAAGTACTCGACTGTTAACCCTTCTCCTACATTGTCATGTTATATGTAAGTTATCAAGGAATCACTAAACTGCAGTTTTCCCGTGACAACCCCTCCATTATTGTTCTCTCCAAACTTTCGTGACGTTTCAAGTGACCAAAATATTTCAATTTTCTTTGTTTTATCGTCTTTAATAGCCAACCTTCTTCAATATTCAGCTCTTGAAGTATGGATGCATTTGTTCTTTTCTTTACCCAAGATATTGTTAGAACTCGTCAATAACATTTATATTCAAAGGCATTTATGCGCTGTTCAGCAAGTTAATTGAGAGCAGAATCGCTTTGCGTTGATTTTGATGGTATAAGCGTCGAAAGATTAAAATTAAAAACAACAGCAAACTACTGGTGGATGATACAAGCACATATATAGTTCATGGTAATTGGAATATATCTGCTCTTCCTCCTACACCAGACAGACATTTGGTGTAAGAAGGTAAAGCGTTATGTCCGCTTTAGGGCCAATTGATGAGAATTTTAAAAAGTGACCCAGGCTAAAATGAATGAGTACCAGGAAATGTTTCGGAAGTAAAGGTGGCCGGTGTGACATTGACCACATCAGCCCTGGAGTGACGGTTGGTCTACACAATGTGGGGCTGGCACCATATAGCCAATACGGCTCAATTCGCGTACAAGTGCCTTTGACTTTACTGTTTATAAACAGTGCCGGTAAAATCAGCATTATCTTCATTATCATAATTTTCCACTTTTTCCGTCAAGCATAGTGGGGAGGAATAGTTGACATTTCAGCGCCCGATGGCTGGCACTGGAGAGTGTCATTCCGTGTGGTTGTACAATGTCTTTGATTTCGTGAATCCATTGACTTCTCGGGCGTCCCCTTGCTCTCGTATCAGATTGTCTTTTGTGTAGCGCCAGTGCTGACAACAGACGGTGTTACATTCTAAAGTATAATTCTAAACAACGATTTCATCTTCTGATTTTCATTATATGTAGCACACGATATTAATCCCACTTTCTGTCTGATAAGATAATTTCTAACTCAGTCTTAGATTGTTAAGTTAGCAGTTCTTCTCAAGCATCTCATCTCGCAGGCGTTGATTTTGCGTAAGTGTGATGTGAATACTGCCCAAGTATGACATTGGTAGCACAGCGTGATATAAGAGGGTAAGTTAATAAGTAAGTCACAAATGGTTGTAGAAAAATAACTAGATATGATAACAACTTGAAACCAGTTTTTTTTTTTTTTGTATACATACATTGTCCCTTTATTTCTCAACATAATTTACACCAACATTGGCACCTTTCCGTCTTGACAGACGATAGTTTGGTACATTGTGCTTTAAAAAGGCTTAATAACTACAATCCATGGCGGTGGCGAGTGTGGCTGGTAAGGCCAATTCTTGCTGCAAATGTTTGCCCACAGTAGGTGCATGTGAAAACATGGTCATTTCCACCATTTTGCACCATCTTACGTCTCTCACGCTCTGTGTGTGCTTTATCTGCAATCATTTTCTCCTTTGTCTTTATTCCGTTTCTGATAGTTGCCCTCCATGCAACACGTTCAGCGGCGACGTGCTCCCAATGTGCATTATCAATGCCTGTATCAATCATGTCCCGCTTACACACATCTTTGTATCGTAGTAGAGGCCGACCCTGAGATCTCCTACCCGTCTGTAATTCACCAAAAAAGATGTCCTTTGGTATTCTACCGTCATCCATCCTCCTAACGTGTCCTATCCATCTAAGTCTACGAAGACTGAGCATGGAATACACCGTCACACAACCTGATCTTTCCAATACTTCAGTATTTGTGATTTTGTCTTGCCACTTAATATCAAGTATTCTTCGCAGACACCGCATATGAAAGCTGTTTAAACGTTTCTCTTGGCGTGAGTAAGTTGTCCAGGTTTCACTGCCATAAAGAAGAGTACTAAGGACACAGGCTTGGTAGACGAGGACTTTTGTTTTGGCAGTAAGCTTCCTGTTCTCCCAGACTCTTTTTGCTAACATGTTCATTGTTGTTGCTGCCTTGCCAATCCTGATGTTGATTTCCTTATCGAGGGATAATTTGCTATTTACCTCTGATCCTAGATATGTAAAATGGTCTACTATCTCCAGTTCGGCGTCGTCAATAAAGATTGATGGTACACCATGTGCACCTTGTGACATAATCTGTGTCTTCTTTTTGTTAATTGTTAAACCAAATTCAGAACAAGCATTGGAGAATGCAGATAGTAGATGCTGTAATTCTTCCTCAGAGTGGGTCGTAATCGCAGCATCACCCGCAAAAAGCAACTCTCTGATAAGTACCCTGCTAATTTTGGTCTTGGCCTTCAATCTCTGAGCATTATAGAGGCCACCATCTGAGCGTGAGTGAATGTATATACCATCATCCTGATCACGAAAGGCATATTTCAGTAGAAGTGAAAAGTATATCCCAAAGAGGGTGGGTGCTAGCACACAGCCTTGCTTAACTCCACTCTTGATTTCAAACTCTTCTGAAGTTGAGCCATCAAACTTGATTATACCCTTCATGCCTATGTGGAACGATTCCACAATGGACAGAAGAGTTGGTGGGCAGCCAATCTTCTTTAGTGCTTTGAACAGACCCTCACGACTGACCAAATCGAATGCCTTTGTGAGGTCGATGAAGGCAATAAACAGTGGCTGATTTTGTTCCCGGCATTTTTCTTGCATCTGTCGCAATGAGAATATCATATCAATGGTAGACCGGTTCTGCCGGAAGCCACACTGTGATTCGGGGTAGACTTGATCTCCCAGGACTTGAAGTCTGTGCAGGACAATTCTGGCAAATACTTTCCCAACAATACACAGAAGTGAGATACCCCTATAGTTGTTACAGTCACTCCGATCTCCCTTGTTCTTGTACAGCGTTATGATGTTTGAATCTTTGAAATCCTGTGGGACTTGTCCTTCTCGCCAGCATAGCTCTATTAGCTGGTGGATCTGTAGAGCGAGTGTGTCTTGCCCACTCCTGATCACCTCTATTGGAATCCCATCCTTACCTGGAGCCTTGCCAGATGCAAGCTCATTTATAGCACACTTAACTTCTGTTATAGTGGGAAGTGTGTCCAGGTGGTCAAGAGTTGGCAGGGCCTCTATGGCGTTGAGGGCATCATCCGCTAGCTTGGTCTCACTTGAGTAAAGCTCTAAATAGTGCTCGGCCCATCTATCCATCTGCTGTTTCTTATCAGTGATGATTTCTCCAGTCAAGGTTTTCAGCGGTGCACTTCTTTTGATCATTGGACCACAGGCTTTCTTTATTCCTTCATACATGCTTCTGATGTTTCCCTTATCACTTGCGATTTGAATGGACTCACATAACTTGATCCAATAGTCATTCGCACACTGCCTGGCAGCCTTTTGTACATCCTTCCTTGCTTGCTTCAGCTCACTCAGAGTGTTACGCGTTGGTCTTTCCTTGTTTCTTAAGAGAGCTATCTTCTTTTTATCAATCAAGGGCTGCAGTATCTGGCTGTTTGCCACAAACCAGTCCTGCCTCTTATGATCCATAGTGCCGTAAACCCCTACCGCTGTTTTATAAATAGTTTCCTTAAGTTTACTCCATTTATCATTTACTATACAATTTTCTGATGTATCATTGAAAGCGTCTTCAAGTTGCTGTTGAAATTCAAAGCACTTTCCAGGATCGTGAGTGTTAGTAATATTAATCCTGGGGCTAGACTTGTGTTTAGCTGTGTAGATTCTCTTTGGTCTCAGTCTAACCCTTGCAACAACCAAAGAATGATCTGTATCACAGTCAGCACTGTGGTAACTTCGAGTTAATGATGTATGGTTCAGATGTTGTCTCCGTGTGATAATGAAGTCCAGCTGATGCCAATGGCCGGATCTTGGATGTTTCCATGTGACCTTATGCATCTCTTTTGTTTTAAAAAAGGAATTTGTAATACATAGGTCATTTCTAGTGCAATTCTCCAGCAGCCTTTGCCCATTATCATTCATGCTACCGATGTTGTATTTTCCAAGGCACACTGGCCATGAACTTAAGTCCTTGCCCACACGAGCATTGAAATCACCGAGCATATAGATGTAGTCGGATTTTGGAACTGCCTTGATCGCAGAGTCTAGCTGCTCATAGAACATATCCTTCACATCATCAGAGGAAGCGAGTGTCGATGCATATGCAGTGAGAATGGTGGCAAATCCACAGGAGGTTGCCAAGCGCAGTGATAATAATCTTTCATTACCTCCAGCTGGGATATCAATCATTCCCAGTAGCGAATTCTTCACTGCAAAGCCCACACCATGTTGCCTTTTTTCTGCCTGCCCTCTTCCCTTCCAAAAAAAGGTGTAATTGTTTTCCCTGAGTGACCCTTCCTCAGCGAGGCGAGTCTCCTGCAGGCCAGCAATATCAATGTTAAGACGATCGAGTTCAGCATCAATCACAGCCGTTTTTCTCACATCGTCAATATTTGTCAAGTCAGTGGAAAATCCTGGACACATGGTTCTCACGTTCCAGGTTGCAAGCCGTAGTTTGAGGTTTCTATTCTTTTTATTAGTACATGGTGCATTGGTTTTACAGCCTGCGATTCAGATTTTGTCCTAGCCCCAAGCACCCATTGAAGCAGGCAGGCTGTGGCGGATCAGCACCCAATTGGCTGGGGGCTGCCCAGCTTGAGGCGGGCGGTAGCTGATCAGTGACACCTGTAGGTGTCTCCCACCGTCAGAGGCAACGCGTGGCGCCCCATGTCTACGCCAACTGACAAGGACGTATAACCCGTAACAGTTGCCTCTCGCTTTGATTCCGAGACCGGTTAAGACCAGGGATGGAGTTATTGCCTCTCCATAGCACAAAGCCTGGGCTAAAATAAAGAAACCATGTGTTGCCCATGCAGCATGATCCCTCTCTCGGCCTGCCTAGTTCACTCCAGAGGAAAGTTGACACCTATAATCTGGAACAAGACAAGCTGCAGAAGCTGCCGGATCAGCAAAGCAATGCTCTAACTGTCCGCCTGTCGGAGCTTCGATCCTAGACCAGCTGCCAACCAAGGCTTAGGGCCTGGTCTGCCCTGCCATGACTTATTTTGTCTTTGGGTTGCATTTCCTTGCACCAGGATAAGGCTAGTACCCTCCCAATTGCGCTCTTCCGCCCGAAGCCGTTGGCACAATGTGGGGTGTCGGGTTTGGTAAGCGCCGCCCAACATTCGGCGCTGACAGAAAGCAGGTAGTACCGTCTACTGTCATACGGTAGCTCAGTCATATCTGACTAAGACCTGTCACATATTTACACCAACATTGATGCACTTATCCCATCGTTTTATCAGTTCTCCCAAATAGACTGCATAAATCTGCATGTCCTGTTTTCATTTACCTGCCACCCCCACAGAACTGTGTGACTTACTTAATGACTCGGCCTCGTAACTTTTTCTGCGCAACTATGCACCGCTTGCTTTACTGGATATCGCTAGGGGCTAACTCCATTGAACCCCCACCTTGGCGTGAGACATTTCGCGAATGACGCCGAAGTTTAATGTGAAGTGAAAACGTGGTTTAGAAAACAGAGCACGCTGTTCTACGCGGCCATTTTGGGAGAACTGATAACACTACGGGATAAGTGCATCAATTTTGATGGAAATTATGTTGAGTAATAAAGCGACAATGTATGTATAAAAATAAACTGGTTTCGAGTTGTTATCATATTTAGTTATTTTTCTACAGCCATTTGTGACTTATTTATTAACTTACCCTCGTAATTATATACTTTTTAATTATATTTTGTTTTATGGACGTATCTATATTTCATTGTTTCAACATGGGTGATAACTGATAAAACCTGCTTCTTGACATCTGATTTTGATGTCTCAGTCTATTCTGTCATCTTCTGTGATCATACTTCCTAGATATTTACATTCATTAACTTGCTTCTCAGGTGCGCTATTTATCTCTAAGTTAAGTGGACCAGGAGATCTGCTAACGTGCATTACTTCGATTGTTTTCCCAGTAAAAACACACATGCAAATAACGTCAAAGCGGCACCTCATTCGTACATGAGAATTCGCCGATATAATCTTCACAAAGCTGTTAGTCGACGACCAAGACTTGTTCTCCAACACAGCTATATGCAGGTAAGTGGCTGTTAGAATACCGTTAAATTTTAACTCACGTCGTGGCTAACCATGCAGAGACATCACGGGAAGAGTGATTTAAAGTTCTCTAAATGTCGCCTGGGGGGATTTCGAGTAACTGATATTGTCTAATATATAGTCTAAACACACACATATACACATCAATATAAATATAAACATGTTATGTTTTCCTGGTCGTCATTAGATCCGCGGACTGATGTTGTAAAATTGAGAAATGTTTCTTTCTTCTTGTTGTTTGACATCGACTGTTATCCACAATTAATAACGATCAATACATTAGTATAAACATAGAAAGGAGAAGGGTCAGCTTTACAACAACACGATCATAAGTGACAATTGCGGCAAGAAAGTCTTCATCAACACACACATAGACATAGTAAGAAAAGACACTAATACAACTACATTACATTTGATTAGAGCTTACCTTTCGGTGTAAAACCTTGATGCCCGATATATTAATATATATGTATGCTATGGTGAGTAATGTGGTACACAAGGCTTTCGATAAAGTGAGACATGTCGACATGATAAGGATGCTTGAAGATCTACAATTTGATGGAAAAGACCTTAGACGTGTAAAAAAACATATATTGGAAACAACAAGCTGCCATAAGAATTGATAATGATAAGAGGGTCAATATCACCCTATTAAGATAGTGTGAGACAAGGATGTGTAATATCTGCAGATATTTATTTCCCCTATACATTTGTAATGTTCATGGCTGCAGAAATGTGGTTTCTGAGGAAAATGCAAAGAATACCATGGACAGACAGAAAAACCAATGACAAATTACTACAGAAGACAAATGAAAATCGTAAATTGATTAGAGAAATTAGACGTAGACAGTTAAAATATTTTGGACATGTTATGAGAAGAAATGGATTGGAGAACTTGGTGACAACTGGCAAGATCGAAGGGAACAGACCAAGAGGAAGACCGAGAGGAAAATACCTGGATGGCTTGGCCACATGGCATGGACGAGACAGGAACACTGAGCTGATCCACGACTCTGGTGATCGAGTGAAATGGCGAGTCATGACCGCCCACGCTTTCTGGCATGGCACATGGTTGATTGATTGATACATTAGTATGCAGTGTCTTACAGTAGCTGTGTTTGTGCTTTTGTTTTATGTTTTGATGAAGACTTTGACCGCAACGTGAATTTTGTTACGTGTGATCGTTTTCTAGTAAAGCTTTCCATGTACGTCTCTTGTTTTTACTGATTCTTTCTCTCGAGTACCCACGTGTTACAGCTAATTACTACTCGTTCAGTAAACTGGTATAGCTTTTCGGTCAGTCCTGCCGGCGTAGCTTGAAAGCTCGTCGGTAGTCGACCAGTGGTTTTTGTATGTATCACCTTGTACCGGAAGGGCGCGCTTTAGCGATGCTACTCTTGGCCTGTGTGTGCGTGTGCGTGTGCGTGAATAGTCCGTCTGTCCGATAGATATATGGTTGATCTGCCAGTAGTCATATGCTAGCATACGCTCATTCGCTTGTCGCTATGCTTGTCTTAAAAGTGAAAATCAAAGGAATGACGGAAAGGTAACTTTGCACGAGACTCTAGGCTACCAGTTGTTTGCGAGAGTTGCTATATACAGGGATTACTGGCCGTGGCAGCCTAATGTTCACTGCATCTGTGTCCGTCTCCAGTCGTCTTGCCATGCTCGCCACTGGAACCAGATGGACGCAGACAAGAGAATGAGGTCGATGGAGTTGCGCGACCACTACCTCACTATAATCCAAACTAAAGCGCAAGTAATTCGTTCTTCATCAAATCAAAAGATGCAATGAATAAATGGTCCTCATCATTCGTGATGGACGAACATCCAAATCCGCAACGACCATTTTGTCACTAATAACTGTCCTCTTGAAAAGATGTCACTTTCGTTTCCTTCCTGTGATTGTTAATTCCGAATATATTTTATTCTAACAGCCAGTATGTACCTGCACATACGATTTGGGATACTCCGTGTGCTGTTGTCGGGATGTATGTGGAGCTGGTCAACATGGAGCCTATGTGTGTATGAGGTTGTGCAAAACATATACTTTTATATCTAAATAGTCTATAGAAATAAACAACAGCAGAACATAACAATGAAACAGGCAAAAATGTATGCGTTTAATACACGGCTGAAACGATATATAGACTAATATATTGATGGACAAACATATGAGGCTACACACATTAACGGAAATGTCAAAATACATACACATTTGAAAGACGAGAGGATAATTATAAATAATCAGACAGGTAGATGGAACATGCAAACATAAATATAGACAAACTAATATTTACATAGACGAAAAGGAGGATATAGTGACCAGAAAGGGGTGGGAGTTGGGGGAAGGAACAGACAGAAACAACAGACATATAGATGTAGTCAAAAAGATATCTGACTGGCAGACAGACAAACAGGCATATAGATAGACAAGCAGGGGCGCAGACAAAAAGGCAGGAAATTAGACAGAGAGACAGCCATAGTGACAGACTAGCCAGCCAGAGAGAGAGAGAGAGAGAGAGAGAGAGAGAGAGAGAGAGAGAGAGTCAAACAGACAGACAGCCACACAGAAAGCCAGCCAGAAAGACAGACATACAGCAAAACAGACAGACAGGCAGACAGGCAGGCAGGCAGGCAGGCAGTTAGGCAGTAAGGCAGACAGGCACTGTCAGAAATCATAGGGCGTTGCCGCCAAGTTAAGTACTATCACGGGAAAGCAACAAAATAAGTACCTGTCTTTGACACCGACAGGCAATCAATTTATCAGACGACTAATGTGATTTCCAGACTTGCTGTCCAATATATCAGTAGTCACTGTTTCTCCGACTGGTGTTTCTTTTAGGGTGACGGATAAGATCCTTTACACTCCAGAACCCGGAGAGAAACTCAAGACAAAATCTATATGGCTGAAATAAAGATTAAACCCCTGAATACCCAAGAGTACAGCTGAGAATGGCTCAAGGGGCTGCATGGTCTCAAGGTAGGGTGTCCGCCTCGAGTGCTGGAGGTCCCGGGTTCAAGCCCCGGTGAGGATCGGGATTTATTTCACGTGGACTTCTGGTAATAAAATTTTACCTAGTCTCTGGATAGTGAGATCGGACGCCCGTGTGTATTGTTGCGCACGTAAAAAATCCCTTGGCAGTTGGAAATCGTAAGAGAGTTGCCTAACTGCGCTGCCCGGGCAAAATTTCGAGTTAAAAATCTACACAAAGTATTTCAGGATCGTTGCCGGTGTTACGGAGTTCGTGCACTGAGTTGAGTTTCTCCATACTCCTGTTTGAGTTAGGAGGAGAACGGAGCACTTATGGGTTACACCCGTGTGCCGTGATGTTGATCCATCGACTAAAACTAAAAAAACTAAAAACTGGAATGGCTCCTTTAAAAGGTCAAAGTGTTGTAGGTCTGTTGCATTATCCGCCACCAGTACTGTGTCATCTGTGTGTCGCCATGAAATCTTGGCAAGATAATGT
Source organism: Cepaea hortensis (assembly GCA_963921405.1). Lineage (NCBI taxonomy): Eukaryota > Metazoa > Mollusca > Gastropoda > Stylommatophora > Helicidae > Cepaea > Cepaea hortensis. The sequence goes on along the minus strand of OY992884.1, from coordinate 45,463,697 downwards.
GGTGGTTTCGGACTGTCCTTGAATATCAAGAAAACAGTAACAATAGTGATATCAAAGAAAATGGGGACACCAAAATGTGACATAGAAATAGAAGGGGAAATTCTCAACGAAGTCGATAGTTTTAAATACCTGGGGGAACTTATAACATCAGATGGAAGATGTACAACAGAGATTAAGAGCAGAATAGGGCAGGCAAAAGCAGCATTTCAGAAAATGAAGAGTATCTTATGCAGTAAGTCGCTATCAATGAATGTTTGAAAGAGAGTGCTAAAATGCTATATAGAACCAGTTTTGCTGTATGGCAGCGAATCTTGGAATGTAAATGAACAAATTAGGAAGAACTTAGAAGCAACAGAGATGTGGTTTTTAAGACGAATGTTGCGAATTCCTTGGACTGCCAAAGTAACTAACAACGATTACCTGAAAGAAGCTAATGAAACTAGAACACTATATACAACAATAAGAAAGAGACAAACAGCTTTCTTTGGACATGTGATGAGAAGAGAGGCATTGGAGAACATCGTGACAACTGGAAAGATCGAGGCAGACCAAGAGAAATGATGCTGGACGGATTGAGACGGTGACATGGAGGAATATCATCAGCAGAGTTGATCCAGAACACCAAAGACCGAGATCTATGGAGAGCCATGAACGCCTACGCCAGCCGGCACGGCACTTGATGATGAGTTGGTCTTGGTTAACCCCCCCCCCCCCCCCAACCCCAAGGAGTGGAAAGCAGAAGGGTATATGCCTAGGTTTAAGTCTACCAGTAGACTACTAGACAGGGTAATTTATCTCTCACCCCTTCCCGACAATATCCCTCTTACTAGGTTGCATTCAGGTCCACACACATATATGCACACACTTGGAAAATAACAAATAACTACGAGTTAAAACGAACTACAACTCTTTATTACTATCACTATGATAAACTGATTATTTGTGAGATGTTGATGTTAATTAATAATGTAAATATACATAACAAATGCACTAAAATACGTAACTGCTGTGGATGTTCGTATGGCATCGGGAATCCAGGTGAGACGATGCCTCACTCAACTACCATACCGGCTCTAATATGCTTAGCTAGAATCCACTATGATTAGCTAAGATCCACTATGGTCAGCTAAGATTAGCTGGTCGGTATTCGGAAACAATGTTCCGTTCTAGACAGGCAGACAAACAGATAGAGAGAAAAACAGAGAGACAGACAGATAGACATATAGATAGATATAAGTTTAGTTAGACAGAGAGGGAAAGAGAGATAGACAGACAGACACACAGACAGACAGACAGATAGACAGAGAGAGAGACAGACGGACGGACGGTTGGAAGGATGTATGAATAGATAGATAGACGGACGGTTGGAAGGATGTACGAATAGATAGTTAGACGGACGACGGAAGGACGGACGGACGGACCGACAGACAGACAGACAGACAGACAGATAGATAGATAGATTAAATAGATAGATATATAGATATATAGATAGATAGATAGATTAGATAGATTAGATAGATAGATAGATATATTAGATAGATAGATATATAGATAGATAGATTAGATAGATAGATATATAGATAGATTAGATAGATATATAGATAGATAGATAGATAAATAGATAGATAGATAGATAGATAGATAGATAGATAGATAGACAGACAGATAGATAGATAGATAGATAGATAGATAGATAGATAGATAGATATATAGATAGATAGATAGATAGATAGATAGATAGATAGATAGATAGATTAGATAGATAGATAGATAGATAGAAGTCACGACATCTCTCATCATTGAACAGGTTAAAATCACGTATCGACAGTTTCTCTTCTTCAGGAATGTTTTTGCGATTATGACAGCATACACTGTGAAGACATGGATCTAAAGGCTATGCCTCAGATAACGGGCAACACAAGTCTGTTCATGGTACAGCTGGCTCTAGATGTAAGCAGAAATGTCAGGAGAAGTGTGGTGTAAATATTGTACTTGTCAGTGTAATAAAAAGAAGTGCCTAAGAGGAATACACGAAAGACAGGGAAAGCGAGAGAGTGGGAGAGAAAGGGAGATAGATCGAATGAACGAAATTAATTTTCAAAGGGAAAGAAATTGGGCACGCAGACCCGTCTTAGATTCGAATCTCTCATGCACACGCATCCATGCTTGCTCATTCAAAGCTAAAGCCAAGCACATGCACACTACATCACACACATAATACATGCATAGATACACACATAGATCAACGTACACACATGCAAGCATGCACATAAATAAATAAATAAATACATAAATAAATAAATAAATAAATACACACACACTCACGCACACACACACATACACACCTACACACATACAAACACACACACACACACACACACACACACACACACACACACACGCACACGCACGCGCACACAGGCAGACAGGCAGGCAGGCAGGCAGACAGAGTTTCACAAACATACAGTCATACACCAAAACAATCACACCGTCTTTTGCACACGCATAGCCGATTACAATCACAAACATACTCATCATCATCATCATCTTCAATATTTGCTGTCAAGCGTCGTTGGGAGGAATAATTGGCGTTCCAGCGCCCGATTGGTGGCACTGTATAGTGTCATTCTGAGTGAATGTACAATGTCTGTTATGTCGTCAATCCATGTTCTTCTCGGGCGTCCTCATTCTCTCGTCACAGATGATCTTTGATGTTGGGCCAGAACTGGTAGTTGATGATTGCATTCCAACGACATGGCCAATCCATTTGATCTTCTGTCTTTCGATAAATGTGACACAATGTATTGATCCCACATTGTGTCTGATAACAGCATTTTCTATTCGGTCTCTCCTCAGACATCTCATCTCACAAGTGTTGATTTTGCGTAAGTGTGATTTGGATACTGTCGAAGTTTGAGATTGGTAGCATAGGGATGATGTGAATATGCTGTTTAACAAACATACTAACAAATTTACTTACCTTTATGTCTTGATGATTACCTTCTTTCATTGCTTCAACAGAGAAATCAAATCACCAGAATACCCGCCGGAAGCCTAATAGCCAACCTCTCAGGTCTGTCAATATCAAACAACCCGGTGCAGACAATAGACGACCAAGCATTCAAGGAATCTCTGAACACGATGGAATCGCGTGTATTCTCCGGGGCTACATTCACCCAGCTTCCTGATGCAGTGCTACAATTCCGTGCATTGACAAGCTTCAGTATTTCCAATACTAATATAACCAGCTGGAACGACAGCGCTATGATCCCGCTGGGAACTGGGATTCAGGCATTGACCCTAGACACGGTTGGCTTAATTGCATGGCCTGTCTGGCTCCGATCTTATTTTCGTCTGACACAATTAACTGTATCTGGCAGCTCTATTTCTTCTGTTCCCGACAATGCCTTTGATATGATAGCCAACAGTTTAAGAGAGTTAAGTCTTAACAACAATAATTTAACAATCGTTCCTAAAGCTCTGGGAAATCTGACCGAGCTGGTAAAACTTTCCCTGGCGCAAAACAGAATTACAGATATTACCTGGCTTCCGGTGTTAAGTAAACTGACCTCATTATCACTAAATAACAACAGGATATCAGACTCTGTAAAGCTAAGCGCCGCCTTACGACTGTATGCCAACACGTTAAGCGAGTTTAACATACACGATAACTTTCTGACATCCATACCAGATGCTTCCTTCCTGTCGCTAATGACAACTTTAGACTATACACACAACCACATCTGGGATCCAACCTCAGGGTCTGTGTCTTCCGCTGTGATCATACTGAAACTGGATAATAACCGCCTGTCGACCATACCCGTCGTCCTGAAAACTATTAAGTCTATGTATGTTATTGTGGCCCTAAGTTATAACAGCATAATGAGAGTTCAAGGACAAGACTTTCCAAATTCAACATCCGGGGTTGATCTCGGAGGAAACTTGATCCAAGAGTTAAGTGACACAAGTTTTCCCAATAACTCCAATATTGTGTATTTGTATCTGTACAGCAATCCGCTAATAAGAGTGTCTCCCTTGGCCTTCCGGGATCTTCCGATGCTACATGAACTTAACTTACGTTTTACCAGTCTGACCAGGTTACCTCTGGCCATTGCATCCTTGACCAATCTTTGGGCCATTGACGTGACGGGCAGTGCTCACCTAGTTTGTACCTGTGCGGAGAAGAGTTTGGAGCCAGTAATTAGAGCCATATCACCTAGTGATATCTTTGGCGACTGTGGACTTACTAGTGTATATACTTTCTTTACTGAATTCATCCCCATGTGTCCATACTAGTTATAAGATTGTATAGCTGTAGGGAAAATAAACATGGCTTGTAGATTTGAAAATAATAATGAACCTACTTTGTTCAGCAAATATCTCTGGCTTCTTAATTTTTAAGATGGAAGAGTGTGATTTGCCGATATAAAGAAGTAAATAATGATTAATAACAAATATGTGTGTGAACTAATGAAGACTCAATCAATATATGGCACAATTTATTGCCTGACATATTTAGCAGTATCTCTCCAAATACATACTACACAAAACAGTTGAGTCAAAAACAGACATCACAACACTAGGGTCATTCCCATACCAGCTCCGTCCTCATCTGCAACAGCCAGCCAAAAGTCAACAATACTAATTGTACCGCAGCAGTCTGCTTATGCCTTTCCTCTGATTTTTGAGTGCCTTGCAGATCTTGTGATCACTCCCTGCAAGCGAAATTCTCCCCAAGCTGTGATGATCTACCCGTTCTTCTGCGCTATACACAAGATTCCAAAGAACCCCGACCATATCATGCACCAGTATCCTACCAAGTGGTGCAGACCCAGCCAATCTGTCCGCCTGCTCGTTTCTCACTAAACTATCATGTCCTGGGGAAAAATCTAACAGATGCTCGCTATTTTATTGTTGAATGGAAGCGTCCCACTCTGGCCGAAGCATACCTGTCTTCACCTTTCTCTTTATACTTTGTGAGTCCGTTACAATCACGACATGCGTGTGCTGTTTGTCTCCCAGCCAGCGGAACGCCGCCATGATTTCCTTCACCTCCATTCTCAGGCTGGATGCTATCGTATCATATACCAGGCCTTTCAACCGAAATTAACAAACAGGGATTCATATACGCTTCAAAATAGATGGCAATTGATATATTTTGGTCACTTTAAACCTGATGAAAGTATGGAGCGAACAATAATGGAGGGGTATATGCCAGGGAAGAGAGAAAGAGGAAGGCCAAAGAGAAGATGGAAGCAGGATGTTGCGGATGATCTCCAGATGAAAGTATCAGACGCGGGACATCTTACTTACAATCGAGCAGTTTTCCGGAAGGTTGTTATGGGAGCGAGGTTCTACAAAGAAAATGCTACTGAATGAATGAAATGAACGAATATGTCAGACAATTGAAATACAGTGTGAGTATGTGTATATTTCAGCTTGAAGGATGTATCTAATCACTTTAGTTTATGTTGTGTGATTTCGGCATTATATACCTGACGAACTGCAGAGAAATATAAAAAAAAAAAACGTTTGCATATCCTTTACAGGACATCGTTGTCAACATCAGCATCTTTCAGCTGATTTTTGATTTATTGGAAGATAACGCTCAATAGTTTGCCATTGCTTTCTGAGCGACCGGCTCACATACCGCGTAAGTTACCGACGCGGTTAGAACCGCTACCGATTCTCGCCGTCGTCACGTTACTCACGAGAGTATACGGGATTACGGAGAAAGTCGCTAACTCCTTGGCCAGTGAGACCGGCGCAGAGAAATATGCCAGGCAATAAATCGTGCAATCTATTGCTTGTGTCTTCGTTATTCACATTGTTATGTCAATGAGGAGCGGCTGGCTAGGTGGCTAGCATGCCAGGTTGTCCTTCGGGAGACCCGGGTTCGAATCCTCGATAAGTATGACTTATTCTTCTCTCGGGTCTCCGCACCCCCACCCACAAGAAAAAAAAATTAGCTTTCACTGTTTGCTGCGACTGCGCTATGCAGGCGGCCTTAATTCCTCACGTTCAAGACACCACCCCCCCCCCCCCCCCCCCGTGTCCTACACTGCAAGATATTATAGGCAGTAGGTGACACTATCTGTGGAAATAAGACACAGAACATTAGTATCCAGCTGCAGACAGAGAAGGACACACAAACTCACACACACGCGCACATAAGCTATAAGTATTCACACACACACACACACACACACACACACACACACACACACACACACTCACCCACACATACACATGCATACACACAAACTACAAGTTTTCCCACACACACACACACACACCCACACATACAAGCTACAAGCTACGGTACGAGTGTGCGTGACGTTTTACAGACAGACGTACAGCAGGTACTTTGCAGAAACCCACTCACATTAAGATCCGCTGAAAAGTTTTGTGATTCTCGCCAGTTCCTCTTCCTCATGCGTTTTCATCTCCGGTGTCCTGTGTCCATCTTCGTGCTAGTCAGCCCGTGTTTCTTCTTTATCCAACGATGCCTCGCATCGTTGTTTTTTTCACACAATTATGACATTTAATATGGCCAAATTACGAGGGTTAGTTAATAAGTAAGCCACAAATGGCTGTAAAAAAAAAATTACTAAATATGATAACAACTTGAAACCAGTTTATTTTTATACATGCATTGTCCCTTTATTTCTCAACATAATTTCCACTAACATTGATGCACTTATCCCATCGACTTATCAGTTCTCCCAAACCGGCTGCATAGAACTGCTTGCTCTGTTTTCTAAACCACGTTTTCTCTTCACATTCAACTTCAGCGTTATTCGCGAGATGTCTCCCGCCAAGGTGGGTTTCCTGTTTATGCTAACAATTGTTTGTCCCGTGAAGCGGAGCATAGCTGAGTAGAAAAAGTTACGAAGGCGAGTCAATTAGTAAGTCAAATAGTTCTGTGGGATGGCAGGTAAATGAAAACTATGCACGCAGTTCTATGCAGCGGATTTGGGAGGACTGATAAAACGATGGAATAAGTGCATCAATGTTGGTGGAAATTATGTTGAGAAATAAAGGGACAATGTATGTATAAAAATAAACTGGTTTCAAGTTGTTATCATATTTAGTTATTTTTCTACAGCGATTTGTGACTGACTTAACTAACTTACCCTCGTTTATCAGTTTTCGAAACATAGCCCACTCTGTGACGAAAGTGTTACGGGCCCAATTCGTAATCCCCCATACCGCGTTCGAAACACAGCTGCGGGAAATGTGGAAGTAGACTGCCTTAAGTTGGTTTTAATACAATTTTATGAATGCCATTCATTTAGAAAGCAACGTAAAACTGGTGCACATAAACTTTCCAATAAATCAGAAACAGCCAAAAAATTGCTGAGGTTGAATGCGACCTCTTTTAAATGATAGCAGCTTACTTTAACTTACATTGAGACATGTTTTTGAGTCAGTTTCTTTATTGTTTAGACACGTTTCTTGTAGATTAACAGTATTTTACTTCCTCCTTGTCCAGGGTATCCTAAGACATATTCTGTAATATCTGAGTCTAAGAGATCAGATTATCTTCTTTAGTGACTGCGAAATAATCCTTTACAGATTCGTTTGTTACCCCAGAAAGACACATGTTCTAAAAAAATAGTGTAATTTTCACTGGTGTTATGACAATACTGTTTAATCTCTGCATTGCTGGGGCCAATCTCTGTTTAACTTATTTTGAACAGCTGTTGGTGATTATTAAGGGATGAAACTATTTATAATATGTGATGTTGTCATTTTTTTCATCGTAGAATGTGACTGTTATTTGACATGTATTTTTGTATGTGGATATTATTTCCGTTTTAAAGTTGAGAAGACGTTTTATTGTTATCTTCACTGTGTCTGTTTACAGAAATGATGAACCCCTCTAATCAGCATGCACTATTTGAAAGGAGTAGGATCGTGGCCTATGATATCTCAGACCTGGAATTGAATATCTACCAATTATAAATGGACCAACAATTCCACGGGTCTTATAATTTTTGACGTATCTCATTACGTTTTCTGCATACATGTTGAACAGGCATGGGGAATAATGCAATATGTTCTCCTCCCCTTTGCCATCTCAAAACATTTTGACATTTTCAGCCGACTACTCTGATACCTGCTTATTGTTCGAGTTATAACAATTCAGTTAAGTAAATCAAATGTTCTAGAAACCATTTATCTCCTAATTTGTCCACACTTTCTGAGCTTCAACACAGTCGGACGCCGTACTGCAATTTAACAAACAAATGTGTACATATGTAGGTGGAGAGGGCGGGGAAACAGGCTGAGAACCCGTATGTGGAAAGAATGATATTACGGGGGACTGGCAGCGGTTCTGGAAGAATCTCAAAACTGAGAGGAAAGATAAAGAGAACTTTCAATCAGATAGCAGTGAGAACGATTAGTAGTATCACTCTTCGCTGGCTGTTGAACGAGGGGACGGGGCGCGTATAGGTGTCAACGTCTCTAGTGGTTTATATACAGGGTTCAGACAGGCAGATGGTGCGAGTTCAGATGAGGCATGAAAACATGATATAAATCGATACGTGTTTAATATTCATGCATCGTAATATGAATAATGGCACATCTTAATGTCCTGAGTGCAGTGACATCGGTTCTTAGCTCAACTCAACTCAATTCAACTCAACTCAACTCAGCTCAATTCATATGTAGCTCTTCATTATACTCTCCGCACTTCTCTAAGATGGTTCTCTTATTGAAGAATTTCATTTCTTTGGGAAATAACTGCATTTTGTTTTCTTTTAAGCTTTAAGACACACAGATCTTTTCCACATCTCCATACACAGTGCATAATAAATAAGCACAAAGCACTGTCGCGGAGGAGTTAGGAACGCAATTCACCATCCGCGCTCAAAACACATCTGTTGGCGATTGGAAAGCAAACCGACTTGAGTTCGTTTTCATACCATGATATGAGTGCTGGTCGTTCAGAAAACAATGGCAAACTACTAAACGTAAACTTGCCAAGAAATCACAAACAGCCACCCCTCCTTGTTTTTCACCCCGATGTTGGGGTTGACTGCGACGTCCTGTAAAGGATATGCAACAAACGTTTCTCCAACTTCCTGTATTAGTTTCGCTCGTATATTTGTGTGTTTATGTGTGCAGATTTGCTGTTCTGACTCTCGCAACATGTTATGTTTGTTTCGCTTGCAAATACTTCAGACTTTTTAACGAAAGGTCACTAAACAACCATAATTGTGTTACAGTAATGGTAATTTTACTGTCTTATAAGAGAGCCTCGGTAGTGTTGTGGCTAAACGCTGGCCATCCGACACGGTATTAATGGATTCGAATTCGCATTGTGACGGATACAAAAAAGGCAGGTCAGCATGGCCGAATGGATAAGAACGCGTGTTCTTAAACATCCGGTGTGTTGATGCCGAGGTAAGCGGTTCAACCCCTACACCGGACAGCTGGACTAAAAACTTAGCCTGTCGTCCTTGACTTGAGGACGCCTGATGGCGAGAGACACTGTTAATAGGGAAAGCTAATCCACACGCAAAATTCAGTCCATAATTACTATAAATAGTATGTATGGACTACGCTTGAGATCAAGGAGAACGAGAGCAAAAAAAAAAAAAACCATTGACCCAATATAAAATGGGTACCAGGACATGTTTTTAGAAGTAAATGCGGCATATAGAAAACTGACCACAGCAGCCAACGAATAGTAATTGGTCTGTAACAATATGGGTCTAGCACCGTATGCCCAAAATGCACCTTAAGGAGTGTAATGAGACCTAAACTTATTGATTGAGACTATTTAGTACTGAACATTTGTGTTGCTGATAAGATACAGAGGAGCACGATAGGTCAGACGTTAACATTAAACACAGAAATACCGTGTAGAAATGCTGGGGCGTGTGTCCTGTGCTACTAGCCTGCTGCAAGGTAAGTATGTCATCTTCGTCTTAACAGATTCAATGCCAAACAAAATGTAGGTTTGGACCAAACAAAAATGGATGGCAGAAAATGGGAAGTAGGGGCGAGTCACAGCTATGACCTAAAAGTTCGGCGAACTGCCGAAAGCGTCGCCCAGAGCACGAACTCCGTAGCTCCAGCGACTACCCCAGGAGTCTAAAAAAATAAATAAAAAAAAAAAAAAATGCACGCGTGAACGGAAGAACACCGCCCGGAATCGAGCCCACAACTTTCGGAGCCCGAGTTAGACGACTTGATCACTTTACCATGGAGATGGACGATCGCGCCGGCAGCCAGGCGTGCCAGCCACTACACAACACCGACGCTCAAAATCAAATTAATTTTTGGAAGCGGGGTCCGGATTGCAAACGACCTGTTAAAACAATTCCTGCCCCGATTGGGATACCACCTTCAGACCGGCAGATCATTCTGCTAGCCACTGGGCAGCTGTGTCTCCTAAAATGGCTGGCACCTTGCCGTCTTGCAGACGATAATTTGTAAAATAGAGTTATACTTCTCTATAGTACCCCCCCCCCCCCCCACCCCCCCCCCCAAAAAAAAAAAAAAAAAAAATTAAGTTGCATGTCCTTCACAGGACGTAGCAGTCAACCTCAGCATTTTCGCTGTTCGTGATTCCTGCGCAAATGTTACGTTCAGTAGTTTGCCATTGCTTTCTGAACGACCGGCTCACAAAGTTTTTCGAAAATACCAGCACAGCTGTGTTTCGAACCCGGGTATACGGGCCCACAAACCGCGTTCGCAAGCCCTTAGCCACAGAGACCGGCCTATAGTACAAAGCTTGGGCGGAATTTAGAGACCATGTGTTGCCCATGCAGCATAATCCCTATCTCGGCCTGCCTAGTTTACACCAGAGGAAAGGTAACACCAAAACGCCTTGAACAAGACAAGCTGCAGAACCTGCCGGATCAACAAAGCGATGTTATAACTGTCCGCCCGTAGGAGCTTCCATCCTGGACCAGTTGCCGACCAAGGTTTAAGGCCTGGTCTGCCCTGCAATGACATTTAGTCTTTAGGTAACATTTCCTTGCACAAGGGTAAGGCTTGTACCCTACCAAGTGCACCCCTCCGTCTGAAGCCGATGGCACAATTTGGGGTGTTGTGATTGATGAGCGCTGCCCAACATTCGGCGCTAAAAGAAAGAAAGAAAGCAGTATCGTCTACTGTCATACGGTAACGCTCAGCCATATTTGACAAAGACCTGACATACTACTACTACTACTACTACTACTACTACTACTACTACTACTACTACTACTACTACTACTACTACTACTACTACTACTACTACTACTACTACTACTACAACTATTACTACTACTACTACTACTACTACTACTACTACTACTACTACTACTACTACTACTACTACTACTACTACTACTACTACTACTACTATTACCACCACCACCACCACTACTACTACTACTACTACTACTACTACTACTACTACTACTACTACTACTACTACTACTACTACTACTACTACTACTACAACTACTACTACTACTACTACTACTACTACTACTACTACTACTACTACTACTACCACTATTACTACTACTACTACTACTACTACTACTACTACTACTACTACTACTAATACTACTACTACTACTACCAATACTACTACTACTACTACTAAAAACAACAACAACTACCACTACTACTGCTACGACTACTACTACTACTACTACTGCTACTCCTACAACAACAACAACAACAACAACAACAACAACAACTACTACTACTACTACTACTACTACTACTACTACTACTACTACTACTACTACTACTACTACTACTACTACTACTACTACTACTACTACTACTACTACTACAACAACAACTACTACTACTACTACTAGATAATCGTTTCTCAATTCCAATAGATTAGCAAACAATGAAGTCTGTCCAGATCCTCATATGGTGTTTGCTGTGTGAGGCCTTGTGGATTGCCTCACTTTGCGACAACGAGTGTGCGTTTCAAGTAAGCATGTCTGATACTCGATCTCATTCTATCAACAAACTGTTTATGTATAAATACACTTCAAAAGTATACACACGGAGATTGTCTTTAGCAATGCAGAAGTTAGACATAAATAAAAGCAAATGAAACAATGTGAGACGGTGCATCATCTTTGTGGCAATATGTGGATGTGCTTCATGGCCCACTACGCAACCACTAAAAAAGAAAATAGGAGATCTTCGTGGCGAAGAGGTTAAGCTGTCTGCTTCGATCTCCGAAGGTTATCGGTTCGATTCCGGACTCCGTCTTTCGGATCACCATGACAATTTTCACATTAACTCCTGGGGTTGTCGCTGGAGCTACGAGTTTGTGCTTTGTGGGACGTTTTCGGCAGGGCGCCGTGCGGAAAGAACCCGAACCGTATGGGGTAAAACCCAGTGCAAAGAGTCGATCCTCTCAACACTTTAATGGGGGATTTTGAACTCACATAACACAGCCAAGTTATTAGAACGCTTAGATGAAGAAAAATGCTTTCATTCTACTAAATCAAAACATTGAAGAAAATTAGTTTGTAAACAGAATCATGTTAGGGAACTTGAATAATACTATGACATATTAAATATCGCTGCGGGTTAGAAGGAACAGTCACGGAAAGCGTAGAAGAAAAGGCAATGGTCGGACAGGACGAAGGGGGACAAAATATATTCAAGACAACACAGACATGAAGATATATATTTCATGGGGATTGGCAAGCTACCCACATACTTTCTGCATTGGAGCTGCTACTTGATGATGATGATTCCGATGATGTGATTGTGTATGTGTGTATTGTCTTTGTGTATATGTTTTCATTCATTGGCACCTTGCCGTCTTGACAGACGATAGTTTGTGCTTCAAAAAGGCATAATACCTTTTACCCAAGGCGGTAGCGGATGTGACTGGTAAGGCCAATTCGCGCTGTAAATGTTCGTTCACAGTGGGTGCAAGTGAACACGTGGTCATTTCCACCATCATGCACTATCTTACGTCTCACACTCTCGGTGTGTGACTTATCTGCAATAATATTCTCCTTTGTCTTTATTCCATTTCTGATGTTTGCCCTCCATGGAACACGTTCAGCGGCGACTTGCTCCCAATGTGCATTATCAATGCCTGTATCAATCATGTCCCGTTTATACACATCTTTGTATCGTAGTAGAGGCCGACCATGAAATCTCTTACCCATCTGTAATTCACCCAAAAAAATATCCTTTGGTATTCTACCACCATCCATCCTCCTAAGATGTCCTATCCATCTAAGTCTACGAAGTCTGAGCATGGAATAAGCCTTCACACAACCTGATCTTTCCAATGTGTGTTACATGTGTGTGAATGCATATATTTAAAGGACAAATAATAGAGCTGCTTATATAATTGATTGATGCAGAAATAGCACAATGCACAGAATGTTAAAATTAAAAATACATTTACAAACAAAAATTAGACTTAATCGGGAAATACTAGGCAATAGAGGTAAGAAAGTAGACATAGAAAAATGTGTGTGTAAAGTTTACACTGCTGAGCAACAAATAATAATATAATCAATACTCATCATCAAGTGCCATGCCAGCTGGTGTAGGCGTTCATGACACTCCACAGATCTCGGTCTTTGGTTTTCTGGATCAAGTCTGCTGATGATATTCCTCCATGCCACTGTCTGAATCCATCCAGCAACATATCTCTTGGTCCGCCTCTGCCTCTCCTCCCCTCGATGTTTCCAGTTGTCACAATGTTCTCCCGTGCCTCTCGTCTTATCACATGACCAAAGAAAGCTGTTTGTCTCTTTCTTATTGTTCTGTGCCATGTTCTAGTTTCAATAACCTCTTTTATTCTATCGTTGTTAGTTACTTTGGCAGTCCAAGGAATTCACGATAATCGTCTCAGGAACCACACCTGTGTAAACACTAACTTCATCAAAAGATAAAATCATAGAGAGATTGGGGAGTCATGATTTATGTTCCACACTAAGCAGCTTCAGAAGAAGAGGAAGGTCTTAAATCTGATCAATCAGAAAATAGACACACAGACAGAAAAATAAAGTTTGCGTTTGATGAAACATATTCTAGACCCCAGTGGTTCTCAATCGGTGGGGAATTCCCCCCCCCCCCCACCCCAGGGGGGAATTTTAGGGTTTCCATGGGGGGGGGGGAATTAAGATTATTTCAAGATCGCGTTAATACAATAACCGATTACTTGATATTGTTTTTCCCTTCATACCGTACGGTTCTGTACGTCTCGCCCTTCTAAAATCCATTTTATAAAGTAAGTAGACCCACAAATCATGTTTTATGTGGACGTCTAGACTTGTTTTAGGATGTGGTATTAAATTTAGCTTCCATTATTACGTATGCTGTGTAGGGGCGGGGGGGGGGGATTTTTAGGTAGGAAATACGAAAGGGGAGAATGACGTTCTGAAAATATGGTGAAGGGGGGCAAGGGCCAAAAAAGGTTGAGAACCACTGTTCTAGACCATCTTTATATAGACGTACACGCTGACTTGTAGATAGTTAGTTAGTTAGTTATCAGTTGGGGTATCTTCGTTGCACTCCGGATATGTCCATAGGTGCTCAGATCCTCCCCCCAGCATATGCATCAGCGTCCGGTGACTAATAGTGCCAGTTCTGTGTTGGTTGACGAGGCGCTTTGTTTTCCCGATGTACCTCTCGCGTCTGGCTGTGCCGATTCTTACTCCCAGGTCTTTCATCCTGGAAAGCGATGTGGAATCACTGGCGTCAAAATCCTCTGTTCTCGCCATATCTTTAAGGGCGTTAATAACATCGGCACGATCCATGGGCTGGCCATCTACAGGGGGTGCAGAGCCAGCCAATTTATCAGCTCGTTCATTTCCCTCGACTCCCGCATGTCCCGGGACGAAGATGAAGGTGACTTTGCGGATAACAGACTTCCGCAGCGACTCAGTCCACTGTCTACGTACAGATCCAGCTTCGACCTTCTGAATCATGCTCATTGAATCACTTAGTACACACACGTTGGTATAATGCTGTGATTCCAGCCATATGAACGCCTGTGTAACTGCCATCACCTCCATCGTCATGCTGCTCGTGGTCATGGAGTGGGCACCACTGGATTCTTGAACGGATCGGCCCGCTGAGCGGGCTGTAAATGCCCACGCACTTCTCTGCTGCTTTACAACAGATCCATCTGTATAGATGAGCACTTCGGGGCTATCTGAGTGATCATAGATGAGCGCGTTAACCTCTGCATTGACAGCGGCAGGGTTCTGCTCTCTGCACCGTCTGTCGAGTGTGATAATGCAGGAGAAGGTACACTTAAAAGCTGGAGGCACCGGCACCCATTCCTTGCCGGGGTTGATACTGGTAAGACTGCAGACCTGTCCGACGACATCTTCCGCCCGACCCATCCATGATTTGCCCCTCTTTAGCCTGTCACCCTTTTCTCTGAATACAGCGTCATGCAGAGGGTGCTGCTCATCTGCACTTATTTTTAAGTATGCACGAGCTCTCCAGATCTTGATCCTGTGTTCCATTGTCTGGAAGTCAAGGAGGTATCTCATTGCTACACAGCTGGTGTCTCTCGTGCAGCCCAAAATGATGCGCATGGCTTCGTTTTGTACCTTTTCAAGTCTTCCAATCTGTGTAGGGCTGACAGTGATGATGGCCAGGGCATACTCGATGCGTGAAAGCACAAGTCCCAGGAACAGAAGTATTAGCAGTCTTTGCTCGATATTGGCAGTCGCCATGACTCTCATTGCTGCCAAACCTTTTCGAGCCTTCGTTATGACATAATCGACATGATCTCTGAAGGACAGGCTACGATCAAGCCTCACTCCAAGATATGTCATTGACTGGGTTCTACTCAGAATGCTCCCATCCATTCTTACTGCCGGCAGGTCTGTTTTCACAATATGGTTGTTTAGTGAGAACCATGTAACCGTTGCCTTTGCAGGGTTGACAAGGGCATCGGCATCAGCACACCATGAGGAAATTCGATCTAGTTCGCCCTGCATATAGTTGGCAACCGCCTGTCTATCTCGACCCTGTCGATACACGAGGATGTCGTCAACGAATGATAGAGTCCTACCCCTCCCATCCAACTGTTGTTCAGTGATCGGCACCGTATACACGTTGAATAGTACTGGTGACAGTGGTGAACCCTGCGGCAATCCTGGACATATCGTTATCGGCTCAGAAGACCAACTCCCGCAGCTTAGCACCACCTTCCTTTGGAGTAGAACTGCAGCTATCCATCGTACAAGGTGAGGGTGCACTTTCAGTCTGAGGAGGGTTTGCATCAAGTGCTCGAAAGATACTCTGTTATATGCGTCCTCTAAGTCAATGGCGGCCGCACATGTCTCTTCTCTGACCTGAAATCCTTCGTAAACATCTTGAGCAAAGACCTTGTAGATAATATAATAACAGGATACGGGGACAATCTGATACAAGACAGACAGACAACCAAGCAGGACAACACTCAGACATAGGCGGGGCAGGGCACAACCTTAGGGATCCACCGACATTAAAACATACAGGCAGACATACACAAACACAACAGACAACAGATAGACAGACGTCATTTTATATAATTTGAGTAAACTCTAATGTACTGTCTTGCATTCTGTGTGTCTAGGAGTGTGAGTGCTTCTCGGCTGACATTTTCTGTCTAGGCAAAGGGCTGCAGTCTATGCCACAACTGAATAATATGACCACAACCAACTATACCACACTTCTCTTGGATGTGAGTATTACAATGTAATTATTATGGGTATTACTGTGATCGCTTGCTCCGTGGCGAAGAAATTACTGACGTAGTTCGTGATCCCGCTTACCCGCGTTCGAAAAACCGCTGCGCGCGATTTGGCAGCAGACCGCGTTTCGTTGGTCTTTTACGAAATGGTATAGGTGCCGATTGATCATAAAGCAAGGGCAAACTACTGAACGTAAACGTGTCAGGTGATCACAACAACAACAAAATACGCTGATGATGGCTGCAAAGTACTGTAAAGGATATGCAACTAACTTTAATTAATATGATCACAATGTACCACGCTAGCAGTGCCAGAAATTACGCTGTCCTACGACCAAGTATCATCTGTGTAATATCTATGTAATGGTAATAATAATCATGCTCTAAGAATATCTTGGATAAAGAAAAGAACAAATGCATCCATACATCAAGAGCTGGCTATTGAATAAGGTTGGCTACTAAAGACGATAAAACAAAGAAAATTGAAATATTTTGGTCATTTAAAATTTGGAGAGAACAATAATGAAGGGGTATATGCCTGGGCAGAGAGGAAGAGGAAGGCCAAAGAGAAGATGGGTGCAGAATGTGGCGGATGATCTCAAGAGGGGTGTTTGGACGCGGGACATTTTGCTAATGATCGAGAGGTTTTCCGAAATGTTGTGATGGAAGGTTCTGCAAATGACATGCTACTGAATGAATGAATGAATGAATGAATGAATGAATGAATGAATGAATGAACGAATGAATGAATTAAGAAATGAATTAATGAATGAATGAACATTGAAAATACACGAGGCTGAGGGATTGCCAAGGGACTGGAGACTTTTCGCCGAGTCGCGATGGGAGAGGAACGGTTGACAGAGTGACTAGAATACCGGACTCTCCTTCGGGAGACACTGGTTCGAATCCTCGATAAGGTGTAGGTATTTTCTGTCGGAGGCAAAAAGAAAACTCTAACCTACGCAATTTGCGGCGACTGCACCAGCCATGCCTTAATTCCTCAGGATCAAGACACCTCCCCCCCTCTCCCCCCAGTGTGAATTAGTATGAATAAAACGTAACACAAATTTCTGTAGTTACTACCTTGGTCACGATCAAAACAGACATTGCCTTACATACATTCATATGAAATTAAAACGCAATAACTGTACATGAAAACATAACATGAATATTTACAACGGGAGAGATGAAGGACAAGTACAATTTGTAGCTATCGTTAGAAGGTATTATTTACATGTTCTACACCGCAAAGTACTGCAGACAGTAGATGACAGCGACAGGGTTGGGAGCGACGATGTGCGAAGGACATGCTACATGATTTCACACACACACACACACAAACACACACACACACACACACATACACACACACACACACGCACACACGCACGCACGCACGCACGCACGCACACACGCACGCACGCACGCACTCACACACACACACTGCCGACTCTATGGCGAAGGGTTATGGACGCAATGTATAATCCCGCATAC
The DNA here is from genome assembly GCA_963921405.1 of Cepaea hortensis. Lineage (NCBI taxonomy): Eukaryota > Metazoa > Mollusca > Gastropoda > Stylommatophora > Helicidae > Cepaea > Cepaea hortensis. The sequence goes on along the minus strand of OY992884.1, from coordinate 45,445,501 downwards.
CGCGTTCGAAACACATCTGCGGAGGATTTGGAAGCAGACAGTCTTGCGTTGGTTTCCTATACAATGGTATGAGTTCCGGTCATTCAGAAAGCAATGACAACCTACTGAAAGTAAACGTGCCAAGAAATCTCGAACAAACAAAAAATACTGGGGTTGACTGCAACGTCCTGTAAAGGATATGCAACTAACTAACACACTCACATCGTTTTCAGGGTTATGACGCAAATTCAAATTTCTATGGAAACGGGAAGCTGGTCATCACAGCGCTTGCATCCCATTGGCCTACAATCCCTTAATCTAGCTCCGCCTACCTGACGTAATATTTCTTCATAATTACATGCATTCTATTTGTTCAGGACAATCAAATCAGCATCATCCCAGGCGAGAGCCTGCCGCCCAGGCTAACAGATCTCTCGTTGCTGAACAACCCCATCACATCAATTGACGACAATGCCTTCAGCGAATCGTCAACCACCTTGAACATTTTAGCGATCTCTAACGCTCGCTTCACACGAATTCCCAATGCTCTGATTTCTCTCCGAAGCCTACAAGAGTTGCACATAAAGGAACTTGGTGATTTAGACTGGAATGTGGACGCTATGAAGACAGTGGGCTCAACAGTGAAGATTCTCTACCTTGAAAAAGTTAACTTAACAACAACACCAACCTGGCTTCAGTATTTCTCCCGTGTCACCCAGTTGACTATCATTGGAAGCAACCTAAATTCCCTTCCGGACAATGCTATGGACAACATGGTTGACACTTTAATAAGCATTTGTTTCTCCAGTAACATTTTAACAGAGATCCCAAAAGCGTTATCAAAACTGACTTCTTTACAATTTCTCTATTTATCAAATAATAACATTGCTAGCATAAAGTGGCTTCCAGTTTTAAGTCAACTCGCATACCTGACTTTGAATGGAAACCACATATACAATTCCACTGAACTGAGCGACTCTCTGAGTCCACACGGAAACTCATTGGTGGGTTTGATTGTTGACGACAATGAGCTGGAATCCCTCCCAAATTTATCATCACTTGTTCGTCTAGGGAGCTTGAGCTTCAAGAGCAACACAATTTCCAATTATAGTCATGGGTCGCTGCCTTATGACCTCTATGCTTTAGATCTAGAGAATAATCTACTAAGTACGATTCCAGTGAAAGTGCCGGGTTTGGAGTCCATAACAAAGTTTGTTCTGAGGTCAAACATGATAACCCAGATTCTAGACACAGATTTCCCTCCCAAAGCTTCGACAATCGTATTGAGTTTTAACCTGATCACTGAGCTGAATGATGATAGTTTTCCAGAACATTCCGTCATTGAAAACTTGTTTTTGAACAATAACCCAATAGATCACATATCACTGGCTGCTTTTACAAATCTCCAAAGACTTGCCGTGTTAAGTCTGCAAGGTACCAAATTGACCAGAATGCCTCTAGCACTATCATCTCTTGTGGATCTAAGAAGTTTAGATATTACGAACGTTCCAGACCTGGTTTGTACATGCGAGGAGAAAGGTCTAGCAGAATGGATCCTGGCTCGTGAAGCATACCGTGTGATTGGTGACTGTGGACAGATCTCTGTGTACAGTTTCTTTGCTACATTAGATCCAGGTTGTCCGGCAACACATGATTAGTTCAAAACAATGTGTTCCTCTTGTGAATATAAATAATACAAACAAAAACCATATATTGTACAATTTATTATTTGCCATATTTCGCTGTATCTTGTCAGGTGAATATTACAGAAAAATGTTCAACAGATAATAAAGTTGCATAATAATTGCCGATGCGTCTGCTATTCACTAAAGTAACCACAGTTTTGTAAGAAAATAAAAATATGATGGTCTATTTAAAACTCCCGTGGTGACATTTACATAAATGACGGTATTTTGTTTATTTCGCTTGAAATGATTCATTATGCCTCTTCATTTTTATGTTGCAGACCTTCGTTGATAATATCTGAATACCTAGATACTGGAAATGGTGGTGATAATGATTTACGCTTTCAGTCTCAAACAAGGTTTGGCTTTCCAGTAAATCCCAATTATCATAGAGAGTGTTGTTTAACTTTTGACATTTGGCACGGGCATCCAAAAGAAATTTGGCTTTACAACGGGTCACCTCTGTTGTGTATTAACCTTTTGATTGTTGTACTTCTTTTAATTGTGATGTGTCAGTGGTAATTTCCCCAAGTGAATATCTGCTGTCAAAATCTTCAATGCCGCAAGGGTTAGCATGTCACATGTCTTACATAAATAAATATAAATAAATAAAATATTAAAAAAATAAATGCGTGATTCTCAGTTGCTTTGTTTTATAAACATACACTGCATTTAAGGATGTGTTTTTGTTTGAGACCGACCTACCAATTTTTAGTTATCATTAGAAGGTATTATTTACATGTTCTTTTCTTTTCTGTTCATATTCACTAGAAATAAATTAATCGGTATTTACCAGCACTCATAGATAAAAAAGGTAGTTAAGCAGAGATCATAGGACACATTAGACCTTGTGAAAACTGCCAAGATATAATCTAAAGTCACATCAGGATTTGAACCTGTCCCTTATTAACGAAGATGACGCATTACTGAAGGAAGCAAGGGTGACTCGACGCAAAACTAGCTCTAAACGGCGGCCACCATGATCCAGGTGTATAATCCAACTGAATTCATTAATTCTTACCCAGCCATTTTCATCGTTCATTTGATACCGGAAATTGATAACAACAATCAAGCATAGATCTTCTTCTCCTCCTCCATTTATCCCAGTAAAGTGTTAGGGTGAGATGTAAAGATCTTTTATGCGCTCTTTCTAATGATCTGATAATGTGTCCGTCTGGCCATTCTTCGGAGTCCTCGGTGTCAGATAGATCCTCTGGCCACTCCCCGCAGTGCCAATCCCTCCAGATCGTGACGATCTAACTGTTCTTCTGGACTATACACACGATTCCAAAGCTCCCCGGCCACATCCGCCTTATCTGCACCAATACCCCACCCAGTAGTGCAAACCCAGCTAATCTGTCCTCCCGCTCGTTACCCACCAAATCAGCATGTCCTGGGGGGAGAATCCAATGTATTTTATTAATTTTGAACTGAAGCCTACCTCTCGGCTCGAAGCATGCCTGTCTTCCCCTTTCTCATTGATTATACTCAGAAGTATGCGGACAGTTGTTCCCTCACTTAGCCAGACGACGAACGAATGTCGTGTACCGTCTTACGACCCCGCTCATGACATTATCAGAGCAGCTCACTACCAACTTCGCTAAGGTCGCCCCTTTCCTTTACAATTTGGTATGTAAAATCGGTTGCCTCACCGCGTTGCTGCTTCTTTAGTAGTTGGTTGTTTATTATTTACAGGACGTTGCAGTCAACCCCAACATTTTTGGCTGTTTGTAATTTCTTGGCAAGTTTATATTCAGTAGTGTGTCTTTGCTTTCTGAATGATCGGCACTCACACTATTGCATGAAAACCAATGCAAGGCGTTCTGTTGCCAAATCACCTGCAACTGTGTTTGGAACGCGGTATGCTGGATTACGAATTGAGTCCTTAACCCCTTCGCCACAGAGCTTCATCGTTAATAGAACCATCTGTAAATACCAGTGCCCATCTGTTTAAAGAATATTATTTCTTGAGCATGTAAAGTGAAAGTGTGCTATCTGTGTTCTAACTCGATTTGTTCGTTTTTAGAAGCTATTAATATATAAAGTCACTAGCTGACCCGGCCCGGCTTCGCCCAGCTCCTTGTGGGGAGCATCTAATTTAATTCATATAAGTAGTCATATAAGTTCTCGTTCCCGTTCCCGACTGTCTGTCTGTCTGTCTGTCTGTCTGTCTGTCTGTCTGTCTGTCTGTCTGTCTGTCTGTCTGTCTGTCTGTCTGACCCGGCCCAGCATCGACCAGCTCCTGGTGTGGAGCATCTCATTTAATTTATATAAGTAGTCATATAAGCTCCCGTTCCCGACTGTCTGTCTGTCTGTCTGTCTGTCTGTCTGTCTGTCTGTCTGTCTGTCTGTCTGTCTGTCTGTCTGTCTGTCTGTCTGTCTGACCCGGCCCGGCTTCGCCCAGCTCCTGATAGGGAGCATCTAATTTAATTCAAATAAGTAGTCATATAAGTTCCCGTTCCCGACTATCTGTCTGTCTGTCTGTCTGTCTGTCTGTCTGTCTGTCTGTCTGTCTGTCTGTCTGTCTGTCTGTCTGTCTGTCTGTCTGTCTGACCCGGCCCGGCTTCGCCCAGCTCCTGATGGGGAGCATCTCATTTAATTCATATAAGTAGGACAACCTTAGATAAACGAAGACCAACTTACAAAAAGCATTAGAAAGAGCACTTGAAAGATCTTTACATCTTCCCCCAACAATTAACTTGGGTAAATGGAGTGGCGGCAGCAGCAGCAGCAGAAGAAGAAGAAAAAGGAGGAGTAGGAGGAGGGAGGAGGAAGAGTGTGGAGGAGGGAGGAGGGAGGAGGAGGAGGGAGGAAGAGATAGGCGGAGAGAGGAGGAGGAGGGAGGAGGAGCAGGGAGGAGGAGGGAGGAGGAGTAGGGAGGAATAGGAGGGAGGAGGAGGGAGGAGGAGGGATTAGGAGGAGGAGGGAGGAAAGAGGAGAAGGAGGAGGAGGGAGGAGGAGGGAGGAGGGGGAAGAGGGAGGAGGAGGAAGGAGGAGGAAATAGGAGGAAGGAGGAGGAGGGAGGAGGAGGAGAGAGGAGGAGGAGGCAGGTAGGCAGGCAGGCAGACATATAGACAGGAGGAGTAGGAAGACGGAGGAGGAAGAGGGAGGTGGAGGGGGGAGGAGGAGGGAGGAGGAGGAGAGAGGAGAAGGAGGAGAGAGGAGTAGGAGGGAGGAGGAGGGAGAAGGAGGAGGAGGAGGAAGGAGGAGGATGAGTGAGGAGGGGGAGGAGGAGGGAGGAGGAAGAGGGAGGAGGAAGAGGGAGAAGGAGGGAGAAGGAGGAGGAGGAGGGAGAAGGAGGGAGGAGGAGAATGTAGGAGGAGGAGGGTGAGGAGGAGGAGGGAGGAGGGAGAGGGAGGAGGAGGGAGGAGGAGAAGGGAGGAGGAGAGAGGATGAGGAGGGAGGAGGTGGAGGGAGAAGGAGGAGGGAGGAAGAGGTAGAAGGAGGAGAGAGAAGGAGGAGGGAGGAGAGAGGAGAAGGAGGGGGAGGAGGAGGAGGAATGATGAGGAGGGAAGTGGAGGAAGAGGGAGGAGGAAGGATGTGGAGGAAGGAGGAGGAGGGAGGAGGAGGGAGGAGGTAGAGGGAGGAGGAGGAGGGAGGAAAAGGGAGGAGGGAGGAGGAGAGAGGAGGAGGAGGGAGGAGGTAGGAGGAGGAGGAAGAGGGAGGAGGAGGGAGGAGGCGGAAGGAGGAGGAAGAGGGAGGAGGAGGAGGAAGAGGGAGGAGGAGTATGGAGGAGGAAGAGGAGTTAGAGGGAGGAGGGGGAAGGTAAGAGGAAGAGGGTAGGAGGAGGAGGGGAGAGGAGGAGGAGGAGGAGGAGGAGGATTATAACGCATATGCCTGTACATTTAATAATGGCTGAAGTTGTTTCATGTCTTCTTAGAGTTGGCGACAGTGTATAGAAATATAAAATCTTCAAACTTGATAGAGATAAGGTAACTATTATTTATTTATTATGTTGTTAATCACCGTCATGACTGTAGATAACTTCTTTAAGCATAAAAAGATGAGTTACAATGTTATGCATTATGCATTATTTTTATGAAAACTTTGAAAATGCCTTAAAGATTGTATCATGATTTATTATAACCCATATCCCGTTACATAACTATAGACAAAGAGTTTATAAATCTTTGAAAACGATGCAACAATATGACTATAAGGTATACAGAAAAGTTATGCCCCTTGAAATAACTTTTACAGAGTTAAGTCCCCTGAGATATATGAAATTATAATGAACAATGAAAAATTTAATAATATTGAGTAAGCATCCGATTTGACACTAAAAGAATATGACGGTTGGCAGCGCTGGGATGAGAGGAAGACGTGTAGAAAATTTCATCTCAATCGGATGGACCGTTCGCGAACGCATAAAGGACATACACACACACACATTGCCTTTTATATATAAGACTAGCTGACCCGGCTCGGCTTCGCCCAGTACCTGGTGGGGAGCATCTCATTTAATTCATATAAGTAGTCATATAAGTTCTCGTTCCCGTTCCCGACTGACTGACTGTCTGTCTGTCTGTCTGTCTGTCTGTCTGTCTGTCTGTCTGTCTGTCTGTCTGTCTAATCATTTATTGGTTGCAGTTAGAACAACCTTAGATAAACGAAGACCAACTTACAAAAAGCATTAGAAAAAGCACTTGAAAGATCTTTACATCTTCCCCAACAATTAACTTGGGTAAATGGAGCGGCGGCAGCAGCAGTAGCAGAAGAAGAAAAAGGAGGAGTAGGAGCTGGGAGGAGGAAGAGGGAGGTGGAGGAGGGAGGAGGAGGGAGGAGGAGGAGGGAGGAAGAGATAGGCGGAGAGAGAAGGAGGAGGGAAGAGGAGGAGGGAGGAGGAGGAGGGAGGAGGAGGAGTAGGGAGGAATAGGAGGAAGGAGGAGGGATTAGGAGGAGGAGAGAGGAGGGTGAGGGAGGAGGAGGAAGGAGGAGGAAGGAAGAGGAGGGAGGAGGAGGAGGAGGGGAGGAGGAGGGGGAGGAGGAGTAGGGACGAGGAGGAAGAGGGGGAGGAGGGGGAGGAGGAGGGAGGAGGAAGAGGAAGGAGGAAGAAGAAGGAGGAGGAGGGAGAAGGAGGGAGGAGAAGAACGCAGGAGGAGGAGGGAAAGGAGGAGGAGGAGGAAGTAGGAGAGGGAGGAAGAGGGAAAGGGAGGAGGAGGAGGGAGGAGGAGGGAGGAGGAGGAGAGAGGTGGAGGAGGGAGGAGGTGAAGGGAGAAGGAGGAGGGAGAAGGAGGAGGAGGAGGAGGGAGAAGGAGGAGGGAGAAGGAGGAGGGAGGATGAGGAGGGAGGATGAGGAGGGAGGAGGAGGAAGAGGGAGGAGGAGGAAGAGGGAGGAGGAGGAAGAGGGAGGAGGAGGAGGGATGTGGAGGGAGGAGGAGGAGGGAGGAGGAGGGAGGAGGTAGAGGGAGGAGGGAGGAGGAGAGAGGATGAGGAGGGAGGAGAAGAGAGGAGGAGGGATGAGGAGGAGGGAGGAGGAGAGGAGGAGGAGGAGGTAGGAGGAAGAGGGAGGTAGGAGGAAGAGGGAGGAGAAGGAGGAGGAGGGAGGAGGAGGGATGAGGGGGAGGACGTAGGAGGAGGAGGGAGGAGGAGGGAGTAGGAGGAGAGAGGAGGAGAAGGGAGCAGGAAGGAAGAGGAGTGATTAGGAGGAGGGAGGAGGGCGAGGAGGTAGGAGGAGGAAGAGGGTGGAGGAGGAGGAAGGAGGAGGAAGAGGGAGGAGGAGGGAGGAGGAGGAGAAAGAGGGATGAGGAGGATGGTGGAGGGAGAGGGAGGAGGAGGAGGATTATAACGCATATGCCTGTAGATAACTGCAGCGAAAAGGTGGGTCTGTCTATCTATCTGACCCGGCGTGTCTTCGCCCAGCTCCTGGCGGGGAGCGTCTCATTAAATTCATACAACAAAAAAAGTAACTTAAAAGAATGTCCTTCCACACACCATCCATTATTTTTAATGAAAACTGTTTTTAATCACCTACATGACTGTAGATAACTTCTTAAGCATAAAAAGATGAGTTACAATGTTATGCATTATGCATTATTTTTATGAAAACTTTGAAAATGCCTTAAAGATTTTATCATTATTTATTATAACTCATATGCCTGTATATAACTATCTTTGAAAACGATGCAACAATATGACTATAAGTTATACAGAAAAGTTATTAAAAGTTATGCCCCTTGAAATAACTTTTCTAGAGTTAAGTCCCCTTGCTATATAGAAATTATAATGAAAAATGAAATATTAAATAATATTAAGTAAGTAGCCGATTTTACACTACAAAAATATCACAGTTGGCAGCGCGGGAATGAGAGGAAGACGTGTAGAAAATTTCATCTCAATCGGATGGACCGTTCGCGAACGCATAAAGGACATACACACACACATCCTTTTTTTTATACATAAGATTAAAAAGGTATTCAAAAACACAAAATAAACATAACGACACACACACATATCTGTCTAGGGTATCGATACAAGTAAAAATAATTATTATCGTTGGGGGAAAAGATGAAGCTAATGTAAAATTATAATAAAAACCACGACGAGTTTAAATAAAATTAGTATGAATAAAACGCAACACAAATTGTCCGACATTTCTGTAGTCACTATCTTTTGCAAAGACCAAAACAAACATTGACATACGTAAATTCGTATGAAATTAAAACTCAATAAATGTACATGCAAGCATAATAGAAGTATTTTCAAATGGGGAGATGAAGGACAAGTGCATTACTTCCGTGGATACCAATATTGCATAGAAGTGTAAGTGTTAAATCCGGAACAATTGAACTATCATGGAACATGTCAGACCGATAAGGAAGTATAAGATTAACTATAAAATGGACGTGACAAGACAAAAGAATGACTTGTGACCAAATGTAACAAGGTATAAAATGTTTTTTGCGTATCCTTTTACAGGACTTAGCTGTCAACAGCAGCATCTTTCAGCTGTCTGTTGATCTCTTGGCAAGATTAAGCTCAGTAGTTTGCCATTGCTTTCTGAGCGGCCGGCTCAGTATCCCGCAAGTCACGAGCGGGGGTCGAACCGCCTCAGCTCTCGCTCCGCTGCGAGACTCTGCGTGATAAACGGGATTACAGAGAGAAAGTGTTGTAACCCCACAGCCAGAGAGACCGGCAACAAGGTATAAGAGGACCAAAATTAAACGCACAACCTTCACAACCAGTAAGTATTAAATTCAAAGACAACAGTCATGCGTGCACTTATGAGAGTGGATACTCGGGACCCAGAGCTGCACCCACCACACTATCGTATCGTTCCCTTCTTCTGCAACAAGGAACTTCACTTATGATCGTCCCATCATTGAGTTAGCATTTGTCACACATCCCACTGCTTTCTACAGCACATGATAAAACACATACATGGAGCTACATGTGCTTGTCTTTATAAAATTGACTGATAAAATGTCCCCTGCTCCAGGTCATTGTTAAGGAATCAGCCATTCACTCAACAGATAAGAGATAATGTTACTTGTTCTGGCACAGCACGCATAATGAGAAGTCAGGTAAATATAATCTAACTTCAGTTTGGGATTAATTAGATTGGTAAGGCTACTAATATAGCAGCAATGCATAGCAATGTTATTGACCGTTATCTGCCTGTCTTCTGTCTGACTGTCTGTCTTTCTGTCTGTCAATTTACAATCCTTCTATCAATCTATCTTTTGTCTGTCTATCAGTCAGTCTGTCTGTCTGACTGTGAATGTTCAATCCTTCTACCAACCAACCAACCAACCAACCAACCAACCAACCAACCAACCACCCTACCTACCTACCTACCTACCTACATACCAGCATGCCTGCCTGCCTGCCTGTCTGCCTACCTACCTACCTACCTACCTACCCACCCACTCATCTAACTACCTACCCACCCACCTACCTACCCATCTGCCTACCTACTTACCAACCTACCTACCTACCCATATCTACCCATCTCTAGAGAGAGAGAGAGAGAGAGAGAGAGAGAGAGAGAGAGAGAGAGAGAGAGAGAGAGCTGAGCAGATGCATGTCGTGTAACACGCATGTTATGTAACACGCGAATCCATATGTTTGTGTATTCTCATCTGTCATATTATCAGTTAAATACCATTTGATTTTATCATGCATAATATAAACTCATGTTCATTACTGTAGTTTGAGTGAGAGAGTCAGTGAGTGTGAATGAGAGACAGAACGAGTGAGCGTGAGAGTGAATGGGTTAGCGGGAGAGTGAATGAGTGAGCGGGAGAGTGAATGAGTGAGCGGGAGAGTGAATGAGTGAGCGGGAGAGTGAATGAGTGAGCAGGAGAGTGAATGAGTGAGCGTGAGAGTGAATGAGCGGGAGAGTGAATGAATGAGCAGGAAAGTGAATGTGTGAGCGTGAGAGTGAATGTGTGTGTGTGTGTGTGTGTGTGTGTGAGAGAGAGAGAGAGAGAGAGAGAGAGAGACAGAGAGAGAGAGAGAGAGAGCACCACTATTTTTACGTCACATACATTTTATGTACACATTTTTCTCCATGTGTAACATTTTTATGAGACTGCTCATGACAAGTGTCAGTGTATGTGTGTGAGTAAAGTGTGGGAGTTTGTTCATACTAGTTTCAATACTAACGTGAGACATTTTGTATGTGTCTAGATGTGAGGAAGTGTGAGTGTATGTGGAGGATGTGTGTGAGTGTGGAGATATGTGTGAGTGGGGGTATGCGTTTGGATGGGTTGGGGTGTGTGGGTTTTGGTGGGTAGTGGTATTTGTGGGTGTTGGTGGGACGTGTGGATGGATGTGTGGGGGTGAAAGTAGGGGTGTTGGAATGGGTGTGGGGGATGTGTGTATGGGTGGAGGATATGTGTATGGGACGGATGCGGGGGATGTGTGTTTATGTGGGTGGAGATGTGTGGATGTTTTGAGGAAGTATGTGTAGGAGGCGGGGTTGTGTTGGTAGGGGATTGTGTTGGGTGGATTGGGGATGCAAGGGCGGGTGGGGAGAAGTGTATGGTGTGTGGGTTTGAGATATGTGTGCGGTGTGTTGGTGGGGGATGTGTGAATGATGTGTGGGTGGAGGGTATGTTTGTGGTGGTATGGGTGGAGGATAGTGTATGGTGTGGGGGATGTGTGTGATGGGTGCGGGGAATGTGCGTATGGGTGGGGTATATGTGTGGATGAGTAGGGGATTGTGGTGGTTGGGGGAAGTATGTGGGGTGTGTGGGTGTGGATGCGGAATGTGTGGGTGGGGGTGTGTGAGTGGCTTAGGGATGTGTAGGTGGGTGAGGGAGTTGTATGTGTCGGGGTGGGATGTGTGAGTGGGTGGAGGATGTGTGTGGGTAGGGGTATTGTGATCGAGAGATGTTTAGTTGGGGGTGGGTGGGTGGGGGTGTGTGGGTGCGTAGTGGAGGATGTATGCGTGAGTGAGTGTCTGTTGGTGGACGGGTAGGGAATGCGTGTGTGGGTGGGGAGAGGTGTGTGGTGTGTTGGTTGGGGATATTGTGTGGGTAAGGTATGTGTGTGTGGGTGGGGGATTTTTGTGGTGTGTGAGTGGGGGTATGTGGGGTGGATGGGTAAGGGTATCTGTGTGGGTGTGGGTGGGAATACTGTGTGGTATCTGGGTGGAGGATATGTGTGTGGTGTGTAAGTGGGGATGTGTTGGTGAGGGATGTGTGTGTGGTGCGTGGGTTGGGAATAGTGCGTGGTAGGGGGTGTATGTGATGTGCGGGTGGGGCATTGTGTGGTGGGGGATTAGGTTATGGCATGTGTCGGTGGGTGGAAGTTGTATGTGTGGGTGATGGGGTGTGTGTGAGTGGATTGGGGATGTATGGGTGGTTAGGGAGATGTGTGTGTGTGTGGGGGGAGTAGGGACATGTCAGTTGGTGGGGATGTGTGTGTATGGTTTGGGGATGTATGAGTGGATGTGCGATGTGTGGGTTGGTGGGGGATTGTGTGCATGGGTGGAGAATATGTTGTCGATGGAGATGTGGCTGGGGGATGGGTGGTTTGAGGTGTGGGTTAGGATGTGTATGTGGATGGGCGTGGGATGTGTGGGTTGGTGGGGGAATGTTTGTGGGTGGCGAGTGTGTTTTGGTTTGGGGATCAGGTGAGGGCAGTGTGTGTGGGTGGGGGATGTGCGGGAGGGGGATGGGTCGGTTGGTGGGGTATGTATGTGTCCCTTGGTGTGCGTGTGTGTGGGTAGATGGGGGTGTGTATGTGTCCCTTGGTGCGCATGTGTGTGGGTAGGTGGGGTTGTTGTGTGGGTGGGGTGATGTATGGATAGGGGGAGATGGGCCTCATAACATGGTAATCAGCCTTGTTTATGTTTACAACATTCATTTCACAATGTTTATTTTTCTTCCTATGTAAATGTATAATGCTCTTGATGAACGAAAGACGAGTGATTGGAAGGGCCGAATGTAAGACGGGCCTGCGCGCCCAATTTGTGACCCTATTAAAGTTGATTTGATTTGATTTGATTTGATTTCTATTTGCCTGCCCTCTTACCAACTTACCTCTGTACCTCCTTACCCACCTTCCTACCCACCTACCTACCTTTCCGCTTGCCTGCCTATATATCTATTCCTTTAACTTTCCCTATGTCCATCCGCATGTCCGTCTATATATGTATCTTTGCATGTAACTATTGATCTTAACACATTTATGTAATTAGTGACCATGACAGGGTACTGGCTAGCATTTTTGCCTACCGACCCGGTTCGAATCTCTATTGAGGCGCAGCGTTTAAATAATTAGTCTAAGCTCCCAGGTAGAATTGGTCTAAATTGAGTACAAGGAAATGTAATGCCGGTCTCTGTGGCTGAAGGGCTTGCGAACGCGGTTTGTGAGCCCGTATACCCGGGTTCGAAACACGGCGGTGCTGGTTTTTTCGAAAAAGGTATAGAGGCCGGTCGTTCAGAAAGCAATGGCAAACTACTGAACGTAACACTTGCCTAGTACATCAACAGCAGCTGAAAATGCTGGTGTTGACTGCAACGTCCCGTAAGGGATACGCAACACAATAAAAAAAAAATGTAATGCTCAGAAGCGGTGACCGTCGTGAGACTGTCCAAACCATCCATCGAGTGGTTGTATAAATATAGGGTGCATGCTATCAGACATGTGAAGGTCTCTTACATTTGTACGGCTACACTGTTTGGTTGTGTCCGGTTCGTTGACTCACAAAGCGCCATAAATTCTGCCTCTGTTGTATGGTGTACTTTGTCATCATTTGTCTTATTTACATTCATTATTTAAGTATTTACATTATCATTCAGATTTACATCCCATTTCTATTTTTTAGTTTCAAGCTGTTATTTTCATTTTTATATTTAAAATGTGTGTTTATGTGTATTAAATAATAATTCTTGAGACGAATGTTGCGAATACCTTGGGCTGCCGGGGTAGCCAGCATCGATTGCCTGAAAGATGCTAATCAAAGTAGATCAGCATATACAACTATAAGAAAGAGACAAACAACATAAGTGGATCACATATTGGGAAGAGAAGCACTGGAAAATATCACGAAACTCTGAAAGATCAGTGTTAAAAAAGGCAGAGTCAAGATAAATAATTCTGGATGGACTGAGCATGTAGACATGTATCATCAATATAATTGATCCAGAACAGCAAACATCAAGATCTGTGGAGTCATAAACGCCTACGCCAGTTGACAGGACACGTGATGACGATCATGATTTATAATTTAAATGTTACAGAAACGTTCTTAGAATATCCTGAACCAACAAGAAGGAAAAGGCTAATATTCTACAATATCTGAACCTCGAAGAAAACTGAATCATAAAATGCACTTTGTCTCGGAAATTGCAATAAATTGGTCACACTAAACGCCACAGTGATTTGGAAAGAACAGAGATGGAAGGCGTGGTTCCTGGGAGAAGAGACTGGGGTCAAGTAGCGCAATGGGGACACTGATATTAACTGACTCAGGACCGAAGGATAATATGTCGCCAGGTCACCCATTTGGACAGAAGGACGGTATATCGCCATACACGGGTCATCGTGTTGTTTATTTTGTTTCGTGGCATCTTCCGCAATTTCAATGCTCAGTGAAGGGGCATACACATGATAATACTTGTTCATTTAATTGCATACCATGTTTGGTCCAAACTTACGTCTTGTTTGGCATTGAATTAGCTAAAGTTAAAGACACCTTTGGCACGAACATACTGGAGACAGGGGATATGTCAGGCGACGAACGTCTTTCCGCAAGGTCGTAATAGAGACGACGCTCTTTACAGTCCCTGCTACATGATGGGGACATTTATACCAGTTTCTTGACGTAATCAATCAATCATGTGCCATGCTGGAAAGCGTGGGCGGTCATGACTCGCCATTTCACTCGATCACCAGTGTCGTGGATCAGCTCAGTGTTCATGTCTCGTCCATGCCATGTGGCCAAGCCATCCAGGTATTTTCCTCTCGGTCTTCCTCTTGGTCTGTTCCCCTCAATCTTGCCAGTTGTCACTAAGTTCTCCAATCCATTTCTTCTCATAACATGTCCAAAAAATTTTGACTGTCTACGTCTAATTTCTCTAATCAGTTTACGATGTTCATTTGTCTCCTGTAGTACTTGGTCATTGGTTTTTCTGTCTGTCCATGGTATTGTTTGCATTTTCCTCGGAAACCACATTTCTGCAGCCATCAGATGCTTTTCAGCTTGACTGCTCATTGTCCAAGTTTCACATCCATACACAAGAACAGGCTCTATGTATCCCCTCAACACTCTTTTTCTTGTTTCAATTGACATCTTTTTATTGGTCAGAATGCTTTTCATCTTGCTAAAGGCTACTTTCGCCATGGCGATTCTTGTTCTAATCTCTCCAAGGCATCTCCCATCAGATGTTATGACTGTTCCAAGATAATTGTACCGATTCACTTGTTGAAGAATATTTCCATTTACTTGTATATTACATTGTGGCACTTCTTCCTTCCTAGTGACGACCATAACCTGAGTCTTTTTACAATTTAATTCTAACGCCAGTTGCTCACTGTGTACAACAACCGCATCTACTAATTGTTGCAGGTCCTGCGCATTGTCTGCAATTAATACTGTATCATCTGCATATCTAATGTTATTAATGTTTCGTCCTCCAATGCTGATTCCATTTATATCCTCTACATTTCTGAAAATATTTTCACTGTATAGGGAAAAAAGATCTGGAGACATCACACATCCCTGCATAACACCTCTCTTAATTGGCTGATACTGTCCCACTTCATTATCAATCCTTATTGCAGATTGTTGTTTCCAATATATGTTTTTTATACGTCTAATGTCTTTCCCATCAATTTGTAGATCTGCAAGCATATCCACCATGTTGACATGTCTAACTCTATCAAAAGCCTTTGTATAGTCAATAAAGCAAAGATGTATATCCTTGTTTACTTCTATAGCACGTTCAATAACTGTTCGCAGCATATACACAGCATTTACTGTACCCTTTCCTTCTACAAACCCGAATTGTTCTTCCCCTATTTCAGGTTGTATCTTCTACCTCACTCTTTGCATGATAATTCTTAGCAAAATCTTTGTGATGTGACTCATTATACTAATTGTTCTATGTTGATCACATTCCAAGGTTCCTGATTTCTTTGGGATTGCAATAAATACAGAGTTACATAATTCAGGAGGTATATCTCCAGTATCATATAATGTGTTCAGCAGTCTGGTGACTTGATCTAGTCCAAATTCTTCTAAAGCTTTAATCATTTCTGATGTGATGTTATCTGCACCGGGGGCCTTGCCAGCTTTCATAAGCTTAAGAACATTTCGAACCTCCATCTTCAAAATTGGCGGTCCTTCATTATTAAATCTATTATCATACTGTTCGTCTCTGTTATCATCATAAAGGTGTTTCACATAATCTGTCCATACCTGTAGAATCTGGTCTTTTTCTATTATGATTTTGCCATCTTCAGTTTTTAGACACCCTGTTGATGTACTTGTTCTTTTATTAGTAAGTTCCTGAATTCTTTTGTGCACTAATTTGGTATTTTGACTGTTGTGTTGGTTTTCAATTTCTAAGCACTTTTCCTCAAGCCATGCTTCTTTTGCCTCCTTACATAATGTTCTGACTTGTCTGTCAATTTCTTCATATTTGACAGAATTATTTTTGTTGAGTCTTCTTGTTTCCATGAGAGGTGTAAAATGTCTTCAGTCATCCATTTCTTACGACCCACCTTCTTTAATTTTGGAATAGTTGTTTCTGCAGCCACATTGATTGAATTCTTCCACGTTTCCCATTGATCATCCACATCCTGGAATAATATCTCTAGATCAGACAATATTTCAAATCTGTTCTGTACTTCTATGTTGAATTTGTTTTGTATTTCCTTGTCATTACTCAATATACACAAAACATATTTAGTGTTTCCTGTTATATACTTGACTTTCTTCAACTTTATCCTCAATGTTCCTGTGAGTAATCTGTGGTCACTATAACAATCAGCACTGGGAACTGTTTTTGCTATTGTTAATGCGTTTCTAAATCTTCTGCTAATCAGAATGTAATCAATCTGGTTTCTAATTTTGCTATCAGGACTCCTCCATGTCCATAATCGTCTAGGGTGTTGTTTGAACCAGGTGTTTCCTACAATCATTTCCTGTTCTTTTGCCCACTCTACGAGTCTGTATCCTCTTTCATTTCTCTCTCCTAAACCATAGTTTGACGTAATACTTTATATAAAAGCTAGTTGCATGTCTTTAACAGGATGCTGCAATCATCCCCAAGATCTTCTAGGTATGTACTGCACCTGGCCCTGCAGCAGGTAGGGTTAGGATCGGCTATTCTCTCAGGGGGGTGAATATGAAAATGTGTAGCCTGCTAATAACACGCAGATTATACAAGTCAACCTTACTTCCCTATGGTGTATAGTGGGAAACTATGACGGCGAGGTCATAGGCTAACGGGGCTCTGGCTTGCCGGTGGGACGGACCCCATTGGTCAGATTTTTCTGTCGTAAACCTGCGTCTGGAACATGGAATGTACGGACACTATATCGAGCTGGATCGGCCGAAGAACTAACTCGGGAGCTGGGTGAATATCAAATGGATATAACAGCAATTCAAGAAATAAGGTGGCCAGGAGAGGGTACTTTAGAGCAAAATGGAATGATTATAATATATGGAGGAAACACCAAAAATAAACATGAATTAGGAACAGGATTTGTCATCAAAAAAGAGTTATGGGGGAACGTTTTAAACTTTAAAGCTTTTAATGACAGGATTAGTAAATTACGAATAAAAGGTAAATGGAAAAATATAACGATGATTAATGTACATGCACCTACTGAAGAGAAAGAAGATGATATTAAAGAAGACTTTTATAATGATCTGGAAGATGTCATAGAAGAAACCCCCAAACAGGACATCCTGATTGTGCTGGGAGACTTCAATGCAAAAATAGGTAGAGAGCAAACTAATAAAAAAGTGGCCGGTATGGAAAGCCTACATACAACTTCAAATGATAATGGGTGGAGAGTCATCAACCTGGCAGAAGCCAAAGGACTGCAGATTAGCAGTACCAGACTACAAAGAAAGGATATACACAAACAAACTTGGAAATCATGTGACAAGAGAACCTATAATCAAATAGATCACATTTTAATTAACAACAGAAATGCATCAAACATACAGCAAGTCAGAAGTTATAGAGGAGCTGAGTGCCACAGTGACCACTTCCTCGTTGGAGCAAAATTTAAAATAAAACTTAAGAGAGATTTCTATACTAAATTACAAAGATTACACCCAACATATAACAGAGAAAAACTGCAAGACATTACAGTCAAAGAGAAATTTACAGATGAAATAAAATGTAAACTTGAAACTCTGCAAAACCCTTTGGAGGAAAGCGTTGACCAAACTTGGTTGAACATCAAGAATACAATTCAGTCTACCGCAGAAGAATGTCTCGGTGTGTTAACCACGCATAGAAAGAACAGATGGTTCAATCAAAAATGTGAA
Organism: Cepaea hortensis; assembly: GCA_963921405.1. NCBI lineage: Eukaryota > Metazoa > Mollusca > Gastropoda > Stylommatophora > Helicidae > Cepaea > Cepaea hortensis. The sequence continues at coordinate 45,427,876 of OY992884.1, read as the reverse complement.
GAAGCAGTCATTAGGAAGAAGAATGCCAGACATGTATGGTTAAATGACATCAATAACATCCAAAAGGAAGAGCATTATAGAAATGAATGTAAAGAGGCTACAAAAATAGTCAGACAGCAGAAGCGAGAATATATGAGTAATATAATCAAAGATATGGAAACTAATCACCAGAAAAATGAATCCAGAAATTTTTTTAAAGAACTGAAGTCAATGAAACGAGGGCACCAACAAAACACATATGGTTTAAAAGACAAAAATGGGAATATGATAAATACCAATGAGGAAATGTGCAACACATGGAAAGAATATTTTATTGAATTACTAAATTGTGAAGCTCCAAGTCACATTTTCCCACAGGAAGAGGTTCTAACATGCGAACAACAAATTGAAGAACCTACATTTGAAGAAATCCTATATGTAATCACACGACTTAAAAACAATAAGGCAACTGGGACTGATGGAATTGCTGCTGAATTTATAAAGGCAGGTGGCCATGCATTACATCTAAAGCTATACGAACTAATAATAAAAATCTGGAGGACAGAAGAATTACCCCATGACTGGAAAGAGTCATTATTGATACCTATCTTTAAGAAAGGAGACAAGTTCCAATGTGGAAATTATAGAGGAATATCACTACTGTCCACAAGCTATAAGATACTATCCGCAGTATTACTAAATAGACTAAAACCATATTCAGAAGACATATTAGGTGACTACCAGACGGGTTTTAGACAAAACAGATCAACAATAGATCAGATATTTATCTTACGACAAATAGCCGAGAAACATTGGGAATATAAAAGAGATCTCCATAACATTTTTGTGGATTTTAAAAAGGCTTATGATAGTGTCCATAGGAATAGTCTATGGAATGCTATGCGGGAATTTGGAATACCAAGGAAGTTAATCAACATGACCAGACTATGCATGGAAGATACTTATAATATAGTAACATATAAAGGCAGGAAATCAGACCCCTTCCAAATAACATCTGGCTTGAAACAGGGTGATGCACTATCGCCGCTACTCTTCAATCTGGCTCTAGAGAAAGTTGTAAGGAAGGTAAAGGAGGAATGTGATATTGGAGGAACATCCAAGCTGCTTGGTTATGCAGATGATATAGATATTATAGGGCAAAGTGAACAAAAGACATTGGAAATATTGACTCACTTAAAGGGAAAAGCCCAACAGATGGGGCTGGTTATCAACCAAGATAAGACAGAATATATGGTAATTTCAAGAGACGGAATGGCTAGAAACTCTGGCCACATACAAATAGATAATATGACCATTAAAAGAACGGAAACATACAAATACCTGGGTACAATCTTCAACTGCTCCAACATCATAAGGGAAGAAATACAAACTAGAATCAACTCTGGAAATAAGATATACTATGCACTACAACATCTACTAAAATCAAAGGCGCTATCTCGTAACACCAAAATCACAATATACAAAACACTGATCAGACCAGTTGTGCTGTATGGCTCTGAAACCTTGAGTACAACGAAAGGAGACGAAGCCTTGTTACAAATCTTTGAGAACAAAATTTTAAGACGCATCTTTGGACCCATTAGGGATACACAAAGTGGAGAGTGGAAAAGAAGAAGTAACAAAGACATTTATGATCTGTTTAAGTCCCCGCTAATCACTGGTATCATGAAGGCTAATAGACTACAATGGCTGGGGCATATAGAAAGAATGCAAGATAATAGGGAAACAAAACTCGCTTACACTCAGGAAATAAATGACCGTAAACCCCGAGGTAGACCAAGAAGGCGGTGGAGAGATAATACATGTACAGACCTACAAGCACTTGGAATCAACGACTGGCAAGAGAAGGTCCACCAGAGAGACGAATGGAGACGGATTGTATTTGCAGCAAAGAACCTCAATGGCTCGGAACGCTGAAGAAGAAAAAGAAGAAACCTGCGTCTGTCCTAGCAAGCCGGCAGGAGATTTTTCATACTTAAAAAAAAACAATTAAGTTACATGTCCTTCACACAGGACGTAGCAGTCAACCCCAGCATTTTAATTGTTCGTGATTCCTGGGCAAATCTTTACGTTCAGTAGTTTGCCATTGCTTTCTGAACGACCGGCTCCTATACGGGTATACTGGCTCACAAACCGCGTTCGCAAACCCTTAGCCATAGAGACCGGTTTTCATACTGCTCGTAGAAAATTAAGAAGCATAATCTGACTGACCCAAATCGATATAGACCACAACAAGCTATGAAGTACAGACCAAATGGAAG
>OY992884.1:45383115-45415615 GCA_963921405.1 Cepaea hortensis | reverse complement strand
CTTACAATCGAGCAGTTTTCCGGAAGGTTGTTATGGGAGCGAGGTTCTACAAAGAAAATGCTACTGAATGAATGAAATGAACGAATATGTCAGACAATTGAAATACAGTGTGAGTATGTGTATATTTCAGCTTGAAGGATGTATCTAATCACTTTAGTTTATGTTGTGTGATTTCGGCATTATATACCTGACGAACTGCAGAGAAATATAAAAAAAAAAAACGTTTGCATATCCTTTACAGGACATCGTTGTCAACATCAGCATCTTTCAGCTGATTTTTGATTTATTGGAAGATAACGCTCAATAGTTTGCCATTGCTTTCTGAGCGACCGGCTCACATACCGCGTAAGTTACCGACGCGGTTAGAACCGCTACCGATTCTCGCCGTCGTCACGTTACTCACGAGAGTATACGGGATTACGGAGAAAGTCGCTAACTCCTTGGCCAGTGAGACCGGCGCAGAGAAATATGCCAGGCAATAAATCGTGCAATCTATTGCTTGTGTCTTCGTTATTCACATTGTTATGTCAATGAGGAGCGGCTGGCTAGGTGGCTAGCATGCCAGGTTGTCCTTCGGGAGACCCGGGTTCGAATCCTCGATAAGTATGACTTATTCTTCTCTCGGGTCTCCGCACCCCCACCCACAAGAAAAAAAAATTAGCTTTCACTGTTTGCTGCGACTGCGCTATGCAGGCGGCCTTAATTCCTCACGTTCAAGACACCACCCCCCCCCCCCCTCCCGTGTCCTACACTGCAAGATATTATAGGCAGTAGGTGACACTATCTGTGGAAATAAGACACAGAACATTAGTATCCAGCTGCAGACAGAGAAGGACACACAAACTCACACACACGCGCACATAAGCTATAAGTATTCACACACACACACACACACACACACACACACACACACACACACACACACACACACACACACTCACCCACACATACACATGCATACACACAAACTACAAGTTTTCCCACACACACACACACACACCCACACATACAAGCTACAAGCTACGGTACGAGTGTGCGTGACGTTTTACAGACAGACGTACAGCAGGTACTTTGCAGAAACCCACTCACATTAAGATCCGCTGAAAAGTTTTGTGATTCTCGCCAGTTCCTCTTCCTCATGCGTTTTCATCTCCGGTGTCCTGTGTCCATCTTCGTGCTAGTCAGCCCGTGTTTCTTCTTTATCCAACGATGCCTCGCATCGTTGTTTTTTTCACACAATTATGACATTTAATATGGCCAAATTACGAGGGTTAGTTAATAAGTAAGCCACAAATGGCTGTAAAAAAAAAATTACTAAATATGATAACAACTTGAAACCAGTTTATTTTTATACATGCATTGTCCCTTTATTTCTCAACATAATTTCCACTAACATTGATGCACTTATCCCATCGACTTATCAGTTCTCCCAAACCGGCTGCATAGAACTGCTTGCTCTGTTTTCTAAACCACGTTTTCTCTTCACATTCAACTTCAGCGTTATTCGCGAGATGTCTCCCGCCAAGGTGGGTTTCCTGTTTATGCTAACAATTGTTTGTCCCGTGAAGCGGAGCATAGCTGAGTAGAAAAAGTTACGAAGGCGAGTCAATTAGTAAGTCAAATAGTTCTGTGGGATGGCAGGTAAATGAAAACTATGCACGCAGTTCTATGCAGCGGATTTGGGAGGACTGATAAAACGATGGAATAAGTGCATCAATGTTGGTGGAAATTATGTTGAGAAATAAAGGGACAATGTATGTATAAAAATAAACTGGTTTCAAGTTGTTATCATATTTAGTTATTTTTCTACAGCGATTTGTGACTGACTTAACTAACTTACCCTCGTTTATCAGTTTTCGAAACATAGCCCACTCTGTGACGAAAGTGTTACGGGCCCAATTCGTAATCCCCCATACCGCGTTCGAAACACAGCTGCGGGAAATGTGGAAGTAGACTGCCTTAAGTTGGTTTTAATACAATTTTATGAATGCCATTCATTTAGAAAGCAACGTAAAACTGGTGCACATAAACTTTCCAATAAATCAGAAACAGCCAAAAAATTGCTGAGGTTGAATGCGACCTCTTTTAAATGATAGCAGCTTACTTTAACTTACATTGAGACATGTTTTTGAGTCAGTTTCTTTATTGTTTAGACACGTTTCTTGTAGATTAACAGTATTTTACTTCCTCCTTGTCCAGGGTATCCTAAGACATATTCTGTAATATCTGAGTCTAAGAGATCAGATTATCTTCTTTAGTGACTGCGAAATAATCCTTTACAGATTCGTTTGTTACCCCAGAAAGACACATGTTCTAAAAAAATAGTGTAATTTTCACTGGTGTTATGACAATACTGTTTAATCTCTGCATTGCTGGGGCCAATCTCTGTTTAACTTATTTTGAACAGCTGTTGGTGATTATTAAGGGATGAAACTATTTATAATATGTGATGTTGTCATTTTTTTCATCGTAGAATGTGACTGTTATTTGACATGTATTTTTGTATGTGGATATTATTTCCGTTTTAAAGTTGAGAAGACGTTTTATTGTTATCTTCACTGTGTCTGTTTACAGAAATGATGAACCCCTCTAATCAGCATGCACTATTTGAAAGGAGTAGGATCGTGGCCTATGATATCTCAGACCTGGAATTGAATATCTACCAATTATAAATGGACCAACAATTCCACGGGTCTTATAATTTTTGACGTATCTCATTACGTTTTCTGCATACATGTTGAACAGGCATGGGGAATAATGCAATATGTTCTCCTCCCCTTTGCCATCTCAAAACATTTTGACATTTTCAGCCGACTACTCTGATACCTGCTTATTGTTCGAGTTATAACAATTCAGTTAAGTAAATCAAATGTTCTAGAAACCATTTATCTCCTAATTTGTCCACACTTTCTGAGCTTCAACACAGTCGGACGCCGTACTGCAATTTAACAAACAAATGTGTACATATGTAGGTGGAGAGGGCGGGGAAACAGGCTGAGAACCCGTATGTGGAAAGAATGATATTACGGGGGACTGGCAGCGGTTCTGGAAGAATCTCAAAACTGAGAGGAAAGATAAAGAGAACTTTCAATCAGATAGCAGTGAGAACGATTAGTAGTATCACTCTTCGCTGGCTGTTGAACGAGGGGACGGGGCGCGTATAGGTGTCAACGTCTCTAGTGGTTTATATACAGGGTTCAGACAGGCAGATGGTGCGAGTTCAGATGAGGCATGAAAACATGATATAAATCGATACGTGTTTAATATTCATGCATCGTAATATGAATAATGGCACATCTTAATGTCCTGAGTGCAGTGACATCGGTTCTTAGCTCAACTCAACTCAATTCAACTCAACTCAACTCAGCTCAATTCATATGTAGCTCTTCATTATACTCTCCGCACTTCTCTAAGATGGTTCTCTTATTGAAGAATTTCATTTCTTTGGGAAATAACTGCATTTTGTTTTCTTTTAAGCTTTAAGACACACAGATCTTTTCCACATCTCCATACACAGTGCATAATAAATAAGCACAAAGCACTGTCGCGGAGGAGTTAGGAACGCAATTCACCATCCGCGCTCAAAACACATCTGTTGGCGATTGGAAAGCAAACCGACTTGAGTTCGTTTTCATACCATGATATGAGTGCTGGTCGTTCAGAAAACAATGGCAAACTACTAAACGTAAACTTGCCAAGAAATCACAAACAGCCACCCCTCCTTGTTTTTCACCCCGATGTTGGGGTTGACTGCGACGTCCTGTAAAGGATATGCAACAAACGTTTCTCCAACTTCCTGTATTAGTTTCGCTCGTATATTTGTGTGTTTATGTGTGCAGATTTGCTGTTCTGACTCTCGCAACATGTTATGTTTGTTTCGCTTGCAAATACTTCAGACTTTTTAACGAAAGGTCACTAAACAACCATAATTGTGTTACAGTAATGGTAATTTTACTGTCTTATAAGAGAGCCTCGGTAGTGTTGTGGCTAAACGCTGGCCATCCGACACGGTATTAATGGATTCGAATTCGCATTGTGACGGATACAAAAAAGGCAGGTCAGCATGGCCGAATGGATAAGAACGCGTGTTCTTAAACATCCGGTGTGTTGATGCCGAGGTAAGCGGTTCAACCCCTACACCGGACAGCTGGACTAAAAACTTAGCCTGTCGTCCTTGACTTGAGGACGCCTGATGGCGAGAGACACTGTTAATAGGGAAAGCTAATCCACACGCAAAATTCAGTCCATAATTACTATAAATAGTATGTATGGACTACGCTTGAGATCAAGGAGAACGAGAGCAAAAAAAAAAAAAACCATTGACCCAATATAAAATGGGTACCAGGACATGTTTTTAGAAGTAAATGCGGCATATAGAAAACTGACCACAGCAGCCAACGAATAGTAATTGGTCTGTAACAATATGGGTCTAGCACCGTATGCCCAAAATGCACCTTAAGGAGTGTAATGAGACCTAAACTTATTGATTGAGACTATTTAGTACTGAACATTTGTGTTGCTGATAAGATACAGAGGAGCACGATAGGTCAGACGTTAACATTAAACACAGAAATACCGTGTAGAAATGCTGGGGCGTGTGTCCTGTGCTACTAGCCTGCTGCAAGGTAAGTATGTCATCTTCGTCTTAACAGATTCAATGCCAAACAAAATGTAGGTTTGGACCAAACAAAAATGGATGGCAGAAAATGGGAAGTAGGGGCGAGTCACAGCTATGACCTAAAAGTTCGGCGAACTGCCGAAAGCGTCGCCCAGAGCACGAACTCCGTAGCTCCAGCGACTACCCCAGGAGTCTAAAAAAATAAATAAAAAAAAAAAAAAATGCACGCGTGAACGGAAGAACACCGCCCGGAATCGAGCCCACAACTTTCGGAGCCCGAGTTAGACGACTTGATCACTTTACCATGGAGATGGACGATCGCGCCGGCAGCCAGGCGTGCCAGCCACTACACAACACCGACGCTCAAAATCAAATTAATTTTTGGAAGCGGGGTCCGGATTGCAAACGACCTGTTAAAACAATTCCTGCCCCGATTGGGATACCACCTTCAGACCGGCAGATCATTCTGCTAGCCACTGGGCAGCTGTGTCTCCTAAAATGGCTGGCACCTTGCCGTCTTGCAGACGATAATTTGTAAAATAGAGTTATACTTCTCTATAGTACCCCCCCCCCCCCCCACCCCCCCCCCCCCCCAAAAAAAAAAAAAAAAAATTAAGTTGCATGTCCTTCACAGGACGTAGCAGTCAACCTCAGCATTTTCGCTGTTCGTGATTCCTGCGCAAATGTTACGTTCAGTAGTTTGCCATTGCTTTCTGAACGACCGGCTCACAAAGTTTTTCGAAAATACCAGCACAGCTGTGTTTCGAACCCGGGTATACGGGCCCACAAACCGCGTTCGCAAGCCCTTAGCCACAGAGACCGGCCTATAGTACAAAGCTTGGGCGGAATTTAGAGACCATGTGTTGCCCATGCAGCATAATCCCTATCTCGGCCTGCCTAGTTTACACCAGAGGAAAGGTAACACCAAAACGCCTTGAACAAGACAAGCTGCAGAACCTGCCGGATCAACAAAGCGATGTTATAACTGTCCGCCCGTAGGAGCTTCCATCCTGGACCAGTTGCCGACCAAGGTTTAAGGCCTGGTCTGCCCTGCAATGACATTTAGTCTTTAGGTAACATTTCCTTGCACAAGGGTAAGGCTTGTACCCTACCAAGTGCACCCCTCCGTCTGAAGCCGATGGCACAATTTGGGGTGTTGTGATTGATGAGCGCTGCCCAACATTCGGCGCTAAAAGAAAGAAAGAAAGCAGTATCGTCTACTGTCATACGGTAACGCTCAGCCATATTTGACAAAGACCTGACATACTACTACTACTACTACTACTACTACTACTACTACTACTACTACTACTACTACTACTACTACTACTACTACTACTACTACTACTACTACTACAACTATTACTACTACTACTACTACTACTACTACTACTACTACTACTACTACTACTACTACTACTACTACTACTACTACTACTACTACTACTATTACCACCACCACCACCACTACTACTACTACTACTACTACTACTACTACTACTACTACTACTACTACTACTACTACTACTACTACTACTACTACAACTACTACTACTACTACTACTACTACTACTACTACTACTACTACTACTACTACTACTACTACTACTACCACTATTACTACTACTACTACTACTACTACTACTACTACTACTACTACTACTACTACTACTACTACTACTAATACTACTACTACTACTACCAATACTACTACTACTACTACTAAAAACAACAACAACTACCACTACTACTGCTACGACTACTACTACTACTACTACTGCTACTCCTACAACAACAACAACAACAACAACAACAACAACAACTACTACTACTACTACTACTACTACTACTACTACTACTACTACTACTACTACTACTACTACTACTACTACTACTACTACTACTACTACTACTACTACTACAACAACAACTACTACTACTACTACTAGATAATCGTTTCTCAATTCCAATAGATTAGCAAACAATGAAGTCTGTCCAGATCCTCATATGGTGTTTGCTGTGTGAGGCCTTGTGGATTGCCTCACTTTGCGACAACGAGTGTGCGTTTCAAGTAAGCATGTCTGATACTCGATCTCATTCTATCAACAAACTGTTTATGTATAAATACACTTCAAAAGTATACACACGGAGATTGTCTTTAGCAATGCAGAAGTTAGACATAAATAAAAGCAAATGAAACAATGTGAGACGGTGCATCATCTTTGTGGCAATATGTGGATGTGCTTCATGGCCCACTACGCAACCACTAAAAAAGAAAATAGGAGATCTTCGTGGCGAAGAGGTTAAGCTGTCTGCTTCGATCTCCGAAGGTTATCGGTTCGATTCCGGACTCCGTCTTTCGGATCACCATGACAATTTTCACATTAACTCCTGGGGTTGTCGCTGGAGCTACGAGTTTGTGCTTTGTGGGACGTTTTCGGCAGGGCGCCGTGCGGAAAGAACCCGAACCGTATGGGGTAAAACCCAGTGCAAAGAGTCGATCCTCTCAACACTTTAATGGGGGATTTTGAACTCACATAACACAGCCAAGTTATTAGAACGCTTAGATGAAGAAAAATGCTTTCATTCTACTAAATCAAAACATTGAAGAAAATTAGTTTGTAAACAGAATCATGTTAGGGAACTTGAATAATACTATGACATATTAAATATCGCTGCGGGTTAGAAGGAACAGTCACGGAAAGCGTAGAAGAAAAGGCAATGGTCGGACAGGACGAAGGGGGACAAAATATATTCAAGACAACACAGACATGAAGATATATATTTCATGGGGATTGGCAAGCTACCCACATACTTTCTGCATTGGAGCTGCTACTTGATGATGATGATTCCGATGATGTGATTGTGTATGTGTGTATTGTCTTTGTGTATATGTTTTCATTCATTGGCACCTTGCCGTCTTGACAGACGATAGTTTGTGCTTCAAAAAGGCATAATACCTTTTACCCAAGGCGGTAGCGGATGTGACTGGTAAGGCCAATTCGCGCTGTAAATGTTCGTTCACAGTGGGTGCAAGTGAACACGTGGTCATTTCCACCATCATGCACTATCTTACGTCTCACACTCTCGGTGTGTGACTTATCTGCAATAATATTCTCCTTTGTCTTTATTCCATTTCTGATGTTTGCCCTCCATGGAACACGTTCAGCGGCGACTTGCTCCCAATGTGCATTATCAATGCCTGTATCAATCATGTCCCGTTTATACACATCTTTGTATCGTAGTAGAGGCCGACCATGAAATCTCTTACCCATCTGTAATTCACCCAAAAAAATATCCTTTGGTATTCTACCACCATCCATCCTCCTAAGATGTCCTATCCATCTAAGTCTACGAAGTCTGAGCATGGAATAAGCCTTCACACAACCTGATCTTTCCAATGTGTGTTACATGTGTGTGAATGCATATATTTAAAGGACAAATAATAGAGCTGCTTATATAATTGATTGATGCAGAAATAGCACAATGCACAGAATGTTAAAATTAAAAATACATTTACAAACAAAAATTAGACTTAATCGGGAAATACTAGGCAATAGAGGTAAGAAAGTAGACATAGAAAAATGTGTGTGTAAAGTTTACACTGCTGAGCAACAAATAATAATATAATCAATACTCATCATCAAGTGCCATGCCAGCTGGTGTAGGCGTTCATGACACTCCACAGATCTCGGTCTTTGGTTTTCTGGATCAAGTCTGCTGATGATATTCCTCCATGCCACTGTCTGAATCCATCCAGCAACATATCTCTTGGTCCGCCTCTGCCTCTCCTCCCCTCGATGTTTCCAGTTGTCACAATGTTCTCCCGTGCCTCTCGTCTTATCACATGACCAAAGAAAGCTGTTTGTCTCTTTCTTATTGTTCTGTGCCATGTTCTAGTTTCAATAACCTCTTTTATTCTATCGTTGTTAGTTACTTTGGCAGTCCAAGGAATTCACGATAATCGTCTCAGGAACCACACCTGTGTAAACACTAACTTCATCAAAAGATAAAATCATAGAGAGATTGGGGAGTCATGATTTATGTTCCACACTAAGCAGCTTCAGAAGAAGAGGAAGGTCTTAAATCTGATCAATCAGAAAATAGACACACAGACAGAAAAATAAAGTTTGCGTTTGATGAAACATATTCTAGACCCCAGTGGTTCTCAATCGGTGGGGAATTCCCCCCCCCCCCCCACCCCAGGGGGGAATTTTAGGGTTTCCATGGGGGGGGGGGGGAATTAAGATTATTTCAAGATCGCGTTAATACAATAACCGATTACTTGATATTGTTTTTCCCTTCATACCGTACGGTTCTGTACGTCTCGCCCTTCTAAAATCCATTTTATAAAGTAAGTAGACCCACAAATCATGTTTTATGTGGACGTCTAGACTTGTTTTAGGATGTGGTATTAAATTTAGCTTCCATTATTACGTATGCTGTGTAGGGGCGGGGGGGGGGATTTTTAGGTAGGAAATACGAAAGGGGAGAATGACGTTCTGAAAATATGGTGAAGGGGGGCAAGGGCCAAAAAAGGTTGAGAACCACTGTTCTAGACCATCTTTATATAGACGTACACGCTGACTTGTAGATAGTTAGTTAGTTAGTTATCAGTTGGGGTATCTTCGTTGCACTCCGGATATGTCCATAGGTGCTCAGATCCTCCCCCCAGCATATGCATCAGCGTCCGGTGACTAATAGTGCCAGTTCTGTGTTGGTTGACGAGGCGCTTTGTTTTCCCGATGTACCTCTCGCGTCTGGCTGTGCCGATTCTTACTCCCAGGTCTTTCATCCTGGAAAGCGATGTGGAATCACTGGCGTCAAAATCCTCTGTTCTCGCCATATCTTTAAGGGCGTTAATAACATCGGCACGATCCATGGGCTGGCCATCTACAGGGGGTGCAGAGCCAGCCAATTTATCAGCTCGTTCATTTCCCTCGACTCCCGCATGTCCCGGGACGAAGATGAAGGTGACTTTGCGGATAACAGACTTCCGCAGCGACTCAGTCCACTGTCTACGTACAGATCCAGCTTCGACCTTCTGAATCATGCTCATTGAATCACTTAGTACACACACGTTGGTATAATGCTGTGATTCCAGCCATATGAACGCCTGTGTAACTGCCATCACCTCCATCGTCATGCTGCTCGTGGTCATGGAGTGGGCACCACTGGATTCTTGAACGGATCGGCCCGCTGAGCGGGCTGTAAATGCCCACGCACTTCTCTGCTGCTTTACAACAGATCCATCTGTATAGATGAGCACTTCGGGGCTATCTGAGTGATCATAGATGAGCGCGTTAACCTCTGCATTGACAGCGGCAGGGTTCTGCTCTCTGCACCGTCTGTCGAGTGTGATAATGCAGGAGAAGGTACACTTAAAAGCTGGAGGCACCGGCACCCATTCCTTGCCGGGGTTGATACTGGTAAGACTGCAGACCTGTCCGACGACATCTTCCGCCCGACCCATCCATGATTTGCCCCTCTTTAGCCTGTCACCCTTTTCTCTGAATACAGCGTCATGCAGAGGGTGCTGCTCATCTGCACTTATTTTTAAGTATGCACGAGCTCTCCAGATCTTGATCCTGTGTTCCATTGTCTGGAAGTCAAGGAGGTATCTCATTGCTACACAGCTGGTGTCTCTCGTGCAGCCCAAAATGATGCGCATGGCTTCGTTTTGTACCTTTTCAAGTCTTCCAATCTGTGTAGGGCTGACAGTGATGATGGCCAGGGCATACTCGATGCGTGAAAGCACAAGTCCCAGGAACAGAAGTATTAGCAGTCTTTGCTCGATATTGGCAGTCGCCATGACTCTCATTGCTGCCAAACCTTTTCGAGCCTTCGTTATGACATAATCGACATGATCTCTGAAGGACAGGCTACGATCAAGCCTCACTCCAAGATATGTCATTGACTGGGTTCTACTCAGAATGCTCCCATCCATTCTTACTGCCGGCAGGTCTGTTTTCACAATATGGTTGTTTAGTGAGAACCATGTAACCGTTGCCTTTGCAGGGTTGACAAGGGCATCGGCATCAGCACACCATGAGGAAATTCGATCTAGTTCGCCCTGCATATAGTTGGCAACCGCCTGTCTATCTCGACCCTGTCGATACACGAGGATGTCGTCAACGAATGATAGAGTCCTACCCCTCCCATCCAACTGTTGTTCAGTGATCGGCACCGTATACACGTTGAATAGTACTGGTGACAGTGGTGAACCCTGCGGCAATCCTGGACATATCGTTATCGGCTCAGAAGACCAACTCCCGCAGCTTAGCACCACCTTCCTTTGGAGTAGAACTGCAGCTATCCATCGTACAAGGTGAGGGTGCACTTTCAGTCTGAGGAGGGTTTGCATCAAGTGCTCGAAAGATACTCTGTTATATGCGTCCTCTAAGTCAATGGCGGCCGCACATGTCTCTTCTCTGACCTGAAATCCTTCGTAAACATCTTGAGCAAAGACCTTGTAGATAATATAATAACAGGATACGGGGACAATCTGATACAAGACAGACAGACAACCAAGCAGGACAACACTCAGACATAGGCGGGGCAGGGCACAACCTTAGGGATCCACCGACATTAAAACATACAGGCAGACATACACAAACACAACAGACAACAGATAGACAGACGTCATTTTATATAATTTGAGTAAACTCTAATGTACTGTCTTGCATTCTGTGTGTCTAGGAGTGTGAGTGCTTCTCGGCTGACATTTTCTGTCTAGGCAAAGGGCTGCAGTCTATGCCACAACTGAATAATATGACCACAACCAACTATACCACACTTCTCTTGGATGTGAGTATTACAATGTAATTATTATGGGTATTACTGTGATCGCTTGCTCCGTGGCGAAGAAATTACTGACGTAGTTCGTGATCCCGCTTACCCGCGTTCGAAAAACCGCTGCGCGCGATTTGGCAGCAGACCGCGTTTCGTTGGTCTTTTACGAAATGGTATAGGTGCCGATTGATCATAAAGCAAGGGCAAACTACTGAACGTAAACGTGTCAGGTGATCACAACAACAACAAAATACGCTGATGATGGCTGCAAAGTACTGTAAAGGATATGCAACTAACTTTAATTAATATGATCACAATGTACCACGCTAGCAGTGCCAGAAATTACGCTGTCCTACGACCAAGTATCATCTGTGTAATATCTATGTAATGGTAATAATAATCATGCTCTAAGAATATCTTGGATAAAGAAAAGAACAAATGCATCCATACATCAAGAGCTGGCTATTGAATAAGGTTGGCTACTAAAGACGATAAAACAAAGAAAATTGAAATATTTTGGTCATTTAAAATTTGGAGAGAACAATAATGAAGGGGTATATGCCTGGGCAGAGAGGAAGAGGAAGGCCAAAGAGAAGATGGGTGCAGAATGTGGCGGATGATCTCAAGAGGGGTGTTTGGACGCGGGACATTTTGCTAATGATCGAGAGGTTTTCCGAAATGTTGTGATGGAAGGTTCTGCAAATGACATGCTACTGAATGAATGAATGAATGAATGAATGAATGAATGAATGAATGAATGAACGAATGAATGAATTAAGAAATGAATTAATGAATGAATGAACATTGAAAATACACGAGGCTGAGGGATTGCCAAGGGACTGGAGACTTTTCGCCGAGTCGCGATGGGAGAGGAACGGTTGACAGAGTGACTAGAATACCGGACTCTCCTTCGGGAGACACTGGTTCGAATCCTCGATAAGGTGTAGGTATTTTCTGTCGGAGGCAAAAAGAAAACTCTAACCTACGCAATTTGCGGTGACTGCACCAGCCATGCCTTAATTCCTCAGGATCAAGACACCTCCCCCCCTCTCCCCCCAGTGTGAATTAGTATGAATAAAACGTAACACAAATTTCTGTAGTTACTACCTTGGTCACGATCAAAACAGACATTGCCTTACATACATTCATATGAAATTAAAACGCAATAACTGTACATGAAAACATAACATGAATATTTACAACGGGAGAGATGAAGGACAAGTACAATTTGTAGCTATCGTTAGAAGGTATTATTTACATGTTCTACACCGCAAAGTACTGCAGACAGTAGATGACAGCGACAGGGTTGGGAGCGACGATGTGCGAAGGACATGCTACATGATTTCACACACACACACACACAAACACACACACACACACACATACACACACACACACACGCACACACGCACGCACGCACGCACGCACGCACACACGCACGCACGCACGCACTCACACACACACACTGCCGACTCTATGGCGAAGGGTTATGGACGCAATGTATAATCCCGCATACCGCGTTCGAAACACATCTGCGGAGGATTTGGAAGCAGACAGTCTTGCGTTGGTTTCCTATACAATGGTATGAGTTCCGGTCATTCAGAAAGCAATGACAACCTACTGAAAGTAAACGTGCCAAGAAATCTCGAACAAACAAAAAATACTGGGGTTGACTGCAACGTCCTGTAAAGGATATGCAACTAACTAACACACTCACATCGTTTTCAGGGTTATGACGCAAATTCAAATTTCTATGGAAACGGGAAGCTGGTCATCACAGCGCTTGCATCCCATTGGCCTACAATCCCTTAATCTAGCTCCGCCTACCTGACGTAATATTTCTTCATAATTACATGCATTCTATTTGTTCAGGACAATCAAATCAGCATCATCCCAGGCGAGAGCCTGCCGCCCAGGCTAACAGATCTCTCGTTGCTGAACAACCCCATCACATCAATTGACGACAATGCCTTCAGCGAATCGTCAACCACCTTGAACATTTTAGCGATCTCTAACGCTCGCTTCACACGAATTCCCAATGCTCTGATTTCTCTCCGAAGCCTACAAGAGTTGCACATAAAGGAACTTGGTGATTTAGACTGGAATGTGGACGCTATGAAGACAGTGGGCTCAACAGTGAAGATTCTCTACCTTGAAAAAGTTAACTTAACAACAACACCAACCTGGCTTCAGTATTTCTCCCGTGTCACCCAGTTGACTATCATTGGAAGCAACCTAAATTCCCTTCCGGACAATGCTATGGACAACATGGTTGACACTTTAATAAGCATTTGTTTCTCCAGTAACATTTTAACAGAGATCCCAAAAGCGTTATCAAAACTGACTTCTTTACAATTTCTCTATTTATCAAATAATAACATTGCTAGCATAAAGTGGCTTCCAGTTTTAAGTCAACTCGCATACCTGACTTTGAATGGAAACCACATATACAATTCCACTGAACTGAGCGACTCTCTGAGTCCACACGGAAACTCATTGGTGGGTTTGATTGTTGACGACAATGAGCTGGAATCCCTCCCAAATTTATCATCACTTGTTCGTCTAGGGAGCTTGAGCTTCAAGAGCAACACAATTTCCAATTATAGTCATGGGTCGCTGCCTTATGACCTCTATGCTTTAGATCTAGAGAATAATCTACTAAGTACGATTCCAGTGAAAGTGCCGGGTTTGGAGTCCATAACAAAGTTTGTTCTGAGGTCAAACATGATAACCCAGATTCTAGACACAGATTTCCCTCCCAAAGCTTCGACAATCGTATTGAGTTTTAACCTGATCACTGAGCTGAATGATGATAGTTTTCCAGAACATTCCGTCATTGAAAACTTGTTTTTGAACAATAACCCAATAGATCACATATCACTGGCTGCTTTTACAAATCTCCAAAGACTTGCCGTGTTAAGTCTGCAAGGTACCAAATTGACCAGAATGCCTCTAGCACTATCATCTCTTGTGGATCTAAGAAGTTTAGATATTACGAACGTTCCAGACCTGGTTTGTACATGCGAGGAGAAAGGTCTAGCAGAATGGATCCTGGCTCGTGAAGCATACCGTGTGATTGGTGACTGTGGACAGATCTCTGTGTACAGTTTCTTTGCTACATTAGATCCAGGTTGTCCGGCAACACATGATTAGTTCAAAACAATGTGTTCCTCTTGTGAATATAAATAATACAAACAAAAACCATATATTGTACAATTTATTATTTGCCATATTTCGCTGTATCTTGTCAGGTGAATATTACAGAAAAATGTTCAACAGATAATAAAGTTGCATAATAATTGCCGATGCGTCTGCTATTCACTAAAGTAACCACAGTTTTGTAAGAAAATAAAAATATGATGGTCTATTTAAAACTCCCGTGGTGACATTTACATAAATGACGGTATTTTGTTTATTTCGCTTGAAATGATTCATTATGCCTCTTCATTTTTATGTTGCAGACCTTCGTTGATAATATCTGAATACCTAGATACTGGAAATGGTGGTGATAATGATTTACGCTTTCAGTCTCAAACAAGGTTTGGCTTTCCAGTAAATCCCAATTATCATAGAGAGTGTTGTTTAACTTTTGACATTTGGCACGGGCATCCAAAAGAAATTTGGCTTTACAACGGGTCACCTCTGTTGTGTATTAACCTTTTGATTGTTGTACTTCTTTTAATTGTGATGTGTCAGTGGTAATTTCCCCAAGTGAATATCTGCTGTCAAAATCTTCAATGCCGCAAGGGTTAGCATGTCACATGTCTTACATAAATAAATATAAATAAATAAAATATTAAAAAAATAAATGCGTGATTCTCAGTTGCTTTGTTTTATAAACATACACTGCATTTAAGGATGTGTTTTTGTTTGAGACCGACCTACCAATTTTTAGTTATCATTAGAAGGTATTATTTACATGTTCTTTTCTTTTCTGTTCATATTCACTAGAAATAAATTAATCGGTATTTACCAGCACTCATAGATAAAAAAGGTAGTTAAGCAGAGATCATAGGACACATTAGACCTTGTGAAAACTGCCAAGATATAATCTAAAGTCACATCAGGATTTGAACCTGTCCCTTATTAACGAAGATGACGCATTACTGAAGGAAGCAAGGGTGACTCGACGCAAAACTAGCTCTAAACGGCGGCCACCATGATCCAGGTGTATAATCCAACTGAATTCATTAATTCTTACCCAGCCATTTTCATCGTTCATTTGATACCGGAAATTGATAACAACAATCAAGCATAGATCTTCTTCTCCTCCTCCATTTATCCCAGTAAAGTGTTAGGGTGAGATGTAAAGATCTTTTATGCGCTCTTTCTAATGATCTGATAATGTGTCCGTCTGGCCATTCTTCGGAGTCCTCGGTGTCAGATAGATCCTCTGGCCACTCCCCGCAGTGCCAATCCCTCCAGATCGTGACGATCTAACTGTTCTTCTGGACTATACACACGATTCCAAAGCTCCCCGGCCACATCCGCCTTATCTGCACCAATACCCCACCCAGTAGTGCAAACCCAGCTAATCTGTCCTCCCGCTCGTTACCCACCAAATCAGCATGTCCTGGGGGGAGAATCCAATGTATTTTATTAATTTTGAACTGAAGCCTACCTCTCGGCTCGAAGCATGCCTGTCTTCCCCTTTCTCATTGATTATACTCAGAAGTATGCGGACAGTTGTTCCCTCACTTAGCCAGACGACGAACGAATGTCGTGTACCGTCTTACGACCCCGCTCATGACATTATCAGAGCAGCTCACTACCAACTTCGCTAAGGTCGCCCCTTTCCTTTACAATTTGGTATGTAAAATCGGTTGCCTCACCGCGTTGCTGCTTCTTTAGTAGTTGGTTGTTTATTATTTACAGGACGTTGCAGTCAACCCCAACATTTTTGGCTGTTTGTAATTTCTTGGCAAGTTTATATTCAGTAGTGTGTCTTTGCTTTCTGAATGATCGGCACTCACACTATTGCATGAAAACCAATGCAAGGCGTTCTGTTGCCAAATCACCTGCAACTGTGTTTGGAACGCGGTATGCTGGATTACGAATTGAGTCCTTAACCCCTTCGCCACAGAGCTTCATCGTTAATAGAGCCATCTGTAAATACCAGTGCCCATCTGTTTAAAGAATATTATTTCTTGAGCATGTAAAGTGAAAGTGTGCTATCTGTGTTCTAACTCGATTTGTTCGTTTTTAGAAGCTATTAATATATAAAGTCACTAGCTGACCCGGCCCGGCTTCGCCCAGCTCCTTGTGGGGAGCATCTAATTTAATTCATATAAGTAGTCATATAAGTTCTCGTTCCCGTTCCCGACTGTCTGTCTGTCTGTCTGTCTGTCTGTCTGTCTGTCTGTCTGTCTGTCTGTCTGTCTGTCTGTCTGTCTGTCTGTCTGTCTGACCCGGCCCAGCATCGACCAGCTCCTGGTGTGGAGCATCTCATTTAATTTATATAAGTAGTCATATAAGCTCCCGTTCCCGACTGTCTGTCTGTCTGTCTGTCTGTCTGTCTGTCTGTCTGTCTGTCTGTCTGTCTGTCTGTCTGTCTGTCTGTCTGTCTGTCTGTCTGACCCGGCCCGGCTTCGCCCAGCTCCTGATAGGGAGCATCTAATTTAATTCAAATAAGTAGTCATATAAGTTCCCGTTCCCGACTATCTGTCTGTCTGTCTGTCTGTCTGTCTGTCTGTCTGTCTGTCTGTCTGTCTGTCTGTCTGTCTGTCTGTCTGTCTGACCCGGCCCGGCTTCGCCCAGCTCCTGATGGGGAGCATCTCATTTAATTCATATAAGTAGGACAACCTTAGATAAACGAAGACCAACTTACAAAAAGCATTAGAAAGAGCACTTGAAAGATCTTTACATCTTCCCCCAACAATTAACTTGGGTAAATGGAGTGGCGGCAGCAGCAGCAGCAGAAGAAGAAGAAAAAGGAGGAGTAGGAGGAGGGAGGAGGAAGAGTGTGGAGGAGGGAGGAGGGAGGAGGAGGAGGGAGGAAGAGATAGTCGGAGAGAGGAGGAGGAGGGAGGAGGAGCAGGGAGGAGGAGGGAGGAGGAGTAGGGAGGAATAGGAGGGAGGAGGAGGGAGGAGGAGGGATTAGGAGGAGGAGGGAGGAAAGAGGAGAAGGAGGAGGAGGGAGGAGGAGGGAGGAGGGGGAAGAGGGAGGAGGAGGAAGGAGGAGGAAATAGGAGGAAGGAGGAGGAGGGAGGAGGAGGAGAGAGGAGGAGGAGGCAGGTAGGCAGGCAGGCAGACATATAGACAGGAGGAGTAGGAAGACGGAGGAGGAAGAGGGAGGTGGAGGGGGGAGGAGGAGGGAGGAGGAGGAGAGAGGAGAAGGAGGAGAGAGGAGTAGGAGGGAGGAGGAGGGAGAAGGAGGAGGAGGAGGAAGGAGGAGGATGAGTGAGGAGGGGGAGGAGGAGGGAGGAGGAAGAGGGAGGAGGAAGAGGGAGAAGGAGGGAGAAGGAGGAGGAGGAGGGAGAAGGAGGGAGGAGGAGAATGTAGGAGGAGGAGGGTGAGGAGGAGGAGGGAGGAGGGAGAGGGAGGAGGAGGGAGGAGGAGAAGGGAGGAGGAGAGAGGATGAGGAGGGAGGAGGTGGAGGGAGAAGGAGGAGGGAGGAAGAGGTAGAAGGAGGAGAGAGAAGGAGGAGGGAGGAGAGAGGAGAAGGAGGGGGAGGAGGAGGAGGAATGATGAGGAGGGAAGTGGAGGAAGAGGGAGGAGGAAGGATGTGGAGGAAGGAGGAGGAGGGAGGAGGAGGGAGGAGGTAGAGGGAGGAGGAGGAGGGAGGAAAAGGGAGGAGGGAGGAGGAGAGAGGAGGAGGAGGGAGGAGGTAGGAGGAGGAGGAAGAGGGAGGAGGAGGGAGGAGGCGGAAGGAGGAGGAAGAGGGAGGAGGAGGAGGAAGAGGGAGGAGGAGTATGGAGGAGGAAGAGGAGTTAGAGGGAGGAGGGGGAAGGTAAGAGGAAGAGGGTAGGAGGAGGAGGGGAGAGGAGGAGGAGGAGGAGGAGGAGGATTATAACGCATATGCCTGTACATTTAATAATGGCTGAAGTTGTTTCATGTCTTCTTAGAGTTGGCGACAGTGTATAGAAATATAAAATCTTCAAACTTGATAGAGATAAGGTAACTATTATTTATTTATTATGTTGTTAATCACCGTCATGACTGTAGATAACTTCTTTAAGCATAAAAAGATGAGTTACAATGTTATGCATTATGCATTATTTTTATGAAAACTTTGAAAATGCCTTAAAGATTGTATCATGATTTATTATAACCCATATCCCGTTACATAACTATAGACAAAGAGTTTATAAATCTTTGAAAACGATGCAACAATATGACTATAAGGTATACAGAAAAGTTATGCCCCTTGAAATAACTTTTACAGAGTTAAGTCCCCTGAGATATATGAAATTATAATGAACAATGAAAAATTTAATAATATTGAGTAAGCATCCGATTTGACACTAAAAGAATATGACGGTTGGCAGCGCTGGGATGAGAGGAAGACGTGTAGAAAATTTCATCTCAATCGGATGGACCGTTCGCGAACGCATAAAGGACATACACACACACATTGCCTTTTATATATAAGACTAGCTGACCCGGCCCGGCTTCGCCCAGTACCTGGTGGGGAGCATCTCATTTAATTCATATAAGTAGTCATATAAGTTCTCGTTCCCGTTCCCGACTGACTGACTGTCTGTCTGTCTGTCTGTCTGTCTGTCTGTCTGTCTGTCTGTCTGTCTGTCTGTCTGTCTAATCATTTATTGGTTGCAGTTAGAACAACCTTAGATAAACGAAGACCAACTTACAAAAAGCATTAGAAAAAGCACTTGAAAGATCTTTACATCTTCCCCAACAATTAACTTGGGTAAATGGAGCGGCGGCAGCAGCAGTAGCAGAAGAAGAAAAAGGAGGAGTAGGAGCTGGGAGGAGGAAGAGGGAGGTGGAGGAGGGAGGAGGAGGGAGGAGGAGGAGGGAGGAAGAGATAGGCGGAGAGAGAAGGAGGAGGGAAGAGGAGGAGGGAGGAGGAGGAGGGAGGAGGAGGAGTAGGGAGGAATAGGAGGAAGGAGGAGGGATTAGGAGGAGGAGAGAGGAGGGTGAGGGAGGAGGAGGAAGGAGGAGGAAGGAAGAGGAGGGAGGAGGAGGAGGAGGGGAGGAGGAGGGGGAGGAGGAGTAGGGACGAGGAGGAAGAGGGGGAGGAGGGGGAGGAGGAGGGAGGAGGAAGAGGAAGGAGGAAGAAGAAGGAGGAGGAGGGAGAAGGAGGGAGGAGAAGAACGCAGGAGGAGGAGGGAAAGGAGGAGGAGGAGGAAGTAGGAGAGGGAGGAAGAGGGAAAGGGAGGAGGAGGAGGGAGGAGGAGGGAGGAGGAGGAGAGAGGTGGAGGAGGGAGGAGGTGAAGGGAGAAGGAGGAGGGAGAAGGAGGAGGAGGAGGAGGGAGAAGGAGGAGGGAGAAGGAGGAGGGAGGATGAGGAGGGAGGATGAGGAGGGAGGAGGAGGAAGAGGGAGGAGGAGGAAGAGGGAGGAGGAGGAAGAGGGAGGAGGAGGAGGGATGTGGAGGGAGGAGGAGGAGGGAGGAGGAGGGAGGAGGTAGAGGGAGGAGGGAGGAGGAGAGAGGATGAGGAGGGAGGAGAAGAGAGGAGGAGGGATGAGGAGGAGGGAGGAGGAGAGGAGGAGGAGGAGGTAGGAGGAAGAGGGAGGTAGGAGGAAGAGGGAGGAGAAGGAGGAGGAGGGAGGAGGAGGGATGAGGGGGAGGACGTAGGAGGAGGAGGGAGGAGGAGGGAGTAGGAGGAGAGAGGAGGAGAAGGGAGCAGGAAGGAAGAGGAGTGATTAGGAGGAGGGAGGAGGGCGAGGAGGTAGGAGGAGGAAGAGGGTGGAGGAGGAGGAAGGAGGAGGAAGAGGGAGGAGGAGGGAGGAGGAGGAGAAAGAGGGATGAGGAGGATGGTGGAGGGAGAGGGAGGAGGAGGAGGATTATAACGCATATGCCTGTAGATAACTGCAGCGAAAAGGTGGGTCTGTCTATCTATCTGACCCGGCGTGTCTTCGCCCAGCTCCTGGCGGGGAGCGTCTCATTAAATTCATACAACAAAAAAAGTAACTTAAAAGAATGTCCTTCCACACACCATCCATTATTTTTAATGAAAACTGTTTTTAATCACCTACATGACTGTAGATAACTTCTTAAGCATAAAAAGATGAGTTACAATGTTATGCATTATGCATTATTTTTATGAAAACTTTGAAAATGCCTTAAAGATTTTATCATTATTTATTATAACTCATATGCCTGTATATAACTATCTTTGAAAACGATGCAACAATATGACTATAAGTTATACAGAAAAGTTATTAAAAGTTATGCCCCTTGAAATAACTTTTCTAGAGTTAAGTCCCCTTGCTATATAGAAATTATAATGAAAAATGAAATATTAAATAATATTAAGTAAGTAGCCGATTTTACACTACAAAAATATCACAGTTGGCAGCGCGGGAATGAGAGGAAGACGTGTAGAAAATTTCATCTCAATCGGATGGACCGTTCGCGAACGCATAAAGGACATACACACACACATCCTTTTTTTTATACATAAGATTAAAAAGGTATTCAAAAACACAAAATAAACATAACGACACACACACATATCTGTCTAGGGTATCGATACAAGTAAAAATAATTATTATCGTTGGGGGAAAAGATGAAGCTAATGTAAAATTATAATAAAAACCACGACGAGTTTAAATAAAATTAGTATGAATAAAACGCAACACAAATTGTCCGACATTTCTGTAGTCACTATCTTTTGCAAAGACCAAAACAAACATTGACATACGTAAATTCGTATGAAATTAAAACTCAATAAATGTACATGCAAGCATAATAGAAGTATTTTCAAATGGGGAGATGAAGGACAAGTGCATTACTTCCGTGGATACCAATATTGCATAGAAGTGTAAGTGTTAAATCCGGAACAATTGAACTATCATGGAACATGTCAGACCGATAAGGAAGTATAAGATTAACTATAAAATGGACGTGACAAGACAAAAGAATGACTTGTGACCAAATGTAACAAGGTATAAAATGTTTTTTGCGTATCCTTTTACAGGACTTAGCTGTCAACAGCAGCATCTTTCAGCTGTCTGTTGATCTCTTGGCAAGATTAAGCTCAGTAGTTTGCCATTGCTTTCTGAGCGGCCGGCTCAGTATCCCGCAAGTCACGAGCGGGGGTCGAACCGCCTCAGCTCTCGCTCCGCTGCGAGACTCTGCGTGATAAACGGGATTACAGAGAGAAAGTGTTGTAACCCCACAGCCAGAGAGACCGGCAACAAGGTATAAGAGGACCAAAATTAAACGCACAACCTTCACAACCAGTAAGTATTAAATTCAAAGACAACAGTCATGCGTGCACTTATGAGAGTGGATACTCGGGACCCAGAGCTGCACCCACCACACTATCGTATCGTTCCCTTCTTCTGCAACAAGGAACTTCACTTATGATCGTCCCATCATTGAGTTAGCATTTGTCACACATCCCACTGCTTTCTACAGCACATGATAAAACACATACATGGAGCTACATGTGCTTGTCTTTATAAAATTGACTGATAAAATGTCCCCTGCTCCAGGTCATTGTTAAGGAATCAGCCATTCACTCAACAGATAAGAGATAATGTTACTTGTTCTGGCACAGCACGCATAATGAGAAGTCAGGTAAATATAATCTAACTTCAGTTTGGGATTAATTAGATTGGTAAGGCTACTAATATAGCAGCAATGCATAGCAATGTTATTGACCGTTATCTGCCTGTCTTCTGTCTGACTGTCTGTCTTTCTGTCTGTCAATTTACAATCCTTCTATCAATCTATCTTTTGTCTGTCTATCAGTCAGTCTGTCTGTCTGACTGTGAATGTTCAATCCTTCTACCAACCAACCAACCAACCAACCAACCAACCAACCAACCAACCACCCTACCTACCTACCTACCTACCTACATACCAGCATGCCTGCCTGCCTGCCTGTCTGCCTACCTACCTACCTACCTACCTACCCACCCACTCATCTAACTACCTACCCACCCACCTACCTACCCATCTGCCTACCTACTTACCAACCTACCTACCTACCCATATCTACCCATCTCTAGAGAGAGAGAGAGAGAGAGAGAGAGAGAGAGAGAGAGAGAGAGAGAGAGAGAGAGAGAGAGCTGAGCAGATGCATGTCGTGTAACACGCATGTTATGTAACACGCGAATCCATATGTTTGTGTATTCTCATCTGTCATATTATCAGTTAAATACCATTTGATTTTATCATGCATAATATAAACTCATGTTCATTACTGTAGTTTGAGTGAGAGAGTCAGTGAGTGTGAATGAGAGACAGAACGAGTGAGCGTGAGAGTGAATGGGTTAGCGGGAGAGTGAATGAGTGAGCGGGAGAGTGAATGAGTGAGCAGGAGAGTGAATGAGTGAGCGTGAGAGTGAATGAGCGGGAGAGTGAATGAATGAGCAGGAAAGTGAATGTGTGAGCGTGAGAGTGAATGTGTGTGTGTGTGTGTGTGTGTGAGAGAGAGAGAGAGAGAGAGAGAGAGAGAGAGACAGAGAGAGAGAGAGAGAGAGCACCACTATTTTTACGTCACATACATTTTATGTACACATTTTTCTCCATGTGTAACATTTTTATGAGACTGCTCATGACAAGTGTCAGTGTATGTGTGTGAGTAAAGTGTGGGAGTTTGTTCATACTAGTTTCAATACTAACGTGAGACATTTTGTATGTGTCTAGATGTGAGGAAGTGTGAGTGTATGTGGAGGATGTGTGTGAGTGTGGAGATATGTGTGAGTGGGGGTATGCGTTTGGATGGGTTGGGGTGTGTGGGTTTTGGTGGGTAGTGGTATTTGTGGGTGTTGGTGGGACGTGTGGATGGATGTGTGGGGGTGAAAGTAGGGGTGTTGGAATGGGTGTGGGGGATGTGTGTATGGGTGGAGGATATGTGTATGGGACGGATGCGGGGGATGTGTGTTTATGTGGGTGGAGATGTGTGGATGTTTTGAGGAAGTATGTGTAGGAGGCGGGGTTGTGTTGGTAGGGGATTGTGTTGGGTGGATTGGGGATGCAAGGGCGGGTGGGGAGAAGTGTATGGTGTGTGGGTTTGAGATATGTGTGCGGTGTGTTGGTGGGGGATGTGTGAATGATGTGTGGGTGGAGGGTATGTTTGTGGTGGTATGGGTGGAGGATAGTGTATGGTGTGGGGGATGTGTGTGATGGGTGCGGGGAATGTGCGTATGGGTGGGGTATATGTGTGGATGAGTAGGGGATTGTGGTGGTTGGGGGAAGTATGTGGGGTGTGTGGGTGTGGATGCGGAATGTGTGGGTGGGGGTGTGTGAGTGGCTTAGGGATGTGTAGGTGGGTGAGGGAGTTGTATGTGTCGGGGTGGGATGTGTGAGTGGGTGGAGGATGTGTGTGGGTAGGGGTATTGTGATCGAGAGATGTTTAGTTGGGGGTGGGTGGGTGGGGGTGTGTGGGTGCGTAGTGGAGGATGTATGCGTGAGTGAGTGTCTGTTGGTGGACGGGTAGGGAATGCGTGTGTGGGTGGGGAGAGGTGTGTGGTGTGTTGGTTGGGGATATTGTGTGGGTAAGGTATGTGTGTGTGGGTGGGGGATTTTTGTGGTGTGTGAGTGGGGGTATGTGGGGTGGATGGGTAAGGGTATCTGTGTGGGTGTGGGTGGGAATACTGTGTGGTATCTGGGTGGAGGATATGTGTGTGGTGTGTAAGTGGGGATGTGTTGGTGAGGGATGTGTGTGTGGTGCGTGGGTTGGGAATAGTGCGTGGTAGGGGGTGTATGTGATGTGCGGGTGGGGCATTGTGTGGTGGGGGATTAGGTTATGGCATGTGTCGGTGGGTGGAAGTTGTATGTGTGGGTGATGGGGTGTGTGTGAGTGGATTGGGGATGTATGGGTGGTTAGGGAGATGTGTGTGTGTGTGGGGGGAGTAGGGACATGTCAGTTGGTGGGGATGTGTGTGTATGGTTTGGGGATGTATGAGTGGATGTGCGATGTGTGGGTTGGTGGGGGATTGTGTGCATGGGTGGAGAATATGTTGTCGATGGAGATGTGGCTGGGGGATGGGTGGTTTGAGGTGTGGGTTAGGATGTGTATGTGGATGGGCGTGGGATGTGTGGGTTGGTGGGGGAATGTTTGTGGGTGGCGAGTGTGTTTTGGTTTGGGGATCAGGTGAGGGCAGTGTGTGTGGGTGGGGGATGTGCGGGAGGGGGATGGGTCGGTTGGTGGGGTATGTATGTGTCCCTTGGTGTGCGTGTGTGTGGGTAGATGGGGGTGTGTATGTGTCCCTTGGTGCGCATGTGTGTGGGTAGGTGGGGTTGTTGTGTGGGTGGGGTGATGTATGGATAGGGGGAGATGGGCCTCATAACATGGTAATCAGCCTTGTTTATGTTTACAACATTCATTTCACAATGTTTATTTTTCTTCCTATGTAAATGTATAATGCTCTTGATGAACGAAAGACGAGTGATTGGAAGGGCCGAATGTAAGACGGGCCTGCGCGCCCAATTTGTGACCCTATTAAAGTTGATTTGATTTGATTTGATTTGATTTCTATTTGCCTGCCCTCTTACCAACTTACCTCTGTACCTCCTTACCCACCTTCCTACCCACCTACCTACCTTTCCGCTTGCCTGCCTATATATCTATTCCTTTAACTTTCCCTATGTCCATCCGCATGTCCGTCTATATATGTATCTTTGCATGTAACTATTGATCTTAACACATTTATGTAATTAGTGACCATGACAGGGTACTGGCTAGCATTTTTGCCTACCGACCCGGTTCGAATCTCTATTGAGGCGCAGCGTTTAAATAATTAGTCTAAGCTCCCAGGTAGAATTGGTCTAAATTGAGTACAAGGAAATGTAATGCCGGTCTCTGTGGCTGAAGGGCTTGCGAACGCGGTTTGTGAGCCCGTATACCCGGGTTCGAAACACGGCGGTGCTGGTTTTTTCGAAAAAGGTATAGAGGCCGGTCGTTCAGAAAGCAATGGCAAACTACTGAACGTAACACTTGCCTAGTACATCAACAGCAGCTGAAAATGCTGGTGTTGACTGCAACGTCCCGTAAGGGATACGCAACACAATAAAAAAAAAATGTAATGCTCAGAAGCGGTGACCGTCGTGAGACTGTCCAAACCATCCATCGAGTGGTTGTATAAATATAGGGTGCATGCTATCAGACATGTGAAGGTCTCTTACATTTGTACGGCTACACTGTTTGGTTGTGTCCGGTTCGTTGACTCACAAAGCGCCATAAATTCTGCCTCTGTTGTATGGTGTACTTTGTCATCATTTGTCTTATTTACATTCATTATTTAAGTATTTACATTATCATTCAGATTTACATCCCATTTCTATTTTTTAGTTTCAAGCTGTTATTTTCATTTTTATATTTAAAATGTGTGTTTATGTGTATTAAATAATAATTCTTGAGACGAATGTTGCGAATACCTTGGGCTGCCGGGGTAGCCAGCATCGATTGCCTGAAAGATGCTAATCAAAGTAGATCAGCATATACAACTATAAGAAAGAGACAAACAACATAAGTGGATCACATATTGGGAAGAGAAGCACTGGAAAATATCACGAAACTCTGAAAGATCAGTGTTAAAAAAGGCAGAGTCAAGATAAATAATTCTGGATGGACTGAGCATGTAGACATGTATCATCAATATAATTGATCCAGAACAGCAAACATCAAGATCTGTGGAGTCATAAACGCCTACGCCAGTTGACAGGACACGTGATGACGATCATGATTTATAATTTAAATGTTACAGAAACGTTCTTAGAATATCCTGAACCAACAAGAAGGAAAAGGCTAATATTCTACAATATCTGAACCTCGAAGAAAACTGAATCATAAAATGCACTTTGTCTCGGAAATTGCAATAAATTGGTCACACTAAACGCCACAGTGATTTGGAAAGAACAGAGATGGAAGGCGTGGTTCCTGGGAGAAGAGACTGGGGTCAAGTAGCGCAATGGGGACACTGATATTAACTGACTCAGGACCGAAGGATAATATGTCGCCAGGTCACCCATTTGGACAGAAGGACGGTATATCGCCATACACGGGTCATCGTGTTGTTTATTTTGTTTCGTGGCATCTTCCGCAATTTCAATGCTCAGTGAAGGGGCATACACATGATAATACTTGTTCATTTAATTGCATACCATGTTTGGTCCAAACTTACGTCTTGTTTGGCATTGAATTAGCTAAAGTTAAAGACACCTTTGGCACGAACATACTGGAGACAGGGGATATGTCAGGCGACGAACGTCTTTCCGCAAGGTCGTAATAGAGACGACGCTCTTTACAGTCCCTGCTACATGATGGGGACATTTATACCAGTTTCTTGACGTAATCAATCAATCATGTGCCATGCTGGAAAGCGTGGGCGGTCATGACTCGCCATTTCACTCGATCACCAGTGTCGTGGATCAGCTCAGTGTTCATGTCTCGTCCATGCCATGTGGCCAAGCCATCCAGGTATTTTCCTCTCGGTCTTCCTCTTGGTCTGTTCCCCTCAATCTTGCCAGTTGTCACTAAGTTCTCCAATCCATTTCTTCTCATAACATGTCCAAAAAATTTTGACTGTCTACGTCTAATTTCTCTAATCAGTTTACGATGTTCATTTGTCTCCTGTAGTACTTGGTCATTGGTTTTTCTGTCTGTCCATGGTATTGTTTGCATTTTCCTCGGAAACCACATTTCTGCAGCCATCAGATGCTTTTCAGCTTGACTGCTCATTGTCCAAGTTTCACATCCATACACAAGAACAGGCTCTATGTATCCCCTCAACACTCTTTTTCTTGTTTCAATTGACATCTTTTTATTGGTCAGAATGCTTTTCATCTTGCTAAAGGCTACTTTCGCCATGGCGATTCTTGTTCTAATCTCTCCAAGGCATCTCCCATCAGATGTTATGACTGTTCCAAGATAATTGTACCGATTCACTTGTTGAAGAATATTTCCATTTACTTGTATATTACATTGTGGCACTTCTTCCTTCCTAGTGACGACCATAACCTGAGTCTTTTTACAATTTAATTCTAACGCCAGTTGCTCACTGTGTACAACAACCGCATCTACTAATTGTTGCAGGTCCTGCGCATTGTCTGCAATTAATACTGTATCATCTGCATATCTAATGTTATTAATGTTTCGTCCTCCAATGCTGATTCCATTTATATCCTCTACATTTCTGAAAATATTTTCACTGTATAGGGAAAAAAGATCTGGAGACATCACACATCCCTGCATAACACCTCTCTTAATTGGCTGATACTGTCCCACTTCATTATCAATCCTTATTGCAGATTGTTGTTTCCAATATATGTTTTTTATACGTCTAATGTCTTTCCCATCAATTTGTAGATCTGCAAGCATATCCACCATGTTGACATGTCTAACTCTATCAAAAGCCTTTGTATAGTCAATAAAGCAAAGATGTATATCCTTGTTTACTTCTATAGCACGTTCAATAACTGTTCGCAGCATATACACAGCATTTACTGTACCCTTTCCTTCTACAAACCCGAATTGTTCTTCCCCTATTTCAGGTTGTATCTTCTACCTCACTCTTTGCATGATAATTCTTAGCAAAATCTTTGTGATGTGACTCATTATACTAATTGTTCTATGTTGATCACATTCCAAGGTTCCTGATTTCTTTGGGATTGCAATAAATACAGAGTTACATAATTCAGGAGGTATATCTCCAGTATCATATAATGTGTTCAGCAGTCTGGTGACTTGATCTAGTCCAAATTCTTCTAAAGCTTTAATCATTTCTGATGTGATGTTATCTGCACCGGGGGCCTTGCCAGCTTTCATAAGCTTAAGAACATTTCGAACCTCCATCTTCAAAATTGGCGGTCCTTCATTATTAAATCTATTATCATACTGTTCGTCTCTGTTATCATCATAAAGGTGTTTCACATAATCTGTCCATACCTGTAGAATCTGGTCTTTTTCTATTATGATTTTGCCATCTTCAGTTTTTAGACACCCTGTTGATGTACTTGTTCTTTTATTAGTAAGTTCCTGAATTCTTTTGTGCACTAATTTGGTATTTTGACTGTTGTGTTGGTTTTCAATTTCTAAGCACTTTTCCTCAAGCCATGCTTCTTTTGCCTCCTTACATAATGTTCTGACTTGTCTGTCAATTTCTTCATATTTGACAGAATTATTTTTGTTGAGTCTTCTTGTTTCCATGAGAGGTGTAAAATGTCTTCAGTCATCCATTTCTTACGACCCACCTTCTTTAATTTTGGAATAGTTGTTTCTGCAGCCACATTGATTGAATTCTTCCACGTTTCCCATTGATCATCCACATCCTGGAATAATATCTCTAGATCAGACAATATTTCAAATCTGTTCTGTACTTCTATGTTGAATTTGTTTTGTATTTCCTTGTCATTACTCAATATACACAAAACATATTTAGTGTTTCCTGTTATATACTTGACTTTCTTCAACTTTATCCTCAATGTTCCTGTGAGTAATCTGTGGTCACTATAACAATCAGCACTGGGAACTGTTTTTGCTATTGTTAATGCGTTTCTAAATCTTCTGCTAATCAGAATGTAATCAATCTGGTTTCTAATTTTGCTATCAGGACTCCTCCATGTCCATAATCGTCTAGGGTGTTGTTTGAACCAGGTGTTTCCTACAATCATTTCCTGTTCTTTTGCCCACTCTACGAGTCTGTATCCTCTTTCATTTCTCTCTCCTAAACCATAGTTTGACGTAATACTTTATATAAAAGCTAGTTGCATGTCTTTAACAGGATGCTGCAATCATCCCCAAGATCTTCTAGGTATGTACTGCACCTGGCCCTGCAGCAGGTAGGGTTAGGATCGGCTATTCTCTCAGGGGGGTGAATATGAAAATGTGTAGCCTGCTAATAACACGCAGATTATACAAGTCAACCTTACTTCCCTATGGTGTATAGTGGGAAACTATGACGGCGAGGTCATAGGCTAACGGGGCTCTGGCTTGCCGGTGGGACGGACCCCATTGGTCAGATTTTTCTGTCGTAAACCTGCGTCTGGAACATGGAATGTACGGACACTATATCGAGCTGGATCGGCCGAAGAACTAACTCGGGAGCTGGGTGAATATCAAATGGATATAACAGCAATTCAAGAAATAAGGTGGCCAGGAGAGGGTACTTTAGAGCAAAATGGAATGATTATAATATATGGAGGAAACACCAAAAATAAACATGAATTAGGAACAGGATTTGTCATCAAAAAAGAGTTATGGGGGAACGTTTTAAACTTTAAAGCTTTTAATGACAGGATTAGTAAATTACGAATAAAAGGTAAATGGAAAAATATAACGATGATTAATGTACATGCACCTACTGAAGAGAAAGAAGATGATATTAAAGAAGACTTTTATAATGATCTGGAAGATGTCATAGAAGAAACCCCCAAACAGGACATCCTGATTGTGCTGGGAGACTTCAATGCAAAAATAGGTAGAGAGCAAACTAATAAAAAAGTGGCCGGTATGGAAAGCCTACATACAACTTCAAATGATAATGGGTGGAGAGTCATCAACCTGGCAGAAGCCAAAGGACTGCAGATTAGCAGTACCAGACTACAAAGAAAGGATATACACAAACAAACTTGGAAATCATGTGACAAGAGAACCTATAATCAAATAGATCACATTTTAATTAACAACAGAAATGCATCAAACATACAGCAAGTCAGAAGTTATAGAGGAGCTGAGTGCCACAGTGACCACTTCCTCGTTGGAGCAAAATTTAAAATAAAACTTAAGAGAGATTTCTATACTAAATTACAAAGATTACACCCAACATATAACAGAGAAAAACTG
The DNA here is from genome assembly GCA_963921405.1 of Cepaea hortensis. Lineage (NCBI taxonomy): Eukaryota > Metazoa > Mollusca > Gastropoda > Stylommatophora > Helicidae > Cepaea > Cepaea hortensis. The sequence continues at coordinate 45,385,284 of OY992884.1, read as the reverse complement.
CAAGACATTACAGTCAAAGAGAAATTTACAGATGAAATAAAATGTAAACTTGAAACTCTGCAAAACCCTTTGGAGGAAAGCGTTGACCAAACTTGGTTGAACATCAAGAATACAATTCAGTCTACCGCAGAAGAATGTCTCGGTGTGTTAACCACGCATAGAAAGAACAGATGGTTCAATCAAAAATGTGAAGAAGCAGTCATTAGGAAGAAGAATGCCAGACATGTATGGTTAAATGACATCAATAACATCCAAAAGGAAGAGCATTATAGAAATGAATGTAAAGAGGCTACAAAAATAGTCAGACAGCAGAAGCGAGAATATATGAGTAATATAATCAAAGATATGGAAACTAATCACCAGAAAAATGAATCCAGAAATTTTTTTAAAGAACTGAAGTCAATGAAACGAGGGCACCAACAAAACACATATGGTTTAAAAGACAAAAATGGGAATATGATAAATACCAATGAGGAAATGTGCAACACATGGAAAGAATATTTTATTGAATTACTAAATTGTGAAGCTCCAAGTCACATTTTCCCACAGGAAGAGGTTCTAACATGCGAACAACAAATTGAAGAACCTACATTTGAAGAAATCCTATATGTAATCACACGACTTAAAAACAATAAGGCAACTGGGACTGATGGAATTGCTGCTGAATTTATAAAGGCAGGTGGCCATGCATTACATCTAAAGCTATACGAACTAATAATAAAAATCTGGAGGACAGAAGAATTACCCCATGACTGGAAAGAGTCATTATTGATACCTATCTTTAAGAAAGGAGACAAGTTCCAATGTGGAAATTATAGAGGAATATCACTACTGTCCACAAGCTATAAGATACTATCCGCAGTATTACTAAATAGACTAAAACCATATTCAGAAGACATATTAGGTGACTACCAGACGGGTTTTAGACAAAACAGATCAACAATAGATCAGATATTTATCTTACGACAAATAGCCGAGAAACATTGGGAATATAAAAGAGATCTCCATAACATTTTTGTGGATTTTAAAAAGGCTTATGATAGTGTCCATAGGAATAGTCTATGGAATGCTATGCGGGAATTTGGAATACCAAGGAAGTTAATCAACATGACCAGACTATGCATGGAAGATACTTATAATATAGTAACATATAAAGGCAGGAAATCAGACCCCTTCCAAATAACATCTGGCTTGAAACAGGGTGATGCACTATCGCCGCTACTCTTCAATCTGGCTCTAGAGAAAGTTGTAAGGAAGGTAAAGGAGGAATGTGATATTGGAGGAACATCCAAGCTGCTTGGTTATGCAGATGATATAGATATTATAGGGCAAAGTGAACAAAAGACATTGGAAATATTGACTCACTTAAAGGGAAAAGCCCAACAGATGGGGCTGGTTATCAACCAAGATAAGACAGAATATATGGTAATTTCAAGAGACGGAATGGCTAGAAACTCTGGCCACATACAAATAGATAATATGACCATTAAAAGAACGGAAACATACAAATACCTGGGTACAATCTTCAACTGCTCCAACATCATAAGGGAAGAAATACAAACTAGAATCAACTCTGGAAATAAGATATACTATGCACTACAACATCTACTAAAATCAAAGGCGCTATCTCGTAACACCAAAATCACAATATACAAAACACTGATCAGACCAGTTGTGCTGTATGGCTCTGAAACCTTGAGTACAACGAAAGGAGACGAAGCCTTGTTACAAATCTTTGAGAACAAAATTTTAAGACGCATCTTTGGACCCATTAGGGATACACAAAGTGGAGAGTGGAAAAGAAGAAGTAACAAAGACATTTATGATCTGTTTAAGTCCCCGCTAATCACTGGTATCATGAAGGCTAATAGACTACAATGGCTGGGGCATATAGAAAGAATGCAAGATAATAGGGAAACAAAACTCGCTTACACTCAGGAAATAAATGACCGTAAACCCCGAGGTAGACCAAGAAGGCGGTGGAGAGATAATACATGTACAGACCTACAAGCACTTGGAATCAACGACTGGCAAGAGAAGGTCCACCAGAGAGACGAATGGAGACGGATTGTATTTGCAGCAAAGAACCTCAATGGCTCGGAACGCTGAAGAAGAAAAAGAAGAAACCTGCGTCTGTCCTAGCAAGCCGGCAGGAGATTTTTCATACTT
>OY992884.1:45368115-45373115 GCA_963921405.1 Cepaea hortensis | reverse complement strand
TTATACTTTGTGAGTCCGTTACAATCACGACATGCGTGTGCTGTTTGTCTCCCAGCCAGCGGAACGCCGCCATGATTTCCTTCACCTCCATTCTCAGGCTGGATGCTATCGTATCATATACCAGGCCTTTCAACCGAAATTAACAAACAGGGATTCATATACGCTTCAAAATAGATGGCAATTGATATATTTTGGTCACTTTAAACCTGATGAAAGTATGGAGCGAACAATAATGGAGGGGTATATGCCAGGGAAGAGAGAAAGAGGAAGGCCAAAGAGAAGATGGAAGCAGGATGTTGCGGATGATCTCCAGATGAAAGTATCAGACGCGGGACATCTTACTTACAATCGAGCAGTTTTCCGGAAGGTTGTTATGGGAGCGAGGTTCTACAAAGAAAATGCTACTGAATGAATGAAATGAACGAATATGTCAGACAATTGAAATACAGTGTGAGTATGTGTATATTTCAGCTTGAAGGATGTATCTAATCACTTTAGTTTATGTTGTGTGATTTCGGCATTATATACCTGACGAACTGCAGAGAAATATAAAAAAAAAAAACGTTTGCATATCCTTTACAGGACATCGTTGTCAACATCAGCATCTTTCAGCTGATTTTTGATTTATTGGAAGATAACGCTCAATAGTTTGCCATTGCTTTCTGAGCGACCGGCTCACATACCGCGTAAGTTACCGACGCGGTTAGAACCGCTACCGATTCTCGCCGTCGTCACGTTACTCACGAGAGTATACGGGATTACGGAGAAAGTCGCTAACTCCTTGGCCAGTGAGACCGGCGCAGAGAAATATGCCAGGCAATAAATCGTGCAATCTATTGCTTGTGTCTTCGTTATTCACATTGTTATGTCAATGAGGAGCGGCTGGCTAGGTGGCTAGCATGCCAGGTTGTCCTTCGGGAGACCCGGGTTCGAATCCTCGATAAGTATGACTTATTCTTCTCTCGGGTCTCCGCACCCCCACCCACAAGAAAAAAAAATTAGCTTTCACTGTTTGCTGCGACTGCGCTATGCAGGCGGCCTTAATTCCTCACGTTCAAGACACCCCCCCCCCCCCCCCCCGTGTCCTACACTGCAAGATATTATAGGCAGTAGGTGACACTATCTGTGGAAATAAGACACAGAACATTAGTATCCAGCTGCAGACAGAGAAGGACACACAAACTCACACACACGCGCACATAAGCTATAAGTATTCACACACACACACACACACACACACACACACACACACACACACACACACACACACACTCACCCACACATACACATGCATACACACAAACTACAAGTTTTCCCACACACACACACACACACCCACACATACAAGCTACAAGCTACGGTACGAGTGTGCGTGACGTTTTACAGACAGACGTACAGCAGGTACTTTGCAGAAACCCACTCACATTAAGATCCGCTGAAAAGTTTTGTGATTCTCGCCAGTTCCTCTTCCTCATGCGTTTTCATCTCCGGTGTCCTGTGTCCATCTTCGTGCTAGTCAGCCCGTGTTTCTTCTTTATCCAACGATGCCTCGCATCGTTGTTTTTTTCACACAATTATGACATTTAATATGGCCAAATTACGAGGGTTAGTTAATAAGTAAGCCACAAATGGCTGTAAAAAAAAAATTACTAAATATGATAACAACTTGAAACCAGTTTATTTTTATACATGCATTGTCCCTTTATTTCTCAACATAATTTCCACTAACATTGATGCACTTATCCCATCGACTTATCAGTTCTCCCAAACCGGCTGCATAGAACTGCTTGCTCTGTTTTCTAAACCACGTTTTCTCTTCACATTCAACTTCAGCGTTATTCGCGAGATGTCTCCCGCCAAGGTGGGTTTCCTGTTTATGCTAACAATTGTTTGTCCCGTGAAGCGGAGCATAGCTGAGTAGAAAAAGTTACGAAGGCGAGTCAATTAGTAAGTCAAATAGTTCTGTGGGATGGCAGGTAAATGAAAACTATGCACGCAGTTCTATGCAGCGGATTTGGGAGGACTGATAAAACGATGGAATAAGTGCATCAATGTTGGTGGAAATTATGTTGAGAAATAAAGGGACAATGTATGTATAAAAATAAACTGGTTTCAAGTTGTTATCATATTTAGTTATTTTTCTACAGCGATTTGTGACTGACTTAACTAACTTACCCTCGTTTATCAGTTTTCGAAACATAGCCCACTCTGTGACGAAAGTGTTACGGGCCCAATTCGTAATCCCCCATACCGCGTTCGAAACACAGCTGCGGGAAATGTGGAAGTAGACTGCCTTAAGTTGGTTTTAATACAATTTTATGAATGCCATTCATTTAGAAAGCAACGTAAAACTGGTGCACATAAACTTTCCAATAAATCAGAAACAGCCAAAAAATTGCTGAGGTTGAATGCGACCTCTTTTAAATGATAGCAGCTTACTTTAACTTACATTGAGACATGTTTTTGAGTCAGTTTCTTTATTGTTTAGACACGTTTCTTGTAGATTAACAGTATTTTACTTCCTCCTTGTCCAGGGTATCCTAAGACATATTCTGTAATATCTGAGTCTAAGAGATCAGATTATCTTCTTTAGTGACTGCGAAATAATCCTTTACAGATTCGTTTGTTACCCCAGAAAGACACATGTTCTAAAAAAATAGTGTAATTTTCACTGGTGTTATGACAATACTGTTTAATCTCTGCATTGCTGGGGCCAATCTCTGTTTAACTTATTTTGAACAGCTGTTGGTGATTATTAAGGGATGAAACTATTTATAATATGTGATGTTGTCATTTTTTTCATCGTAGAATGTGACTGTTATTTGACATGTATTTTTGTATGTGGATATTATTTCCGTTTTAAAGTTGAGAAGACGTTTTATTGTTATCTTCACTGTGTCTGTTTACAGAAATGATGAACCCCTCTAATCAGCATGCACTATTTGAAAGGAGTAGGATCGTGGCCTATGATATCTCAGACCTGGAATTGAATATCTACCAATTATAAATGGACCAACAATTCCACGGGTCTTATAATTTTTGACGTATCTCATTACGTTTTCTGCATACATGTTGAACAGGCATGGGGAATAATGCAATATGTTCTCCTCCCCTTTGCCATCTCAAAACATTTTGACATTTTCAGCCGACTACTCTGATACCTGCTTATTGTTCGAGTTATAACAATTCAGTTAAGTAAATCAAATGTTCTAGAAACCATTTATCTCCTAATTTGTCCACACTTTCTGAGCTTCAACACAGTCGGACGCCGTACTGCAATTTAACAAACAAATGTGTACATATGTAGGTGGAGAGGGCGGGGAAACAGGCTGAGAACCCGTATGTGGAAAGAATGATATTACGGGGGACTGGCAGCGGTTCTGGAAGAATCTCAAAACTGAGAGGAAAGATAAAGAGAACTTTCAATCAGATAGCAGTGAGAACGATTAGTAGTATCACTCTTCGCTGGCTGTTGAACGAGGGGACGGGGCGCGTATAGGTGTCAACGTCTCTAGTGGTTTATATACAGGGTTCAGACAGGCAGATGGTGCGAGTTCAGATGAGGCATGAAAACATGATATAAATCGATACGTGTTTAATATTCATGCATCGTAATATGAATAATGGCACATCTTAATGTCCTGAGTGCAGTGACATCGGTTCTTAGCTCAACTCAACTCAATTCAACTCAACTCAACTCAGCTCAATTCATATGTAGCTCTTCATTATACTCTCCGCACTTCTCTAAGATGGTTCTCTTATTGAAGAATTTCATTTCTTTGGGAAATAACTGCATTTTGTTTTCTTTTAAGCTTTAAGACACACAGATCTTTTCCACATCTCCATACACAGTGCATAATAAATAAGCACAAAGCACTGTCGCGGAGGAGTTAGGAACGCAATTCACCATCCGCGCTCAAAACACATCTGTTGGCGATTGGAAAGCAAACCGACTTGAGTTCGTTTTCATACCATGATATGAGTGCTGGTCGTTCAGAAAACAATGGCAAACTACTAAACGTAAACTTGCCAAGAAATCACAAACAGCCACCCCTCCTTGTTTTTCACCCCGATGTTGGGGTTGACTGCGACGTCCTGTAAAGGATATGCAACAAACGTTTCTCCAACTTCCTGTATTAGTTTCGCTCGTATATTTGTGTGTTTATGTGTGCAGATTTGCTGTTCTGACTCTCGCAACATGTTATGTTTGTTTCGCTTGCAAATACTTCAGACTTTTTAACGAAAGGTCACTAAACAACCATAATTGTGTTACAGTAATGGTAATTTTACTGTCTTATAAGAGAGCCTCGGTAGTGTTGTGGCTAAACGCTGGCCATCCGACACGGTATTAATGGATTCGAATTCGCATTGTGACGGATACAAAAAAGGCAGGTCAGCATGGCCGAATGGATAAGAACGCGTGTTCTTAAACATCCGGTGTGTTGATGCCGAGGTAAGCGGTTCAACCCCTACACCGGACAGCTGGACTAAAAACTTAGCCTGTCGTCCTTGACTTGAGGACGCCTGATGGCGAGAGACACTGTTAATAGGGAAAGCTAATCCACACGCAAAATTCAGTCCATAATTACTATAAATAGTATGTATGGACTACGCTTGAGATCAAGGAGAACGAGAGCAAAAAAAAAAAAAACCATTGACCCAATATAAAATGGGTACCAGGACATGTTTTTAGAAGTAAATGCGGCATATAGAAAACTGACCACAGCAGCCAACGAATAGTAATTGGTCTGTAACAATATGGGTCTAGCACCGTATGCCCAAAATGCACCTTAAGGAGTGTAATGAGACCTAAACTTATTGATTGAGACTATTTAGTACTGAACATTTGTGTTGCTGATAAGATACAGAGGAGCACGATAGGTCAGACGTTAACATTAAACACAGAAATACCGTGTAGAAATGCTGGGGCGTGTGTCCTGTGCTACTAGCCTGCTGCAAGGTAAGTATGTCATCTTCGTCTTAACAGATTCAATGCCAAA
>OY992884.1:45340615-45363115 GCA_963921405.1 Cepaea hortensis | reverse complement strand
TCACTTAGTACACACACGTTGGTATAATGCTGTGATTCCAGCCATATGAACGCCTGTGTAACTGCCATCACCTCCATCGTCATGCTGCTCGTGGTCATGGAGTGGGCACCACTGGATTCTTGAACGGATCGGCCCGCTGAGCGGGCTGTAAATGCCCACGCACTTCTCTGCTGCTTTACAACAGATCCATCTGTATAGATGAGCACTTCGGGGCTATCTGAGTGATCATAGATGAGCGCGTTAACCTCTGCATTGACAGCGGCAGGGTTCTGCTCTCTGCACCGTCTGTCGAGTGTGATAATGCAGGAGAAGGTACACTTAAAAGCTGGAGGCACCGGCACCCATTCCTTGCCGGGGTTGATACTGGTAAGACTGCAGACCTGTCCGACGACATCTTCCGCCCGACCCATCCATGATTTGCCCCTCTTTAGCCTGTCACCCTTTTCTCTGAATACAGCGTCATGCAGAGGGTGCTGCTCATCTGCACTTATTTTTAAGTATGCACGAGCTCTCCAGATCTTGATCCTGTGTTCCATTGTCTGGAAGTCAAGGAGGTATCTCATTGCTACACAGCTGGTGTCTCTCGTGCAGCCCAAAATGATGCGCATGGCTTCGTTTTGTACCTTTTCAAGTCTTCCAATCTGTGTAGGGCTGACAGTGATGATGGCCAGGGCATACTCGATGCGTGAAAGCACAAGTCCCAGGAACAGAAGTATTAGCAGTCTTTGCTCGATATTGGCAGTCGCCATGACTATCATTGCTGCCAAACCTTTTCGAGCCTTCGTTATGACATAATCGACATGATCTCTGAAGGACAGGCTACGATCAAGCCTCACTCCAAGATATGTCATTGACTGGGTTCTACTCAGAATGCTCCCATCCATTCTTACTGCCGGCAGGTCTGTTTTCACAATATGGTTGTTTAGTGAGAACCATGTAACCGTTGCCTTTGCAGGGTTGACAAGGGCATCGGCATCAGCACACCATGAGGAAATTCGATCTAGTTCGCCCTGCATATAGTTGGCAACCGCCTGTCTATCTCGACCCTGTCGATACACGAGGATGTCGTCAACGAATGATAGAGTCCTACCCCTCCCATCCAACTGTTGTTCAGTGATCGGCACCGTATACACGTTGAATAGTACTGGTGACAGTGGTGAACCCTGCGGCAATCCTGGACATATCGTTATCGGCTCAGAAGACCAACTCCCGCAGCTTAGCACCACCTTCCTTTGGAGTAGAACTGCAGCTATCCATCGTACAAGGTGAGGGTGCACTTTCAGTCTGAGGAGGGTTTGCATCAAGTGCTCGAAAGATACTCTGTTATATGCGTCCTCTAAGTCAATGGCGGCCGCACATGTCTCTTCTCTGACCTGAAATCCTTCGTAAACATCTTGAGCAAAGACCTTGTAGATAATATAATAACAGGATACGGGGACAATCTGATACAAGACAGACAGACAACCAAGCAGGACAACACTCAGACATAGGCGGGGCAGGGCACAACCTTAGGGATCCACCGACATTAAAACATACAGGCAGACATACACAAACACAACAGACAACAGATAGACAGACGTCATTTTATATAATTTGAGTAAACTCTAATGTACTGTCTTGCATTCTGTGTGTCTAGGAGTGTGAGTGCTTCTCGGCTGACATTTTCTGTCTAGGCAAAGGGCTGCAGTCTATGCCACAACTGAATAATATGACCACAACCAACTATACCACACTTCTCTTGGATGTGAGTATTACAATGTAATTATTATGGGTATTACTGTGATCGCTTGCTCCGTGGCGAAGAAATTACTGACGTAGTTCGTGATCCCGCTTACCCGCGTTCGAAAAACCGCTGCGCGCGATTTGGCAGCAGACCGCGTTTCGTTGGTCTTTTACGAAATGGTATAGGTGCCGATTGATCATAAAGCAAGGGCAAACTACTGAACGTAAACGTGTCAGGTGATCACAACAACAACAAAATACGCTGATGATGGCTGCAAAGTACTGTAAAGGATATGCAACTAACTTTAATTAATATGATCACAATGTACCACGCTAGCAGTGCCAGAAATTACGCTGTCCTACGACCAAGTATCATCTGTGTAATATCTATGTAATGGTAATAATAATCATGCTCTAAGAATATCTTGGATAAAGAAAAGAACAAATGCATCCATACATCAAGAGCTGGCTATTGAATAAGGTTGGCTACTAAAGACGATAAAACAAAGAAAATTGAAATATTTTGGTCATTTAAAATTTGGAGAGAACAATAATGAAGGGGTATATGCCTGGGCAGAGAGGAAGAGGAAGGCCAAAGAGAAGATGGGTGCAGAATGTGGCGGATGATCTCAAGAGGGGTGTTTGGACGCGGGACATTTTGCTAATGATCGAGAGGTTTTCCGAAATGTTGTGATGGAAGGTTCTGCAAATGACATGCTACTGAATGAATGAATGAATGAATGAATGAATGAATGAATGAATGAATGAACGAATGAATGAATTAAGAAATGAATTAATGAATGAATGAACATTGAAAATACACGAGGCTGAGGGATTGCCAAGGGACTGGAGACTTTTCGCCGAGTCGCGATGGGAGAGGAACGGTTGACAGAGTGACTAGAATACCGGACTCTCCTTCGGGAGACACTGGTTCGAATCCTCGATAAGGTGTAGGTATTTTCTGTCGGAGGCAAAAAGAAAACTCTAACCTACGCAATTTGCGGCGACTGCACCAGCCATGCCTTAATTCCTCAGGATCAAGACACCTCCCCCCCCCTCCCCCCAGTGTGAATTAGTATGAATAAAACGTAACACAAATTTCTGTAGTTACTACCTTGGTCACGATCAAAACAGACATTGCCTTACATACATTCATATGAAATTAAAACGCAATAACTGTACATGAAAACATAACATGAATATTTACAACGGGAGAGATGAAGGACAAGTACAATTTGTAGCTATCGTTAGAAGGTATTATTTACATGTTCTACACCGCAAAGTACTGCAGACAGTAGATGACAGCGACAGGGTTGGGAGCGACGATGTGCGAAGGACATGCTACATGATTTCACACACACACACACACAAACACACACACACACACACATACACACACACACACACGCACACACGCACGCACGCACGCACGCACGCACGCACGCACGCACGCACTCACACACACACACTGCCGACTCTATGGCGAAGGGTTATGGACGCAATGTATAATCCCGCATACCGCGTTCGAAACACATCTGCGGAGGATTTGGAAGCAGACAGTCTTGCGTTGGTTTCCTATACAATGGTATGAGTTCCGGTCATTCAGAAAGCAATGACAACCTACTGAAAGTAAACGTGCCAAGAAATCTCGAACAAACAAAAAATACTGGGGTTGACTGCAACGTCCTGTAAAGGATATGCAACTAACTAACACACTCACATCGTTTTCAGGGTTATGACGCAAATTCAAATTTCTATGGAAACGGGAAGCTGGTCATCACAGCGCTTGCATCCCATTGGCCTACAATCCCTTAATCTAGCTCCGCCTACCTGACGTAATATTTCTTCATAATTACATGCATTCTATTTGTTCAGGACAATCAAATCAGCATCATCCCAGGCGAGAGCCTGCCGCCCAGGCTAACAGATCTCTCGTTGCTGAACAACCCCATCACATCAATTGACGACAATGCCTTCAGCGAATCGTCAACCACCTTGAACATTTTAGCGATCTCTAACGCTCGCTTCACACGAATTCCCAATGCTCTGATTTCTCTCCGAAGCCTACAAGAGTTGCACATAAAGGAACTTGGTGATTTAGACTGGAATGTGGACGCTATGAAGACAGTGGGCTCAACAGTGAAGATTCTCTACCTTGAAAAAGTTAACTTAACAACAACACCAACCTGGCTTCAGTATTTCTCCCGTGTCACCCAGTTGACTATCATTGGAAGCAACCTAAATTCCCTTCCGGACAATGCTATGGACAACATGGTTGACACTTTAATAAGCATTTGTTTCTCCAGTAACATTTTAACAGAGATCCCAAAAGCGTTATCAAAACTGACTTCTTTACAATTTCTCTATTTATCAAATAATAACATTGCTAGCATAAAGTGGCTTCCAGTTTTAAGTCAACTCGCATACCTGACTTTGAATGGAAACCACATATACAATTCCACTGAACTGAGCGACTCTCTGAGTCCACACGGAAACTCATTGGTGGGTTTGATTGTTGACGACAATGAGCTGGAATCCCTCCCAAATTTATCATCACTTGTTCGTCTAGGGAGCTTGAGCTTCAAGAGCAACACAATTTCCAATTATAGTCATGGGTCGCTGCCTTATGACCTCTATGCTTTAGATCTAGAGAATAATCTACTAAGTACGATTCCAGTGAAAGTGCCGGGTTTGGAGTCCATAACAAAGTTTGTTCTGAGGTCAAACATGATAACCCAGATTCTAGACACAGATTTCCCTCCCAAAGCTTCGACAATCGTATTGAGTTTTAACCTGATCACTGAGCTGAATGATGATAGTTTTCCAGAACATTCCGTCATTGAAAACTTGTTTTTGAACAATAACCCAATAGATCACATATCACTGGCTGCTTTTACAAATCTCCAAAGACTTGCCGTGTTAAGTCTGCAAGGTACCAAATTGACCAGAATGCCTCTAGCACTATCATCTCTTGTGGATCTAAGAAGTTTAGATATTACGAACGTTCCAGACCTGGTTTGTACATGCGAGGAGAAAGGTCTAGCAGAATGGATCCTGGCTCGTGAAGCATACCGTGTGATTGGTGACTGTGGACAGATCTCTGTGTACAGTTTCTTTGCTACATTAGATCCAGGTTGTCCGGCAACACATGATTAGTTCAAAACAATGTGTTCCTCTTGTGAATATAAATAATACAAACAAAAACCATATATTGTACAATTTATTATTTGCCATATTTCGCTGTATCTTGTCAGGTGAATATTACAGAAAAATGTTCAACAGATAATAAAGTTGCATAATAATTGCCGATGCGTCTGCTATTCACTAAAGTAACCACAGTTTTGTAAGAAAATAAAAATATGATGGTCTATTTAAAACTCCCGTGGTGACATTTACATAAATGACGGTATTTTGTTTATTTCGCTTGAAATGATTCATTATGCCTCTTCATTTTTATGTTGCAGACCTTCGTTGATAATATCTGAATACCTAGATACTGGAAATGGTGGTGATAATGATTTACGCTTTCAGTCTCAAACAAGGTTTGGCTTTCCAGTAAATCCCAATTATCATAGAGAGTGTTGTTTAACTTTTGACATTTGGCACGGGCATCCAAAAGAAATTTGGCTTTACAACGGGTCACCTCTGTTGTGTATTAACCTTTTGATTGTTGTACTTCTTTTAATTGTGATGTGTCAGTGGTAATTTCCCCAAGTGAATATCTGCTGTCAAAATCTTCAATGCCGCAAGGGTTAGCATGTCACATGTCTTACATAAATAAATATAAATAAATAAAATATTAAAAAAATAAATGCGTGATTCTCAGTTGCTTTGTTTTATAAACATACACTGCATTTAAGGATGTGTTTTTGTTTGAGACCGACCTACCAATTTTTAGTTATCATTAGAAGGTATTATTTACATGTTCTTTTCTTTTCTGTTCATATTCACTAGAAATAAATTAATCGGTATTTACCAGCACTCATAGATAAAAAAGGTAGTTAAGCAGAGATCATAGGACACATTAGACCTTGTGAAAACTGCCAAGATATAATCTAAAGTCACATCAGGATTTGAACCTGTCCCTTATTAACGAAGATGACGCATTACTGAAGGAAGCAAGGGTGACTCGACGCAAAACTAGCTCTAAACGGCGGCCACCATGATCCAGGTGTATAATCCAACTGAATTCATTAATTCTTACCCAGCCATTTTCATCGTTCATTTGATACCGGAAATTGATAACAACAATCAAGCATAGATCTTCTTCTCCTCCTCCATTTATCCCAGTAAAGTGTTAGGGTGAGATGTAAAGATCTTTTATGCGCTCTTTCTAATGATCTGATAATGTGTCCGTCTGGCCATTCTTCGGAGTCCTCGGTGTCAGATAGATCCTCTGGCCACTCCCCGCAGTGCCAATCCCTCCAGATCGTGACGATCTAACTGTTCTTCTGGACTATACACACGATTCCAAAGCTCCCCGGCCACATCCGCCTTATCTGCACCAATACCCCACCCAGTAGTGCAAACCCAGCTAATCTGTCCTCCCGCTCGTTACCCACCAAATCAGCATGTCCTGGGGGGAGAATCCAATGTATTTTATTAATTTTGAACTGAAGCCTACCTCTCGGCTCGAAGCATGCCTGTCTTCCCCTTTCTCATTGATTATACTCAGAAGTATGCGGACAGTTGTTCCCTCACTTAGCCAGACGACGAACGAATGTCGTGTACCGTCTTACGACCCCGCTCATGACATTATCAGAGCAGCTCACTACCAACTTCGCTAAGGTCGCCCCTTTCCTTTACAATTTGGTATGTAAAATCGGTTGCCTCACCGCGTTGCTGCTTCTTTAGTAGTTGGTTGTTTATTATTTACAGGACGTTGCAGTCAACCCCAACATTTTTGGCTGTTTGTAATTTCTTGGCAAGTTTATATTCAGTAGTGTGTCTTTGCTTTCTGAATGATCGGCACTCACACTATTGCATGAAAACCAATGCAAGGCGTTCTGTTGCCAAATCACCTGCAACTGTGTTTGGAACGCGGTATGCTGGATTACGAATTGAGTCCTTAACCCCTTCGCCACAGAGCTTCATCGTTAATAGAACCATCTGTAAATACCAGTGCCCATCTGTTTAAAGAATATTATTTCTTGAGCATGTAAAGTGAAAGTGTGCTATCTGTGTTCTAACTCGATTTGTTCGTTTTTAGAAGCTATTAATATATAAAGTCACTAGCTGACCCGGCCCGGCTTCGCCCAGCTCCTTGTGGGGAGCATCTAATTTAATTCATATAAGTAGTCATATAAGTTCTCGTTCCCGTTCCCGACTGTCTGTCTGTCTGTCTGTCTGTCTGTCTGTCTGTCTGTCTGTCTGTCTGTCTGTCTGTCTGACCCGGCCCAGCATCGACCAGCTCCTGGTGTGGAGCATCTCATTTAATTTATATAAGTAGTCATATAAGCTCCCGTTCCCGACTGTCTGTCTGTCTGTCTGTCTGTCTGTCTGTCTGTCTGTCTGTCTGTCTGTCTGTCTGTCTGTCTGTCTGACCCGGCCCGGCTTCGCCCAGCTCCTGATAGGGAGCATCTAATTTAATTCAAATAAGTAGTCATATAAGTTCCCGTTCCCGACTATCTGTCTGTCTGTCTGTCTGTCTGTCTGTCTGTCTGTCTGTCTGTCTGTCTGTCTGTCTGTCTGTCTGTCTGACCCGGCCCGGCTTCGCCCAGCTCCTGATGGGGAGCATCTCATTTAATTCATATAAGTAGGACAACCTTAGATAAACGAAGACCAACTTACAAAAAGCATTAGAAAGAGCACTTGAAAGATCTTTACATCTTCCCCCAACAATTAACTTGGGTAAATGGAGTGGCGGCAGCAGCAGCAGCAGAAGAAGAAGAAAAAGGAGGAGTAGGAGGAGGGAGGAGGAAGAGTGTGGAGGAGGGAGGAGGGAGGAGGAGGAGGGAGGAAGAGATAGGCGGAGAGAGGAGGAGGAGGGAGGAGGAGCAGGGAGGAGGAGGGAGGAGGAGTAGGGAGGAATAGGAGGGAGGAGGAGGGAGGAGGAGGGATTAGGAGGAGGAGGGAGGAAAGAGGAGAAGGAGGAGGAGGGAGGAGATCATGATGATCATCTCAATCGGATGGACCGTTCGCGAACGCATAAAGGACATACACACACACACATTGCCTTTTATATATAAGACTAGCTGACCCGGCCCGGCTTCGCCCAGTACCTGGTGGGGAGCATCTCATTTAATTCATATAAGTAGTCATATAAGTTCTCGTTCCCGTTCCCGACTGACTGACTGTCTGTCTGTCTGTCTGTCTGTCTGTCTGTCTGTCTGTCTGTCTGTCTGTCTGTCTGTCTGTCTGTCTGTCTGTCTAATCATTTATTGGTTGCAGTTAGAACAACCTTAGATAAACGAAGACCAACTTACAAAAAGCATTAGAAAAAGCACTTGAAAGATCTTTACATCTTCCCCAACAATTAACTTGGGTAAATGGAGCGGCGGCAGCAGCAGTAGCAGAAGAAGAAAAAGGAGGAGTAGGAGCTGGGAGGAGGAAGAGGGAGGTGGAGGAGGGAGGAGGAGGGAGGAGGAGGAGGGAGGAAGAGATAGGCGGAGAGAGAAGGAGGAGGGAAGAGGAGGAGGGAGGAGGAGGAGGGAGGAGGAGGAGTAGGGAGGAATAGGAGGAAGGAGGAGGGATTAGGAGGAGGAGAGAGGAGGGTGAGGGAGGAGGAGGAAGGAGGAGGAAGGAAGAGGAGGGAGGAGGAGGAGGAGGGGAGGAGGAGGGGGAGGAGGAGTAGGGACGAGGAGGAAGAGGGGGAGGAGGGGGAGGAGGAGGGAGGAGGAAGAGGAAGGAGGAAGAAGAAGGAGGAGGAGGGAGAAGGAGGGAGGAGAAGAACGCAGGAGGAGGAGGGAAAGGAGGAGGAGGAGGAAGTAGGAGAGGGAGGAAGAGGGAAAGGGAGGAGGAGGAGGGAGGAGGAGGGAGGAGGAGGAGAGAGGTGGAGGAGGGAGGAGGTGAAGGGAGAAGGAGGAGGGAGAAGGAGGAGGAGGAGGAGGGAGAAGGAGGAGGGAGAAGGAGGAGGGAGGATGAGGAGGGAGGATGAGGAGGGAGGAGGAGGAAGAGGGAGGAGGAGGAAGAGGGAGGAGGAGGAAGAGGGAGGAGGAGGAGGGATGTGGAGGGAGGAGGAGGAGGGAGGAGGAGGGAGGAGGTAGAGGGAGGAGGGAGGAGGAGAGAGGATGAGGAGGGAGGAGAAGAGAGGAGGAGGGATGAGGAGGAGGGAGGAGGAGAGGAGGAGGAGGAGGTAGGAGGAAGAGGGAGGTAGGAGGAAGAGGGAGGAGAAGGAGGAGGAGGGAGGAGGAGGGATGAGGGGGAGGACGTAGGAGGAGGAGGGAGGAGGAGGGAGTAGGAGGAGAGAGGAGGAGAAGGGAGCAGGAAGGAAGAGGAGTGATTAGGAGGAGGGAGGAGGGCGAGGAGGTAGGAGGAGGAAGAGGGTGGAGGAGGAGGAAGGAGGAGGAAGAGGGAGGAGGAGGGAGGAGGAGGAGAAAGAGGGATGAGGAGGATGGTGGAGGGAGAGGGAGGAGGAGGAGGATTATAACGCATATGCCTGTAGATAACTGCAGCGAAAAGGTGGGTCTGTCTATCTATCTGACCCGGCGTGTCTTCGCCCAGCTCCTGGCGGGGAGCGTCTCATTAAATTCATACAACAAAAAAAGTAACTTAAAAGAATGTCCTTCCACACACCATCCATTATTTTTAATGAAAACTGTTTTTAATCACCTACATGACTGTAGATAACTTCTTAAGCATAAAAAGATGAGTTACAATGTTATGCATTATGCATTATTTTTATGAAAACTTTGAAAATGCCTTAAAGATTTTATCATTATTTATTATAACTCATATGCCTGTATATAACTATCTTTGAAAACGATGCAACAATATGACTATAAGTTATACAGAAAAGTTATTAAAAGTTATGCCCCTTGAAATAACTTTTCTAGAGTTAAGTCCCCTTGCTATATAGAAATTATAATGAAAAATGAAATATTAAATAATATTAAGTAAGTAGCCGATTTTACACTACAAAAATATCACAGTTGGCAGCGCGGGAATGAGAGGAAGACGTGTAGAAAATTTCATCTCAATCGGATGGACCGTTCGCGAACGCATAAAGGACATACACACACACACATCCTTTTTTTTATACATAAGATTAAAAAGGTATTCAAAAACACAAAATAAACATAACGACACACACACATATCTGTCTAGGGTATCGATACAAGTAAAAATAATTATTATCGTTGGGGGAAAAGATGAAGCTAATGTAAAATTATAATAAAAACCACGACGAGTTTAAATAAAATTAGTATGAATAAAACGCAACACAAATTGTCCGACATTTCTGTAGTCACTATCTTTTGCAAAGACCAAAACAAACATTGACATACGTAAATTCGTATGAAATTAAAACTCAATAAATGTACATGCAAGCATAATAGAAGTATTTTCAAATGGGGAGATGAAGGACAAGTGCATTACTTCCGTGGATACCAATATTGCATAGAAGTGTAAGTGTTAAATCCGGAACAATTGAACTATCATGGAACATGTCAGACCGATAAGGAAGTATAAGATTAACTATAAAATGGACGTGACAAGACAAAAGAATGACTTGTGACCAAATGTAACAAGGTATAAAATGTTTTTTGCGTATCCTTTTACAGGACTTAGCTGTCAACAGCAGCATCTTTCAGCTGTCTGTTGATCTCTTGGCAAGATTAAGCTCAGTAGTTTGCCATTGCTTTCTGAGCGGCCGGCTCAGTATCCCGCAAGTCACGAGCGGGGGTCGAACCGCCTCAGCTCTCGCTCCGCTGCGAGACTCTGCGTGATAAACGGGATTACAGAGAGAAAGTGTTGTAACCCCACAGCCAGAGAGACCGGCAACAAGGTATAAGAGGACCAAAATTAAACGCACAACCTTCACAACCAGTAAGTATTAAATTCAAAGACAACAGTCATGCGTGCACTTATGAGAGTGGATACTCGGGACCCAGAGCTGCACCCACCACACTATCGTATCGTTCCCTTCTTCTGCAACAAGGAACTTCACTTATGATCGTCCCATCATTGAGTTAGCATTTGTCACACATCCCACTGCTTTCTACAGCACATGATAAAACACATACATGGAGCTACATGTGCTTGTCTTTATAAAATTGACTGATAAAATGTCCCCTGCTCCAGGTCATTGTTAAGGAATCAGCCATTCACTCAACAGATAAGAGATAATGTTACTTGTTCTGGCACAGCACGCATAATGAGAAGTCAGGTAAATATAATCTAACTTCAGTTTGGGATTAATTAGATTGGTAAGGCTACTAATATAGCAGCAATGCATAGCAATGTTATTGACCGTTATCTGCCTGTCTTCTGTCTGACTGTCTGTCTTTCTGTCTGTCAATTTACAATCCTTCTATCAATCTATCTTTTGTCTGTCTATCAGTCAGTCTGTCTGTCTGACTGTGAATGTTCAATCCTTCTACCAACCAACCAACCAACCAACCAACCAACCAACCAACCAACCACCCTACCTACCTACCTACCTACCTACATACCAGCATGCCTGCCTGCCTGCCTGTCTGCCTACCTACCTACCTACCTACCTACCCACCCACTCATCTAACTACCTACCCACCCACCTACCTACCCATCTGCCTACCTACTTACCAACCTACCTACCTACCCATATCTACCCATCTCTAGAGAGAGAGAGAGAGAGAGAGAGAGAGAGAGAGAGAGAGAGAGAGAGAGAGAGAGAGAGAGAGCTGAGCAGATGCATGTCGTGTAACACGCATGTTATGTAACACGCGAATCCATATGTTTGTGTATTCTCATCTGTCATATTATCAGTTAAATACCATTTGATTTTATCATGCATAATATAAACTCATGTTCATTACTGTAGTTTGAGTGAGAGAGTCAGTGAGTGTGAATGAGAGACAGAACGAGTGAGCGTGAGAGTGAATGGGTTAGCGGGAGAGTGAATGAGTGAGCGGGAGAGTGAATGAGTGAGCGGGAGAGTGAATGAGTGAGCGGGAGAGTGAATGAGTGAGCAGGAGAGTGAATGAGTGAGCGTGAGAGTGAATGAGCGGGAGAGTGAATGAATGAGCAGGAAAGTGAATGTGTGAGCGTGAGAGTGAATGTGTGTGTGTGTGTGTGTGTGTGTGTGAGAGAGAGAGAGAGAGAGAGAGAGAGAGAGAGAGAGAGAGACAGAGAGAGAGAGAGAGAGAGCACCACTATTTTTACGTCACATACATTTTATGTACACATTTTTCTCCATGTGTAACATTTTTATGAGACTGCTCATGACAAGTGTCAGTGTATGTGTGTGAGTAAAGTGTGGGAGTTTGTTCATACTAGTTTCAATACTAACGTGAGACATTTTGTATGTGTCTAGATGTGAGGAAGTGTGAGTGTATGTGGAGGATGTGTGTGAGTGTGGAGATATGTGTGAGTGGGGGTATGCGTTTGGATGGGTTGGGGTGTGTGGGTTTTGGTGGGTAGTGGTATTTGTGGGTGTTGGTGGGACGTGTGGATGGATGTGTGGGGGTGAAAGTAGGGGTGTTGGAATGGGTGTGGGGGATGTGTGTATGGGTGGAGGATATGTGTATGGGACGGATGCGGGGGATGTGTGTTTATGTGGGTGGAGATGTGTGGATGTTTTGAGGAAGTATGTGTAGGAGGCGGGGTTGTGTTGGTAGGGGATTGTGTTGGGTGGATTGGGGATGCAAGGGCGGGTGGGGAGAAGTGTATGGTGTGTGGGTTTGAGATATGTGTGCGGTGTGTTGGTGGGGGATGTGTGAATGATGTGTGGGTGGAGGGTATGTTTGTGGTGGTATGGGTGGAGGATAGTGTATGGTGTGGGGGATGTGTGTGATGGGTGCGGGGAATGTGCGTATGGGTGGGGTATATGTGTGGATGAGTAGGGGATTGTGGTGGTTGGGGGAAGTATGTGGGGTGTGTGGGTGTGGATGCGGAATGTGTGGGTGGGGGTGTGTGAGTGGCTTAGGGATGTGTAGGTGGGTGAGGGAGTTGTATGTGTCGGGGTGGGATGTGTGAGTGGGTGGAGGATGTGTGTGGGTAGGGGTATTGTGATCGAGAGATGTTTAGTTGGGGGTGGGTGGGTGGGGGTGTGTGGGTGCGTAGTGGAGGATGTATGCGTGAGTGAGTGTCTGTTGGTGGACGGGTAGGGAATGCGTGTGTGGGTGGGGAGAGGTGTGTGGTGTGTTGGTTGGGGATATTGTGTGGGTAAGGTATGTGTGTGTGGGTGGGGGATTTTTGTGGTGTGTGAGTGGGGGTATGTGGGGTGGATGGGTAAGGGTATCTGTGTGGGTGTGGGTGGGAATACTGTGTGGTATCTGGGTGGAGGATATGTGTGTGGTGTGTAAGTGGGGATGTGTTGGTGAGGGATGTGTGTGTGGTGCGTGGGTTGGGAATAGTGCGTGGTAGGGGGTGTATGTGATGTGCGGGTGGGGCATTGTGTGGTGGGGGATTAGGTTATGGCATGTGTCGGTGGGTGGAAGTTGTATGTGTGGGTGATGGGGTGTGTGTGAGTGGATTGGGGATGTATGGGTGGTTAGGGAGATGTGTGTGTGTGTGGGGGGAGTAGGGACATGTCAGTTGGTGGGGATGTGTGTGTATGGTTTGGGGATGTATGAGTGGATGTGCGATGTGTGGGTTGGTGGGGGATTGTGTGCATGGGTGGAGAATATGTTGTCGATGGAGATGTGGCTGGGGGATGGGTGGTTTGAGGTGTGGGTTAGGATGTGTATGTGGATGGGCGTGGGATGTGTGGGTTGGTGGGGGAATGTTTGTGGGTGGCGAGTGTGTTTTGGTTTGGGGATCAGGTGAGGGCAGTGTGTGTGGGTGGGGGATGTGCGGGAGGGGGATGGGTCGGTTGGTGGGGTATGTATGTGTCCCTTGGTGTGCGTGTGTGTGGGTAGATGGGGGTGTGTATGTGTCCCTTGGTGCGCATGTGTGTGGGTAGGTGGGGTTGTTGTGTGGGTGGGGTGATGTATGGATAGGGGGAGATGGGCCTCATAACATGGTAATCAGCCTTGTTTATGTTTACAACATTCATTTCACAATGTTTATTTTTCTTCCTATGTAAATGTATAATGCTCTTGATGAACGAAAGACGAGTGATTGGAAGGGCCGAATGTAAGACGGGCCTGCGCGCCCAATTTGTGACCCTATTAAAGTTGATTTGATTTGATTTGATTTGATTTCTATTTGCCTGCCCTCTTACCAACTTACCTCTGTACCTCCTTACCCACCTTCCTACCCACCTACCTACCTTTCCGCTTGCCTGCCTATATATCTATTCCTTTAACTTTCCCTATGTCCATCCGCATGTCCGTCTATATATGTATCTTTGCATGTAACTATTGATCTTAACACATTTATGTAATTAGTGACCATGACAGGGTACTGGCTAGCATTTTTGCCTACCGACCCGGTTCGAATCTCTATTGAGGCGCAGCGTTTAAATAATTAGTCTAAGCTCCCAGGTAGAATTGGTCTAAATTGAGTACAAGGAAATGTAATGCCGGTCTCTGTGGCTGAAGGGCTTGCGAACGCGGTTTGAGCCCGTATACCCGGGTTCGAAACACGGCGGTGCTGGTTTTTTCGAAAAAGGTATAGAGGCCGGTCGTTCAGAAAGCAATGGCAAACTACTGAACGTAACACTTGCCTAGTACATCAACAGCAGCTGAAAATGCTGGTGTTGACTGCAACGTCCCGTAAGGGATACGCAACACAATAAAAAAAAAATGTAATGCTCAGAAGCGGTGACCGTCGTGAGACTGTCCAAACCATCCATCGAGTGGTTGTATAAATATAGGGTGCATGCTATCAGACATGTGAAGGTCTCTTACATTTGTACGGCTACACTGTTTGGTTGTGTCCGGTTCGTTGACTCACAAAGCGCCATAAATTCTGCCTCTGTTGTATGGTGTACTTTGTCATCATTTGTCTTATTTACATTCATTATTTAAGTATTTACATTATCATTCAGATTTACATCCCATTTCTATTTTTTAGTTTCAAGCTGTTATTTTCATTTTTATATTTAAAATGTGTGTTTATGTGTATTAAATAATAATTCTTGAGACGAATGTTGCGAATACCTTGGGCTGCCGGGGTAGCCAGCATCGATTGCCTGAAAGATGCTAATCAAAGTAGATCAGCATATACAACTATAAGAAAGAGACAAACAACATAAGTGGATCACATATTGGGAAGAGAAGCACTGGAAAATATCACGAAACTCTGAAAGATCAGTGTTAAAAAAGGCAGAGTCAAGATAAATAATTCTGGATGGACTGAGCATGTAGACATGTATCATCAATATAATTGATCCAGAACAGCAAACATCAAGATCTGTGGAGTCATAAACGCCTACGCCAGTTGACAGGACACGTGATGACGATCATGATTTATAATTTAAATGTTACAGAAACGTTCTTAGAATATCCTGAACCAACAAGAAGGAAAAGGCTAATATTCTACAATATCTGAACCTCGAAGAAAACTGAATCATAAAATGCACTTTGTCTCGGAAATTGCAATAAATTGGTCACACTAAACGCCACAGTGATTTGGAAAGAACAGAGATGGAAGGCGTGGTTCCTGGGAGAAGAGACTGGGGTCAAGTAGCGCAATGGGGACACTGATATTAACTGACTCAGGACCGAAGGATAATATGTCGCCAGGTCACCCATTTGGACAGAAGGACGGTATATCGCCATACACGGGTCATCGTGTTGTTTATTTTGTTTCGTGGCATCTTCCGCAATTTCAATGCTCAGTGAAGGGGCATACACATGATAATACTTGTTCATTTAATTGCATACCATGTTTGGTCCAAACTTACGTCTTGTTTGGCATTGAATTAGCTAAAGTTAAAGACACCTTTGGCACGAACATACTGGAGACAGGGGATATGTCAGGCGACGAACGTCTTTCCGCAAGGTCGTAATAGAGACGACGCTCTTTACAGTCCCTGCTACATGATGGGGACATTTATACCAGTTTCTTGACGTAATCAATCAATCATGTGCCATGCTGGAAAGCGTGGGCGGTCATGACTCGCCATTTCACTCGATCACCAGTGTCGTGGATCAGCTCAGTGTTCATGTCTCGTCCATGCCATGTGGCCAAGCCATCCAGGTATTTTCCTCTCGGTCTTCCTCTTGGTCTGTTCCCCTCAATCTTGCCAGTTGTCACTAAGTTCTCCAATCCATTTCTTCTCATAACATGTCCAAAAAATTTTGACTGTCTACGTCTAATTTCTCTAATCAGTTTACGATGTTCATTTGTCTCCTGTAGTACTTGGTCATTGGTTTTTCTGTCTGTCCATGGTATTGTTTGCATTTTCCTCGGAAACCACATTTCTGCAGCCATCAGATGCTTTTCAGCTTGACTGCTCATTGTCCAAGTTTCACATCCATACACAAGAACAGGCTCTATGTATCCCCTCAACACTCTTTTTCTTGTTTCAATTGACATCTTTTTATTGGTCAGAATGCTTTTCATCTTGCTAAAGGCTACTTTCGCCATGGCGATTCTTGTTCTAATCTCTCCAAGGCATCTCCCATCAGATGTTATGACTGTTCCAAGATAATTGTACCGATTCACTTGTTGAAGAATATTTCCATTTACTTGTATATTACATTGTGGCACTTCTTCCTTCCTAGTGACGACCATAACCTGAGTCTTTTTACAATTTAATTCTAACGCCAGTTGCTCACTGTGTACAACAACCGCATCTACTAATTGTTGCAGGTCCTGCGCATTGTCTGCAATTAATACTGTATCATCTGCATATCTAATGTTATTAATGTTTCGTCCTCCAATGCTGATTCCATTTATATCCTCTACATTTCTGAAAATATTTTCACTGTATAGGGAAAAAAGATCTGGAGACATCACACATCCCTGCATAACACCTCTCTTAATTGGCTGATACTGTCCCACTTCATTATCAATCCTTATTGCAGATTGTTGTTTCCAATATATGTTTTTTATACGTCTAATGTCTTTCCCATCAATTTGTAGATCTGCAAGCATATCCACCATGTTGACATGTCTAACTCTATCAAAAGCCTTTGTATAGTCAATAAAGCAAAGATGTATATCCTTGTTTACTTCTATAGCACGTTCAATAACTGTTCGCAGCATATACACAGCATTTACTGTACCCTTTCCTTCTACAAACCCGAATTGTTCTTCCCCTATTTCAGGTTGTATCTTCTACCTCACTCTTTGCATGATAATTCTTAGCAAAATCTTTGTGATGTGACTCATTATACTAATTGTTCTATGTTGATCACATTCCAAGGTTCCTGATTTCTTTGGGATTGCAATAAATACAGAGTTACATAATTCAGGAGGTATATCTCCAGTATCATATAATGTGTTCAGCAGTCTGGTGACTTGATCTAGTCCAAATTCTTCTAAAGCTTTAATCATTTCTGATGTGATGTTATCTGCACCGGGGGCCTTGCCAGCTTTCATAAGCTTAAGAACATTTCGAACCTCCATCTTCAAAATTGGCGGTCCTTCATTATTAAATCTATTATCATACTGTTCGTCTCTGTTATCATCATAAAGGTGTTTCACATAATCTGTCCATACCTGTAGAATCTGGTCTTTTTCTATTATGATTTTGCCATCTTCAGTTTTTAGAAACCCTGTTGATGTACTTGTTCTTTTATTAGTAAGTTCCTGAATTCTTTTGTGCACTAATTTGGTATTTTGACTGTTGTGTTGGTTTTCAATTTCTAAGCACTTTTCCTCAAGCCATGCTTCTTTTGCCTCCTTACATAATGTTCTGACTTGTCTGTCAATTTCTTCATATTTGACAGAATTATTTTTGTTGAGTCTTCTTGTTTCCATGAGAGGTGTAAAATGTCTTCAGTCATCCATTTCTTACGACCCACCTTCTTTAATTTTGGAATAGTTGTTTCTGCAGCCACATTGATTGAATTCTTCCACGTTTCCCATTGATCATCCACATCCTGGAATAATATCTCTAGATCAGACAATATTTCAAATCTGTTCTGTACTTCTATGTTGAATTTGTTTTGTATTTCCTTGTCATTACTCAATATACACAAAACATATTTAGTGTTTCCTGTTATATACTTGACTTTCTTCAACTTTATCCTCAATGTTCCTGTGAGTAATCTGTGGTCACTATAACAATCAGCACTGGGAACTGTTTTTGCTATTGTTAACGCGTTTCTAAATCTTCTGCTAATCAGAATGTAATCAATCTGGTTTCTAATTTTGCTATCAGGACTCCTCCATGTCCATAATCGTCTAGGGTGTTGTTTGAACCAGGTGTTTCCTACAATCATTTCCTGTTCTTTTGCCCACTCTACGAGTCTGTATCCTCTTTCATTTCTCTCTCCTAAACCATAGTTTGACGTAATACTTTATATAAAAGCTAGTTGCATGTCTTTAACAGGATGCTGCAATCATCCCCAAGATCTTCTAGGTATGTACTGCACCTGGCCCTGCAGCAGGTAGGGTTAGGATCGGCTATTCTCTCAGGGGGGTGAATATGAAAATGTGTAGCCTGCTAATAACACGCAGATTATACAAGTCAACCTTACTTCCCTATGGTGTATAGTGGGAAACTATGACGGCGAGGTCATAGGCTAACGGGGCTCTGGCTTGCCGGTGGGACGGACCCCATTGGTCAGATTTTTCTGTCGTAAACCTGCGTCTGGAACATGGAATGTACGGACACTATATCGAGCTGGATCGGCCGAAGAACTAACTCGGGAGCTGGGTGAATATCAAATGGATATAACAGCAATTCAAGAAATAAGGTGGCCAGGAGAGGGTACTTTAGAGCAAAATGGAATGATTATAATATATGGAGGAAACACCAAAAATAAACATGAATTAGGAACAGGATTTGTCATCAAAAAAGAGTTATGGGGGAACGTTTTAAACTTTAAAGCTTTTAATGACAGGATTAGTAAATTACGAATAAAAGGTAAATGGAAAAATATAACGATGATTAATGTACATGCACCTACTGAAGAGAAAGAAGATGATATTAAAGAAGACTTTTATAATGATCTGGAAGATGTCATAGAAGAAACCCCCAAACAGGACATCCTGATTGTGCTGGGAGACTTCAATGCAAAAATAGGTAGAGAGCAAACTAATAAAAAAGTGGCCGGTATGGAAAGCCTACATACAACTTCAAATGATAATGGGTGGAGAGTCATCAACCTGGCAGAAGCCAAAGGACTGCAGATTAGCAGTACCAGACTACAAAGAAAGGATATACACAAACAAACTTGGAAATCATGTGACAAGAGAACCTATAATCAAATAGATCACATTTTAATTAACAACAGAAATGCATCAAACATACAGCAAGTCAGAAGTTATAGAGGAGCTGAGTGCCACAGTGACCACTTCCTCGTTGGAGCAAAATTTAAAATAAAACTTAAGAGAGATTTCTATACTAAATTACAAAGATTACACCCAACATATAACAGAGAAAAACTGCAAGACATTACAGTCAAAGAGAAATTTACAGATGAAATAAAATGTAAACTTGAAACTCTGCAAAACCCTTTGGAGGAAAGCGTTGACCAAACTTGGTTGAACATCAAGAATACAATTCAGTCTACCGCAGAAGAATGTCTCGGTGTGTTAACCACGCATAGAAAGAACAGATGGTTCAATCAAAAATGTGAAGAAGCAGTCATTAGGAAGAAGAATGCCAGACATGTATGGTTAAATGACATCAATAACATCCAAAAGGAAGAGCATTATAGAAATGAATGTAAAGAGGCTACAAAAATAGTCAGACAGCAGAAGCGAGAATATATGAGTAATATAATCAAAGATATGGAAACTAATCACCAGAAAAATGAATCCAGAAATTTTTTTAAAGAACTGAAGTCAATGAAACGAGGGCACCAACAAAACACATATGGTTTAAAAGACAAAAATGGGAATATGATAAATACCAATGAGGAAATGTGCAACACATGGAAAGAATATTTTATTGAATTACTAAATTGTGAAGCTCCAAGTCACATTTTCCCACAGGAAGAGGTTCTAACATGCGAACAACAAATTGAAGAACCTACATTTGAAGAAATCCTATATGTAATCACACGACTTAAAAACAATAAGGCAACTGGGACTGATGGAATTGCTGCTGAATTTATAAAGGCAGGTGGCCATGCATTACATCTAAAGCTATACGAACTAATAATAAAAATCTGGAGGACAGAAGAATTACCCCATGACTGGAAAGAGTCATTATTGATACCTATCTTTAAGAAAGGAGACAAGTTCCAATGTGGAAATTATAGAGGAATATCACTACTGTCCACAAGCTATAAGATACTATCCGCAGTATTACTAAATAGACTAAAACCATATTCAGAAGACATATTAGGTGACTACCAGACGGGTTTTAGACAAAACAGATCAACAATAGATCAGATATTTATCTTACGACAAATAGCCGAGAAACATTGGGAATATAAAAGAGATCTCCATAACATTTTTGTGGATTTTAAAAAGGCTTATGATAGTGTCCATAGGAATAGTCTATGGAATGCTATGCGGGAATTTGGAATACCAAGGAAGTTAATCAACATGACCAGACTATGCATGGAAGATACTTATAATATAGTAACATATAAAGGCAGGAAATCAGACCCCTTCCAAATAACATCTGGCTTGAAACAGGGTGATGCACTATCGCCGCTACTCTTCAATCTGGCTCTAGAGAAAGTTGTAAAGAAGGTAAAGGAGGAATGTGATATTGGAGGAACATCCAAGCTGCTTGGTTATGCAGATGATATAGATATTATAGGGCAAAGTGAACAAAAGACATTGGAAATATTGACTCACTTAAAGGGAAAAGCCCAACAGATGGGGCTGGTTATCAACCAAGATAAGACAGAATATATGGTAATTTCAAGAGACGGAATGGCTAGAAACTCTGGCCACATACAAATAGATAATATGACCATTAAAAGAACGGAAACATACAAATACCTGGGTACAATCTTCAACTGCTCCAACATCATAAGGGAAGAAATACAAACTAGAATCAACTCTGGAAATAAGATATACTATGCACTACAACATCTACTAAAATCAAAGGCGCTATCTCGTAACACCAAAATCACAATATACAAAACACTGATCAGACCAGTTGTGCTGTATGGCTCTGAAACCTTGAGTACAACGAAAGGAGACGAAGCCTTGTTACAAATCTTTGAGAACAAAATTTTAAGACGCATCTTTGGACCCATTAGGGATACACAAAGTGGAGAGTGGAAAAGAAGAAGTAACAAAGACATTTATGATCTGTTTAAGTCCCCGCTAATCACTGGTATCATGAAGGCTAATAGACTACAATGGCTGGGGCATATAGAAAGAATGCAAGATAATAGGGAAACAAAACTCGCTTACACTCAGGAAATAAATGACCGTAAACCCCGAGGTAGACCAAGAAGGCGGTGGAGAGATAATACATGTACAGACCTACAAGCACTTGGAATCAACGACTGGCAAGAGAAGGTCCACCAGAGAGACGAATGGAGACGGATTGTATTTGCAGCAAAGAACCTCAATGGCTCGGAACGCTGAAGAAGAAAAAGAAGAAACCTGCGTCTGTCCTAGCAAGCCGGCAGGAGATTTTTCATACTTAAAAAAAAACAATTAAGTTACATGTCCTTCACACAGGACGTAGCAGTCAACCCCAGCATTTTAATTGTTCGTGATTCCTGGGCAAATCTTTACGTTCAGTAGTTTGCCATTGCTTTCTGAACGACCGGCTCCTATACGGGTATACTGGCTCACAAACCGCGTTCGCAAACCCTTAGCCATAGAGACCGGTTTTCATACTGCTCGTAGAAAATTAAGAAGCATAATCTGACTGACCCAAATCGATATAGACCACAACAAGCTATGAAGTACAGACCAAATGGAAGCAGAATCAGAGGCCGGCCACGTAAACGATGGACAGAGAGAATAGCAAAGTCCATGGGAATATCGATACATGAAGCCCTTAAACGAGCTTCCTCTCGCTGTTTATACTTCACCTCGACACAGGAAGGTACAAGAGGAGCAAATGAGATGAATCAAACCCCAGAATGTACTGGCTGTTTGGGATTTACTTGGCAATTTTATGTTCAATGGCGAAGGGATAATGGAACTAATTCGTGATCTCGCATACCCGCGTTCGAAACACGGCTGCGCGCGATTTGGCAGCAGACAGCGTTGCGCTGTTTTATTTTTGATTTTACGAAATGTTATTGGTGCCGGTCGTTCAGAAAGCAATGGCAAAATACTGAACGTAAACCTTGCCAAGACATCAACAACAGCAAAAAATGCTGGTGTTGATTGCTAACGTTCTGTAAAGGATATGCAACTA
The DNA here is from genome assembly GCA_963921405.1 of Cepaea hortensis. Taxonomy (NCBI): domain Eukaryota; kingdom Metazoa; phylum Mollusca; class Gastropoda; order Stylommatophora; family Helicidae; genus Cepaea; species Cepaea hortensis. The sequence goes on along the minus strand of OY992884.1, from coordinate 45,340,908 downwards.
ACTTTTTTTTTTTTTAAAGTTTTATATTGGTCTTTGAACAACATACGTTCATTCAATAGAAATCAAGGTTAATCGATCTACTTCCGAATAACTTCCGGCTGATTTTGAGCACTCGACTCCGTATGTCAGAGAAATGTGAAAGTGCATTCAATAACTTCTGACCCTCAGAAGCTGACGCACCAAATAAATTGAAATAAATGACGGCTGTATTGAATTACCCATAATATTAATTGATCTACTGTCATGGGATGATTAATTGTCTTAAGCGACTTCCCGTATCTGCCATCTATATA
>OY992884.1:45193115-45333115 GCA_963921405.1 Cepaea hortensis | reverse complement strand
GATTCAGGCATTGACCCTTGACACTGTTGGCTTAATTGCATGGCCTGTCTGGCTCCGATCTTATTTTCGTCTGACACAATTAACTGTATCTGGCAGCTCTATTTCTTCTGTTCCCGACAATGCTTTTGATATGATAGCCAACAGTTTAAGAGAGTTAAGTCTTAACAACAATCATTTAACAATCGTTCCTAAAGCTCTGGGAAATCTGACCGAGCTGGTAAAACTTTCCCTGACGCAAAACAGAATTACGGATATTACCTGGCTTCCGGTGTTAAGTAAACTGACCTCCTTATCACTAAATAACAACAGGATATCAAACTCTGTAAATTTAAGCGCTGCTTTACGACCGTATGCCAACACGTTAAGCGAGTTTAACATACACGATAACTTTCTGACATCCATACCAGATGTTTCCTTCCTGTCGCCAATGACAACTTTAGACTATACACACAACCACATCTGGGACCCAAGCTCAGGGTCAGTGTCTTCCTCTGTGATCATACTGAAACTGGATAATAACCGCCTGTCGACCATACCCGTCGGCCTGAAAACTATTAAGTCTATGTATGTTATTGTGGACCTAAGTTATAACAGCATAATGAGAGTTCAAGGACAAGACTTTCCAAATTCAACATCCAAGGTTGATCTAGGAGGGAACTTGATCCAAGAGTTAAGTGACACAAGTTTTCCTAATAACTCCAGTATTGTGTATTTGTATCTGTACAGCAATCCGCTAATAAGAGTGTCTCCCTTGGCCTTCCGGGATCTTCCGATGCTACATGAACTTAACTTACGTTTTACCAGTCTGACCAGGTTACCTCTGGCCATTGCATCCTTGACCAATCTTTGGGCCATTGACGTGACGGGCAGTATTCACCTAGTTTGTACCTGTGCGGAGAAGAGTTTGGAACCAGTAATTAGAGCCATATCACCAAGTGATATCTTTGGTGACTGTGGACTTACTAGTGTATATACTTTCTTTACTGAATTCATCCCCATGTGTCCATACTAGTTATAAGATTGTATAGTTGTAGGGAAAATAAACATGGCTTGTAGATGTGAACATAATAATGAACCTACTTTGTTCAGCAAATGTCTCTGGCTTCTTAATTTTTAAGATGTAAGAGTTTGTGATTTGCCGATATAAAGAAGTAACAAACGATTAAAAACAAATATTTGCATGGATTAATGAAGACTCAGTCAATACATAGCACAATTTATTGCCTGGCATATTTAGCAGTATCTCTCCAGATGCATACTACAGAAAACAGTTGAGTCAAAAACAGACATCACAGAACTAGGGACATTCCCATACGAGCTCCGTCCTCATCTGCAACAGCCAGCCAAGAGTCACAATACTAATTGTACCGCAGCAGTCTGCTTATGCCTTTCCTCTGATTTTTGAGTGCCTTGCAGATCTTTTGATCACTCCCTGCAAGCGAAATTCTCCCCAAGCTGTGATGATCTACCCGTTCTTCTGCGCTGTACACAAGATTCCAAAGAGCCCCGACCATATCTGGATTATCATGCACCAGTATCCTACCAAGTAGTACAGATCCAGCCAATCTGTCCGCCTGCTCGTTTCTCCCTAAACCATCATGTCCTGGGGAAAAATCTAACAGATGCTCGCTATTTTATTGTTGAATGGAAGCGTCCCACTCTGGCCGAAGCATACCTGTCTTCACCTTTCTCTTTATACTTTTTGAGTCCGTTACAATCACGACATGCGTGTGCTGTTTGTCTCCCAGCCAGCGGAACGCCGCCATTATTTCCTCCACCTCCATTCTCAGGCTGGATGCTATCGTATCATATACCAGGCCTTTCAACCGAAATTAACAAACAGGGATTCATATACGCTACAAAATAGATGGCAATTGATATATTTTGGTCACTTTAAACCTGATGAAAGTATGGAGAGAACAATAATGGAGGGGTATATGCCAGGGAAGAGAGAAAGAGGAAGGCCAAAGAGAAGATGGAAGCTGGATGTGGCGGATGATCTCGTTGTCAACATCAGCATCTTTCAGCTGATTTTTGATTTATTGGAAGATTACGCTCAATAGTTTGCCATTGCTTTCTGAGCGACAGGCTCACATACCGCGTAAATTACCGACGCGGTTAGAACCGCTACCGATTCTCGCCGTCGTCACGTTACTCACGAGAGTATACGGGATTACGGAGAAAGTCGCTAACTCCTTGGCCAGTGAGACCGGCGCAGAGAAATATGCCAGGCAAGAAATCGTGCAATCTATTGCTTGTGTTTTCGTTATTCACATTGTTATGTCAATGAGGAGCGGCTGGCTAGGTGGCTAGCATGCCAGGTTCTCCTTCGGGAGACCCGGGTTCGAATCCTCGATAAAGTATGACTTATTCTTCTCTCGGGTCTCCGCACCCCCACCCACAAGAAAAAAAAAATTAGCTTTCACTGTTTGCTGCGACTGGGCTATGCAGGCGGCCTTAATTCCTCACGTTCAAGACCCCCCCCCCCCCCGTGTCCTACACTGCAAGATATTATAGGCAGTAGGTGACACTATCTGTGGAAATAAGACACAGAACATTAGTATTCAGCTGCAGACAGAGAAGGACACACAAACTCACACACACGCGCACATAAGCTATAAGTATTCACACACACACACACACACACACACACACACACACACACACACACACTCATCCACACACACACACACACACACACTCACGAACACGCGCACATAAGCTATAAGTATTCACACACACACACACACACACACACACTCACACACACACACACACACACACACACACACTCACCCACACATACACATGCATACACACAAACTACAAGTTTTCCCACACACACACACACACCCACACATACAAGCTACAAGCTACGGTACGAGTGTGCGTGACGTTTTACAGACAGACGTACAGCAGGTACTTTGCAGAAAACCACTCACATCAACATCCGCTGAAAAGTTTTGTGATTCTCCCCAGTTCCTCTTCCTCATGCGTTTTAATCTCCGGTGTCCTGCGTCCATCTTCGTGCTAGTCAGCCCGTGTCTCTTCTTTAACCAACGATGCCTCGCATCGTTGTTTTTTTCACACAATTATGACATTTAATATGGCCAAATTACGAGGGTTAGTTAATAAGTAAGCCACACATGGCTGTAAAAAAAAACAAAAAACTAAATATGATAACAACTTGAAACCAGATTATTTTTATACATACATTGTCCCTTTATTTCTCAACATAATTTCCACTAACATTAATGCACTTATCCCATCGACTTATCAGTTCTCCCAAACCGGCTGCATAGAACTCCGTGCTCTGTTTTCTAAACCACGTTTTCTCTTCACATTCAACTTCAGCGTTATTCGCGAAATGTCTCCCGCCAAGGTGAGTTTCCTGTTTATGCTGACAAATGTTTGTCCCGTGAAGCGGAGCATAGCTGGGTAGAAAAAGTTACGAAGGCGAGTCAATAAGTATGTCACACAGTTCTGTGGGATGGCAGGTAAATGAAAACTATGCACACAGTTTTATGCAGCGGGTTTGGGAGGACTGATACAACGATGGAATAAGTGCATCAATGTTGGTGGAAATTATGTTGAGAAATAAAGGGACAATGTATGTATAAAAATAAACTGGTTTCAAGTTGTTATCATATTTAGTTATTTTTCTACAGCCATTTGTGGCTGACTCAACTAACTTACCCTCGTATTTCAGTTTTCGCAACATAGTCCACTCTGTGGGGAAGGAGTGACGAGCCCAATTGTTAAACCCCCATACCGCGTTCTAAACACAGCTGCTGGAGATGTGGAAGTAGACTGTCTTAAGTTGGTTTTCATACAATGGTATGAATGCCATTCATTTAGAAAGCAACGTCAAACTGGTGCACATAAACCTGCCAATAAATCAGAAACAGTCAACAAACTGCTGAGGTTGATTGCGACCTCTTGTAAATGATACGCAGCTTACTTTAACTTACCTTGAGATGTGTTTTTGAGTCAGTTTCTTTATTGTTTATACACGTTTCTTGTAGATTATCAGTATTTGACTTCCTCAATGTCCAGGGTATCCTAAGATATATTCTGTAATATCTGAGTCTAAGAGATCAGATTATCTTCTTTAGTGACTGCGAAATAATCCTTTACAGATTCGTTTGTTACCCCAGAAAGACACACGTTCTCAAAAAATATTTAGTGTAATTTTCACTGGTTTTATGACAATACTGTTTAATCTCTGCATTGCTGGGGCCAATCTCTGTTTAACTTATTTTGAACAGCTGTTGGTGATAATTAAGGGATGAAACTATTTATAATATGTGACGTTGTCATTTTTTTTTCATCTTAGAATGTGACTGTTATTTGACATGTATTTTTGTATGTGGATATTATTTTTGTTTTAAAGTTCAGAAGACGTTTTATTGTTATCTTCACTGTGTCTTTTGACAAAAATGATGAACCCCTCTAATCAGCATGCACTATTTGAAAGGAGGAGGACCGTGGCATATGATATCTCAGACCTGGAATTGAATATCTACCAATTATGAATGGACCAACAATTCCACTGGTCTTATAATTTTTGACGTATCTCATTCCGTTTTCTGCATACATGTTGAACAGGCATGGGGAAAAATGCAATCTGTTCTCCTCCCCTTTGCCTTCTCAAAACATTTTGACATTTTCAGCCGACTACTCTGATACCTGCTTGTTGTTCGAGTTATAACAATTCAGTTAAGTAAATCGAATGTGCTAGAAACCATTTATCTCCCAAGTTTTCCACACTTTCTGAGCTTCAACACAGTCGGACGCCGTACTGCAATTTAACAAACAAATGTGTACATATGTAGGTGGAGAGGGCGGGGAAACAGGCTGAGAACCCGTATGTGGAAAGAATGATATTACGGGGGACCTGCAGCGGTTCTGGAAGAATCTCAAAACTGAGAGGAAAGATAAAGAGAACTTTCAATCAGAAAGCAGTGAGAACGATTAGTAGTATCACTCTTCGCTGGCTGTTGAACGAGGGGACGGGCGCGTATGGGTGTCAACGTCTCTAGTGGTTTATATACAGGGTTCAGACAGGCAGATGGTGCGAGTACAGATGAGGCATGAAAACATGATATAAATCAATACGTGTTTAATATTCATGCATCGTAATATGAATAATGGCACATCTTAATGTCCTGAGTGCAGTGATATCGGTTCTTAGCTGAACTCAACTCAGCTCAACTCAGCTAAACTCAACTCAACTCAACTCACCTCAACTCTATTCAACTCATATGTAGCTCTTCATTTTACTCTCCGCACTTCTCTAAGATGGTTGGTTCTCTTTTTGAAGAATTTCATTTATTTGGGAAATGACTGCATTTTGTTTTCTTTTACGCTTTAAGCCATACAGATCCTTTCCACATCCCCATACACAGTGCATAATAAATAAGCACTGTCGCGGAGGAGTTAGGAACGCAATTCACCATCAGCGCTCAAAACACATCTGTTGGCGATCGGAAAGCAAACTGCCTTGCGGTCGTTTTCATACCATGATACGAGTGCCGGTCGTTCAGAAACCAATGGCAAACTACTAAACGTAAACTTGCCAAGAAATCACAAACAGCCACCCCTCCTTGTTTTTCACCCCAATGTTGGGGTTGACTGCGACGTCCTGTAAAGGATATGCAACAAACTTTTCTCCAACTTCCTGTATTAGTTTCGCTCGTATATTTGGGTGTTTATGGGTGTAGATTTGCTGTTCTGGCTCTCGCGACATGTTATGTTTGTTTCCCTTTGCAAATACTTCAGACTTTTTAACGAAAGGTCACTAAACAACCATAATTGTGTTACAGTAATGGTAATTTTACTGTCTTATAAGAGAGCCTCGGTAGTGTTGTGGCTAAACGCTGGCCATCCGACACGGTATTAATGGATTCGAATTCGCATTGTGACGGATCCAAAAAATGGCAGGTCAGCATGGCAGAATGGATAAGAACGCGTGTTTTTAAACATCCGGTGTGCTGATGCCGAGGTAAGCGGTTCAATCCCTACACCGGACAGCTGGACTAAAAAGTTAACCTGTCGTCCTTGACTTGAGGACATCTGATGGCGAGGGACACTTAATAGGTGTCAGCAACTCAACTTTAACAGGCATACAAGGATTTCCGCTTTTGTACCACAAGCAATGATAACACGAAGGTTATGCCAAAGATACAAGTATAATACAAGTTTATTCTGAGTTTAATTTACAATAGCTCGGCGAGCGGCGGATAGCCACATGGTTAATACATATCATGATGTATGGTGATGATATGAAATGAGAGATGGTCTCGATGGTAATCTCTATCAAAATTAAGTAGTCTAAGTCACATCTATGAATACTGTCCTTTCTAAGCAACACAGTCTTCTTAGCGAATACAGCAGTCTGTCTACTAGGCTGTCGAGTCCCGGTCTGAGGATCTTCGTGGCGTGTCCAGCCACAAGCGATAGACCCTTCGTGGGTTAGCTGGTTTGCGTGCTCGGTGGTCCAGAACGCCGTTAATTACTGGTCACCCGGTTGGAGTACCAGTGTTTTCCCTGGACACTTCTCGTGAAGTGGGTTTCCCCATTCTATCCTGGGTAACCCCAGCTCACGTCTTGCGTTGTCCCCTTTTAGGACACGAGTGTGTCCCGTTGGAGAACTATTAATAGTTCTCTCACATGCTTCTGTCCTTTCTGTCCCCTATCTCGTAGATAGCTATGTTCTATCTATCTTGTTTGAGTCTATTTCTATAGATCTTCTATCTTGTCAATTAGCAGCTTTTTGACAATAGGGAAAGCTAATCCACACGCAAAATTCAGTCCATAACTACTATAAATAGTGTGTATGGACTACATTTGAGATAAAAGTGAACGAGCGCAAAAAAAAAACTGACCCAATATAAAATGGGTACCAGGACATGTTTTTAGAAGTAAATTCGGCATATATAAAACTGACCACAGCACCCAACGATTATTAATTGGTCTGTAACAATATGGGTCTAGCACCGTATGCCCATAATGCTTCTTAAGGAGTGTAATGAGACCTAAACTTATAGATTGAGACTATCTAGTACTGAACGTATGTGTTGCTGATAAGAGACAAAGGAGCACTATAGACGTTAACATTAAACACAGAAATACCGTGTAGAAATGTTAAGGCATGTGTCCTGTGCTACTAGCCTGCTGCAAGGTAAGTATGTCATCTTCGTCTTAACAGATTCAATTTTTTTCCGCGTTTCCATCCTGTTTCAGGATATTGCGGTCAACACCAGCATCTTTCAGCTGTATGTTGATTCCTAGGCTAGATTACGCTCATCAGCACGCCACGACTTTCTGAGCGACCGGCTCCATACTCTCATAAGTCACTTTTGCGATTCGAACCACTGCTAATTCTCGTCGCGTCACGTGACGAGAGTATTCGGGGTTAGCGGAGAAAGCTGCTAACCCCTCGGCTACGAAGCCGGTTTAACAGATTCAATGCCAAACAAAATGTAGGTTGGGACCAAACAAAAATGGATGGCGGAGTCACAGCTATGACCTAAAAGTTCGGCGAACTGCCAAAAGCGACGCCCAAAGCACGTACTCCGTAGCTCCAGGAGTCTCAAAAGAAAAAAATAAATAAATAAAAATGCACGCGTGAACGGAAGAACGCCGTCCTGAATCGAGCCCACAACTTTCAGAGCCCGAGTTAGACGACTTGATCACTTTACCATGGAGATGAACCATCGCGCCGGCAGCCAGGCGTGCCAGCCACTACACAACACCGACAGCCTGGCGTGCCAGCCACTACACAACACCGACAGCCAGCGGTGCCAGCCACTACACAACACCGACAGCCAGGGGTGCCAGCTACTACAAAACACCGACAGCCAGGGGTGCCAGCCACTACACAACACCGACAGCCAGGGGTGCCAGCCACTACATAACACCGACAGCCAGGGGTGACAGCCACTACACAACACCGACAGCCTGGCGTGCCAGCCACGACACAACATCGACAGCCAGGGGTGCCAGCCACTACACAACACCGACAGCCAGGCGTGCCAGCCACTACACAAAACCGACAGCCAGTGGTGCCAGCCACTACACAACACCGACAGCCAGGCGTGCCAGCCACTACACAACACCGACAGCCAGGCGTGCCAGCTACTACACAACACCGACAGCCAGGGGTGCGAGCCACTACACAACACCGACAGCCAGGCGTGCCAGCTACTACACAACACCGACAGCCAGGCGTGCTAGCCACTACACAACACCGACAGCCATGGGTGCCAGCCACTACACAACATCGACAGCCAGGCGTGCCAGCCACTACGCAACACCGACAGCCAGGCGTGCCATCCACTACACAACACTGACAGCCAGGGGTGCCAGCCACTACACAACACCGAAAGCCAGGGGTGCCAGCCACTAAACAACACCGACAGCCAGGCGTGCCAGCCATTACACAACACCGACAGCCAGGCGTGCCAGCCACCACACAACACCGACAGCCTGGGGTGCCAGCCACTACACAACACCGACAGCCAGGCGTGCCAGCCACTACACAACACCGACAGCCAGGAGTGCCAGCCACTACACAACACAGACAGCCTGGCGTGCCAGCCACTACACAACACCGACAGCCTGGCGTGCCAGCCACTACACAACACCGACAGCCAGGCGTGTCAGCCACTACACAACACCGACAGCCAGGCGTGCCAGCCACTAAACAACACCGACAGCCAGGGGTGCCAGCCACTACACAAGACCGACAGCCTGGCGTGCCAGCCACTACACAACACCGACAGCCACGCGTGCCAGCCACTACACAACACCGACAGCCAGGGGTGCCAGCCACTACACAACACCGACAGCCAGGCGTGCCAGCCACTACACAACACCGACAGCCAGGGGTGCCAGCCACTACACAACACCGACAGTCAGGCATGCCAGCCACTACACAACACCGACAGCCAGGGGTGCCAGCCACTACACAACACCGACAGCCAGGCATGCCAGCCACTACACAACCCCCACAGCCAGGGGTGCCAGCCACTACACAACACAGACAGCCTGGCGTGCCAGCCACTACACAACACCGACAGCCAGGCGTGCCAGCTACTGCACAATACTGACAGCCAGGGGTGTCAGCCACTACACAACACCGACAGCCAGGCGTGCCAGCCACTACACAACACCGACAGCCTGGGGTGCCAGCCACAACACAACACCGACAGCCAGGCGTGCCAGCCACTACACAACACCGACAGCCTGGCGTGCCAGCCACAACACAACACCGACATCCAGGCGTGCCAGCCACTACTCAACACCGACAGCCAGGGTTGCTAGCCATTACACAACACCGACAGCCAGGCGTGCCAACCACTACATAATACCCACAGCCAGGGGTGCCAGCCACTACACAACACCGACAGCCTGGCGTGTCAACCACTACACAACACCGACAGCCTGGCGTGTCAACCACTACACAACATCGACAGCCAGGGGTGCCAGCTATTACACAACACCGACAGCCAGGGGTGCCAGCCACTACACAACATTGACAGCCAGGGGTGCCAGCCGCTACACAACACCGACAGCCAGCGGTGCCAGCCACTACACAACACCGACAGCCAGGCGTGTCAACCACTACACAACACCGACAGCCTGGCGTGTTAACCACTACACAACATCGACAGCCAGGGGTGCCAGCCGCTACACAACACCGACAGCCTGGGGTGCCAGCCACTACACAACACCAACAGCCTGGCGTTCCAGCCACTACACAACACCAACAGCCTGGCGTTCCAGCCACTACGCAACACCGACAGCTAGGGGTGCCAGCCACTACACAACACCGACTCTCAAAATCATATTAATTTTGTGAAGCAGGGTCCGCATAGCAAACGAACTGTTAAAAGAATTTCTGCCCCGATTGGGATACCACCTTCAGACCGGCAGGTCATTCTGCTAGCCACTGGGCAGCTGTCTCCTAAAATGACTGCCACCTTGCCGTCTTGCAGACGATAGTTTGTAAAATAGAGTTATACCTCTCCATAGTACAAAGCCTGGGCTGAATTTGGAGACCATGTGTGCCCATGCAGCATAATCCCTCTCTCTGCCTGCCTAGTTTACTCCAAAGGAAAGGTAACACTTAATAATACGCCTGGAATAAGACAAGATGCAGAACCTGCCGGATCAGCAAAGCAATGCTCTAACTGTTCGGCTGTCGGAACTTCAATCCTGGACCACTTGCTGACCAAGGTTTAAGGCCTTGTCTGCCCTGGTCTTTAGGTTGCATTTCCTTGCACAAGGGTAAGGCTTGTACCCTGCCAAGTGCTCCTTTCCGCCTGAAGCCGATGACACAATGTTGGGTGTCAGGTATGGTGAGCGCCGACCACCATTCGGCGCTAAAAGAAAGAAGGCAGTACTGTTTACTGTCATACGGTATAGCTCAGCAATATCTGACTAAGACCTGGCATAATAATAATAATAATAATAATAATAATAATAATAATAATAATTATAATAATAATAATATACTACTACTACTACTACTACTACTACTACTACTACTACTACTACTACTACTACTACTACTACTACTACTACTACTACTACTACTACTACTACTACTACTACTACTACTACTACTACTATTAAGACTAATAAGACTACTACTACTACTCCTACTCCTACTACTACTACTACTACTACTACTACTACTACTACTACTACTACTACTACTACTACTACTACTACTACTACTACTACTACTACTACTACTACTACTACTACTAGATAATCATTTCTCAATTCCAGCAAATTAGCGAACAATGAAGTCTGGCCAGATCCTCATATGCTGTTTGCTATGTGAGGTCCTGTGGATTGCCTCACTTTGCGACAACGAGTGTGCGTATCAAGTAAGCATGTACACACACACACACTCTTTAAAAGTATACACATGGAGATTGTCTATAGCAATGCAGAAATTAAACATAAATAAAAGCAAATGAAACAATTTGAGAAGGGGTATCTTTTCTGTGGCAATATGTGGATGTGCCTCATGGCCCACTTCGAAACCACTAAAGAAGAAAACAGAAGATCTTCGTGGCGAAGAGGATAAGCTGTCTGCCTCGCGCTCCGAAGGTTGTTGGTTACATTCCGAACTCAGTCCTTCAGATCACCATGGTAAATTTCTCTGAGATTTTTGCGGGTTGTCGCTGGAACTATGAATTTGTGCTTTATGAGACGTTTTCGGCAGGCCGTCTTGCGGAAAGCGCCCGAACCATATGGGATAAAACCCAGTGCAAAGAGTCGATCATCTCAGCACTTTAATGGGGGATTTTGATCTCATGTTAGGGAAATTGAATAATACTATGACATATTAAATATCGCTGCGGGTTAGAAGGAACAGTCACGGAAAGCGTAGGAGAAAAGGCAAGGGTCGGACAGGACGAAGGAGGACAAAGGACATTCAAGACAACACAGGCATGGAGATATATATTTCATTGGGATTGGCAAGCTACCCACAGACTTTCTGCACTGGAGCTATGAGAGCGACGTTCTGCACAGGATCTACTACTTGATAATGACGATCCTGACGATGTGTTTGTGTATGTGTGTAAAAATATGAATACAATTGGGTGGAACTGCGGTAAAGCTGTGAAAATGTAAACAATATAAAATGACACAAAGTAGTGCAGCTTTACGACACATACATGACGTTTCGGCAATTAGCATTCATCAGCAAACAAATACATTCACAAAACACAACATATAGTGACGGAGATCTCCTATGTTTACAACTGCAACAAAGTGTACTATCTTCTTCTTAATCGTTATATGTTGCTATCTGGATTCACGTAATCTTAGCCGTTACCAGCTATCTTTTCTATTTGCTTATTTAGATGCACCTCTTATCTTCAATTGATACTCCATCACCAGCCACCTCTTATCTTCCATTGTTCACCGCCCCGTCCATTTCATTCCTTCCCACCAACACATGTCCACTGCTATCTTTTCTATTCTTCTGATTCCAATTTTCATTTTCTCTTCATTGCTTTCATTTTGTCATCTTTTTATTCTTCTCGTCCTGTCGTCACGTTTTAATGTAGTCACAGGGGACCTCCGTGACTATATGTTGTGTTTGTGAATGTGTTTGTTTGCTGATGAAGGCTAATCGCCGCAACGTCCTGTATGTGTCGTAATTCTGTTATGTAAAGCTGCACTACTTTGTGTCATTTTATATTGTGTATGTGTGTGTGCGTGTGTGTGAATGTATATATTTAAAGAACATAATAGAGTTGCTTATATAATTGATACATGTAGAAATAGCACAATGCACAGAATGTTAAATTAAAAATACATTTACAAACAGAAATTAGATTTAATCGGGAAAAACTTGACAATAGAGGCAAGAAAGTAGACATAGAAAAATGTATGTGTAAAGTTTACACTGCTGAGCAACAAATAATAATATAATCAATACTCATCATCAAGTGCCATGCCAGCTGGTGTAGGCCTTCACGACACTCCACTGATCTCGGTCTTTGGTTTTCTGGATCAACTCTGCTGATGATATTCCTCCATGCCACTGTCTGAATCCATCCAGCATTATTTCTCTTGGTCTGCCTCTACATCTCCTCCCCTCGATATTTCCAGTAGTCACAATGTTCTCCCGTGCCTCTCTCATCATCACATGACCAAAGAAAGCTGTTTGTCTCTTTCTTATTGTTCTATGTCATGTTCTAGTTTCAATAACCTCTTTCAGGCAGTCGTCGTTAGTTACTTTGGCAGTCCAAGGAATTCGCAACATTCGTCTCAGTAACCACGTCTCTGTAATCAACACTAACGTCATCACTCATCTCATCATGTTCTTCTTGTACCTTGCTTGCGGGCTTCACGTATCGATATTCCCATAGACTCTGTTTTTCCCTGCGTCAACCGTTTACGTGGTCGGCCTCTTCCTCAGCTTCCCTCTGGTCTGTACATCATTGCTTGTTGTGGTATACTGTTAGTTGGTAACCTACTTGCATGGCCAAACCATTTGATTTGCTGTCTTCTAATAAAATCTAGTGCAGCTACAAGTCCGACTTTAGTCCTGATTTCGTCATTTCTGATCTGATCTTTTCTTGATACATTGAGTATACTTTTCAGGAATATCATTTCTATTGTTGTGATTTTTATTTTCTCTTTTTCTGTCATTGTCCAGGTCTGGCATTGGTAACACAGAGTTGGTAGGAAGATTGTAATGTAACTAACTTCATCAAAAGATAAAATCATAGAGAGAATTGGGGAGTCATGATTTTTGTTCCAAACTAAGCAATTTCAGAAGAAGAGGAAGGTCTTAAATCTGATCAATCAGAAAATAGACACACATACAGAAAAATACAGTTTGCGTTTGATGAAACATACTCTAGAACATCTTTATATAGACAGACCCGCTGGCTTGTAGGTATTGTAATAACAGGATACGGGAACATTATGACACAAGATAGATAGACAACCAAGCAGGACAACAGACATAGGCGGGGCAGGGTACAACCTTATGGATCCAGCGACATGGAAACATACAGGCAGACATACACACAAACAAAATAGACAACATATACATACATAAAACAGGTATATAGACATTACTTTATATAATTTGAGTAAACTCTAATGTACTGTCTTGCATTCTGTGTGTCTAGGAGTGTGAGTGCTTCTCAGCCGACATTTTCTGTCTAGGCAAAGGGCTGCAGTCTATGCCACAACTGAATAATATGACCACAACCAATTATACCACACTTCTTTTGGATGTGAGTATTACAATGTAATTATTATGGGTATTACTATGATCGCCAGCTCCGTGGCGTAGAGATTACGGACGTAGTTTGTAACCCGCTTACCCGTTTGTACGAAATGGTATGGGTGCCGGTCGTTCAGACAACAATGGCAAATCACTGAACATAAACGTGCCAAGAAATCACAACAGCAAAAAAAAAAAAAAAAATGCTGGTGTTGACTGCAATGTCCTGTAAAGGATATGCAGATAACTTTAATTACTATGATCACAATGTACCACGCTAGCAGTGTCAGAAATGACGCTGTCCTACAGCCAAGCATCATCTGTGTTCTAAATGAGCTCGGATGACGTATGTAAGCCAATTCCCAAGAAATTTCCTAGGAACCCAGGCCAACTGTAAACACTGGCCTCAATGCGAATTCCAACACATTCTCGTTCACTCGCTTTGAACTCAACCGTAGTCCACAACACATGATACTACATCGAGTGAACTGGACTGATTGTTGCGTGTGGATTATCTTTTCCTATTACCACTGCCCCTTACCATCAGGCCAACCCGCTCCGACATTCTGAGGTACTTGAAATTTACGACCACAAGTCAAGGAAGAATAATGAACATTTTACCTTCATGTAAAGTATCTTCTTATTTCTCTCTCTTTGATTAGACTGTCATTAAACTGTCTCTATCTGCAATGCTATATCCTACTTAAAAGTTAGTTGCATATCCTTTACAGGATGTCGCAGTTAACCCCATCATTTTTATGTTTGTGATTCCAGGGCAAGTTTACGTTCAATAGTTTGCCATGGCTTTATGAATAAGCGGCACTTGTATCTTTGTATGGAAACCAACGCAAGGCCGTTTGCTTCCAAATCAGCTACAGCAGCCCACACCTGTGTTTTGAACGTGGTATATGGGATTGGCCGGTCTCCCTGGCCTAGGTGTTAGCGACTTTCTCCGTAATTCCGTATACTCCCGTCAGTAACGTGACGTGCGTGAGAATCGTTGGCGGTTCTCGCCGCGTCGATAACTTAAGGGGTGTGTGAGCCGGTCGCTCACAAAGCAATGGCAAACTACTGAGCGTAATCTTGCCAAGAAATCAACAATCAGCTGAAAGATGCTGTTGTTGACAGCGATGTCATGTAAAGGATATGCGAAAAAAAAAATGTGGGATTGCGAATTGAATTCGAACCCCGTCGCCACAGAGCTGACATAAACGTGACTATATTTTGTTAGCTCGTAATTCGATGTCTTGAATAAATGAGCAGTATCTGCAATATTTAGTTGATGCGATTGTTGCACACAGTAAACAACTAGGGTTAGAGTTAAATTGTAAGAAGACACTGTGTCACAAAGTGAATGATGACAGAGTGACAGATGGAGTGGCTATGGTTGTGTCTAGGGTATGTCAGTGTGAATGTTGTGTTGAACAACTGATCAACCACGATGCATCAATACCAAACACATAATACTTTAATTTGAACAACTGGATACCACATTATTCGTCAGGAACGTTCATCATTATGTATATATCTATACATTGCATAGGCACAGGTACAGTACACGTAGTCCCAAACACTATCGCTGCTGACAACCGGACTCAGTCTTTAATACTTAGCCTCAGAATTGCAATCACTAAAAAACACAGGGCGGAGTTCTCTAGCTAACTCCACTATCATTCCCTTTCCCAGACCGCCGACCTCACTGTCGGGTCCCAAAACACAACTGATCCTCCGTCAATATTATCCACTGTCCTTTTAACACTTCTGTGCAGCCCTCCCCGGGAATGCCCTTTAACCGAGTGAACTTGTGTTATGTTGTAGCATTGCTACCAAGGTCAATCACCTTAATGTTAGTGAACCCAGGCATGTTTCATTACCCCCCTCCTCAAAAGAAAACATCGTTTTCAAATGATGGGAGAGTTAGTTAGTTAGTTAGTTAGTTAGTCGAAAGATCATCCTCATTGCACATCAAACCATTCAGTCCATAAGTGCTCGGATCCCCTCCTCAGCAAATCCCGCAGCGTGTAGCGGCTAACGACACAAGTTCTGTGTTGGTTTATCAATCTTCTTTGGCTTCCTGCGTAGTGTTCTTGTTTGGCCACCCCTCTCTTAATTTGCTGTTCTCGCAGTCTGGCCATGGTTGTAGATTCACAGCCATCACTTGGTTCACGCAAAAGTCTTACTTCTCGTAGAGCATTCAGAATGTCAGCCTGATCCATGGCGCGTCCGCCCTCCACTGTAGCCTCACCTGCGAGCTTGTCAGCCCACTTATTTCCTTGTACTCCCGCATGCCCTGGCACGAAGATGAAACTAATCTTTGCCAACCGAGACCGCTCCAGAGACAGCAACCATTCTCTTCGGATCGACCCCTCCTCTATCCTCTTGATCATGTTCATTGAGTCGTAAGGAAACATGCCCTAGTGAATGTCTGTGTCTCGAGCCATGTTATTGCTTTACTTACTGCCATGATTTCCATAGTCAGGCTACTTGTGGTTTCAGTGAAAGCACAAGAGTCCTCCTTCACAATTCTCTCTCCGGCCCGAGCCGTAAAGGCCCATGAGCTTCTCACATCTGACCCATCTGTGTAGATGACAGCATCACCGTCTAGCGAATTCTCGAAAATCAACGCTTGTACTTCAGCCTCCACAGCAGCCAGATTTTCTTGTCTGCATTTTCTATCTAGTTGGATGCAAACTGAAAAGGATGTGCAGAAATCTGTTGGCACTTGTGCCCACTCCTCGCCAGGTTCTAAGTCCTCAAGTGAACACACCTGTTGAAGAATGTCTTCGGCTTGACCCATCCACGATCGTCCTCTTTTTAACCTGCTTTCCTTCACCTTCATAATTTTACTATGCAGTGGACGTTGTGTGTTTGCGTTAACTCTGAGGTAGGCGCGTGCTCTGCAAACTTGTATTCTCTCTTCAATGGTTGGAAAATCAAGAAGGTAGCGCATCGCCCTGCATGCCGTATCTCTTGTACATCCAAGAATAATGCGCATAGCTTCATTCTGTATCCTTTCCATCCTTTCTATCTGCTTACGGCTGAGAGTCAGGATTGCCATGGCAAACTCAAAAACAGACATGACCAGTCCCTCGTACAGAAGACATAGATGGCGCTGCTCACAGTTTGCTGCCGCCATCACCCGCAACGCAGCCAAACTCTGCTTGGCCTTTGTTATCACCTGGTCTATGTGCTCATTATAAGCAAGGCGTCGATCAAACCGTATCCCCAGGTAATTCATTATCTGCGTTCTTTCCACCGTCTCTGAACACAGCTTTACAGTTGGTGTTGGAGTGTTGACAATATGATTATTGAACGAGAACCAAGTCACTGTTGCCTTTGTTGGGTTGACCATTGCCCCAGCTTCATCACACCAAGTACTTATGCGACTGAGTTCGGTTTGTAGTTCCACAGCAACCTGCTCTCTATCCTTACCCAGACGATACACTAAAACATCATCGGCATATGACAATGTCCTGCCAGGTCCAGTGATCTGCTCACTGGTGATTCTCACTGTGTAGGCGTTGGGCAGTACCGGAGATAATGGTGATCCTTGTGGTAGGCCAGGATATATTGTTGTTGGTTCCGAAGTCCAACTGCCACATCTAAAACTACTTTCCGTTGAAAGAGGGCTGCAGCGATCCAACTAAGGAGAAATGGACTTACTTTGAGTTCAAGAAGCTGAAGCATTAAAAAATCCAATGGTACTCTGTTGTACGCGTCCTCAAGATCAATCGCTGCAGCAAAGGTTTCAATGCCTGAGTGGAAACCTTCATAGACATGATGGGCAAAAACTGCTGCATTGGTCCAGGTTTCTCTTTTTGGACGGCACCCACCCAGGGTAGGGGGGAAAACACATTGCCTCTCTAGCTGGCGTGATATTTTCCTGGCAATTACCTTCTCCAGCAGCTTGCCTATTGTATTCTGCATGGTTATAATTCGATATCCCTGAAATTTTGTTTTTGTCTTTGCCAGTCTTCGGCAAGGGAATCAGATAGCTGTGTAACCACTCCTCCTTGATGCTAGCACTCCGTATACTTGTGTTGTACATGTCTGATAGTTTCTCTAGCTCGTTGTCGGTACACCTATTGATGTCGTCGTATCTTATGCCATCCTGGAGCGCTGTGTTTTGATCGTCGAAGCACAGCCTTGATTTCTTTCACAATCACTGTGTCTTCATCCGAAATGTTCTGGGCCTTGCACCTGTCTGAGGTGACCTCCTTGGCCAGATTTCGGCCTCCCATGTCTGTCTGGTTGCTATGCTCTTGATAGCGTTCAAAGAGGGCTTTGCCCTTGTCCACGTCAGTCCTCTGCCAGATGAGGTCAGCACATTGGAATTCAGAAATTCTCTTATTCTTGACTACACCACTCATGCTTTTATTTAGCCGCCAGAACAATTTCAGTGACTTGTCTGTGCTTACTCTCTGACACACCTCTGCCCATTTTTCGCTTTTAACCACCATGACCAGTTTTTTTGAAATAGCTTACTTTTGTGTGCATCTCTCTTTCTAAGTGCATGCAGGGACTAGGATGACCAGCTCTGTTCTTCTTGGCATTTTGCCATCTCCTTACAGCACTACGCTTATCCACCCAAGCCTTCTCCACCTCGAAATTCCACCAAGGTGGCTGCTCCCAGCTTCTTTTCCTGCCCTGAAGCTTTCTGCGCTTGTCACGTCTTATTTTACTCACCACATCTTGTCCTGTACTGTCATACTGGAAAGTTTTTACCTTTAGTTTTCGCTGCCTGGTTCTGCCTTTCTCCACCAATATGCTGCAAGGGTGGTGGTCGTTGCCATGGTGTCCTAGGACACCCCATCTACACACTGTAGTGAGTGAAGGAGAAACCAGCGTCAGATCAATAGCACTGTCCTCATCGCCTGGACGGCTTGCTGTCCTGGTGACACAGCCACTGTTGATACAAACCAGGTCAATGGTTTCAAGTGCAGTCTCGAGCTCCTCCTCTTGTGTGTTGGAGGAAATATTTCCCCATGATCTGCCTTTAGCGTTGAAATCGCCACAAACTGCCACTTCTGGGAATCCATACTCGCGTTGCGGGCATAAACATTAACCAACACGAATGGTATACTGGATTGAACTCTCAACGCTTGTATTTGTATATCGTCACTGTCCCAACTGGACATGTCTAGCTCTGACGCCACCATGCTGTCACGAACGAGAATCGCCATTCCCAGATGTCGTCTGTTGTAGAAACATTTGAAGCCGGCAATTCGGAGTAGCTGATCGCCCAGTCTCGTCTCCTGGAGCGCTACAATGTCGTTCCTGTAAACCAGGGTTTCTAACATAGAGCTCCGTTGTTTTACGCTGGCGCAGTTCCAATACAGAATACGGATATTCCAGAGTCCTAGACGGTGACACTTGAGTCTAAAACGTCTTAAACCACCATGCTTACTTTGTCGCTTTCTGCCTGCCAAGCGCCCACGCCGCCTCTATGTTGACTGCTGACCGCTCGGAGAACATACGTTGTTCCACCATGTTGAAAAGCGAACACAACAGAAACCACACACGCTGCGAAAGATTCACTCAAGGATTGCTTCTCTCGATGCACGAAACTCTGTAGCATCCGCGCAGATCTTGAGTAGAAACTCCTGGTTTTACATCCTGGCACAAAAATTACACGCAAGAGATGAATAAATCCACCTCCTACGCGAAAAAGTTAACGATCACAAAACAACCCGACCGTCCGTCGCCATTTTGAAACCGGAAGTCTTTTTCGTTTTTGATGGGAGAGTAATGCTTATCAAATATGTGACCCAGAAACATTGCCTGGGTGGTCATAAGTATGTCTCCCTTCTGCTCCAGCTACCCCACTGAGTAATACATCAGGTAATCACGAGGACCCTAATAGATGTCCCCTGCATCTATAACCAAAAACTCACCATGTTTCTACTCATCATATCATGGGAAAAACATTACATACAACTTTCACATTACATAATATAGCAGGTAATGATACGCAACCTAACCCATTCCTCTTTCAGAAACACACACTTATATTTCCGCCTTGCGTACCCGTACGTAAGCTGATATATCATATCATTAGCAACACATCATAAAGAACTTCGATTTGTGTACCTGACAGTCAAGTAATATCAAGAACACACGAACTATGCCCCCTTGTGAATAAGTTATAAGCTATGTACTAAACGTTCCTTAAGAACTGTATTATAGAACCGGGTGATGTGTAACACCCTTTTCACATCTCTAAACATCAGACACGTAAATTGTCACCCCTTATCAGGTAAAATTGCATTAGGTAACCCCAAACTAGAAAGTGCCGCTAATAGTACTTCTTTCACCACTTCTCTTGTACTGTGATTTAAAGGTACCGCTTCTGTCCATCTCGTGTGGACCTCACTTAAGGTCACAATACACCTAAAACATCTGTTGGCCAACCCTAACCCTGGGTCAGTTATGTCGCTAACACTCTTTTGAACTGACTTAACTTCCCTATCTGTATCTTGCACCGTTACACCGGATTCTCTGTTTAGTTTGACCTCTTTATTAAACCCTGGCCAATAAAACTGGGACACTGCTCTCTGCTGTATACGCAGTATTCCAATGTGCCCTGCACATGAAATATCATGAACTGGTCTCTATACTCGAACGGTACCCCACCTAAGATGCTTATAATCTTGCCATCTGACACAACGTTGGTAAGACTATTATTCGTCCCTTCAAAGCCACATCTCTCGTTCGTTAATCGCTTATGTTCTGGATTACAATACATCTGACAATCATTTTCAAGAGTGCTGTCTAGTCTTTGACAGTCCCTAGAGCTTTGCTTGGGATCATTCTTGTCTTTTTCAGCGGTGCTATCAGTAGTCCTTATCTGGTTGTCAACTTCAAGTGCCTCTTCTTCTTCAGCTATAGTATCTAATCTAGGTTGTCTTCCGGTAACTACCTTGTTACTAATAACACCATGTTTGTGGTACCAATGAATTACTTCCTCTTCTGTACATTCTTTAACTCGTGGCACATTTCCAATGATCAGATCTGCCACTGGGGAGTCTAGAACACACGCTGTTACTCTTCCTGTGATATATGGTGTCGTCACTGTGATCACGGCCAATGGGTAAAATTCTACTGTACCATTAAACGTTATACATCTAACCTTTTCCCCTGTGTAATCCGATGGATGTACTAGACTTTTTCTAACCCCTATGGTCGTACAACCGGAATCCCTAAGTGTCACTGCTTAACTATCATTAACAAACCCATGATGCAACTTCAAACTTCCTCCTGCATGCACTGCTGATCCTGCTTGAAATGGGTGACCGCACATTAAGACAGGCTGACTGTCTTTATCAAAAAGAGGTTTGCATCCACTACAACTCTCATTATTGATTGTCTCAATTACTTGCGCTGCATTAGAGTGCTCAGTTTCTCCCATCGTACATTGATACCGGAAGTGCCCGGTCTCGCCACATTTGAAACAAATAATGTCCTTCCTCCTATTATTTGTTGGCCCACTGGATAGTTGTACATCACACTGTGCTGCTTTGTGTCTCCAGCTGCCACAATTCCAACATCCGGCATAACTATTCGGGCCCTCTTAAAATTTCCCCTTTAGTCTGGGTAACGTCCTGATCTGCTAAAATGGTTGCCACGGAAACCATTGCCCTTAGGTCCTTGTTCCTCATACCTCTGTGTTGAATCAACGCTTTTCGACCTTGGTCTAATAACTGAATTATGATCCTGTTTACTATAGGCTGCACAGACTATTTCCTTACCCATTTGTCAGCCAATAAAGCTATTCGGATGTGCCGTAATGTAGTTTTGCCCCAACTGGGACATTGTGTTTATGTCCTTTGGTTTGCGTTCTTGAAAGAAAGCCGCTAAATCTGCATTACATGACGATAATATCTTGTCCCTTATCATCAAATCGACTAAGCGACTGAAATCTTTTCCAACTTCTGCAAGCTCCATCCATTTATTAAATGTGTTCTTCACTGTATTGACAAAACCTGTAAAATCCTGATTTGTCTCTGGCACTAATTGTCTGAACTTTGTTCTGTATCCATGCTCAGTTAGGTTGAACTTTGTAAGCAATCGTTGACGCAGAATAGTATAATTGTTTCTTTCTGCCACAGGTAAATTGAACATGGTATCCAGGGCCTTTTCCATTAGATACTCACTCAGCCTAATAGCATACTATCCTTCTGGAGTGCCTAAAACCTTAACAGAAGCTTCAAATCTGTCAAGATAAGATTGAAGATTATCTCGGTCCGTAAAATATGGCAATTTCAATCGTTGTGACGACTGCGAAGGTCTTCTGCCTTCCTCAATTTGACCCTTAGATGCTAGTTCAAATTTTTTAGTGCAATTTCAGTTTCCATCTGAAACTGATGCTTTTGTTTTTCCATTTCTAGTTTAATTTGTGACTCTCTCTCTCTCTTCTCGTGTAGGCGCTTAGCTTCAGCTAGCTTTTCTTCCTGTAGGCGTTGGGCTGCAGCTAACGTTTCTTCCTGTAGGCATTTGTTTTCCAGTTCAACCTCTCTGTGTTCTCTCTCAGCCTGTCTTTGTTCTCTTTCAACCTGTTTTTTTTTCTCTTTCCCGTTGAATATATTCTTACACTTTTGCTTCTGCAAACTCCTGCAAATCTTTACCCTTCAGGCCTAACCGTTCCCCTGCTTCAATATATTTCATTAAAGTAGGCATCTTGTACATGTGGACATTTAGGTGTCCGTCAGTCAACTATAATATAAAGACACTGCTACTTGTCTTTGTGCACCTTCCCTAAGTACACCACCACTCACACTATAAGTGAATTCGTTGTACTGATAATATCACTCTGTACTAACACAGTTCCTCTGTAAGCACTAGGTGGTGAGGGGGGAATATTACCTCTACTCCCACGAGTATGTAACAAATAGTTGTTGAAAGTTCCTGGAAATAGTTTTAGACATACATATAATTACTCAAATGGATGATAAACAATAAATGGTACCTGCCAAGGAGCAGTACCTATTAGACGCTAGACGCATAGGCTCGTGACACGTAAACGGATGATTATATAGAAATAAAAACCACTGACATCGACATGCCCATGTAATACAATACCGTGCGCACAATATGAACTGACAGAGACCACTATACAGTAGTATCATGAAGGATCACAATAATAACATATATCCGAAGAAACCAAGTATCATATTTAAATATAATGACAAGAAAAAAAATCTAAAATCAATAATATACACAGATTTGACGTTAGACACCAAGCTGCGGGATATTATTCCAAGACAGACACTGCCACAAGGCTAAACCCAAATCTACCCGTCGATTACTTCCTAGAAAATATACTGTGAACCTGAGAATCATGTTTTTGTAGTGCCTCACGAATATCGCGAAACATCACAAAAATATCCTACTTATCACGAATACTGGACCACATACGAATAACTGATTAACGCACTGAAGCATTACTTAGGACGATGAGAGCAACAGAAACAAAATGGTCGGCCGAGCACAATACGAAGATAAACTCTCCTAAAAGTCCTTAGCTTGTTTCTAATAGTTTCCGATAATAACCTGGAAATGCCTGTTGGTTAATGTTTTGAAGTTACTACGACGCTAGATCCCAACACGAATTATTGTTTTGATGCGTTTTGGGGAGACGATGATAACTTTAAGGTCAATGAATGTTTATCTGCTTGGTTGCTCTAGCCTTGAATTGATGTTACGACACGGTTACAAAAAATGGCAACGAATGTCCAGCGCTTTAAATCTGTTAGCAAGTCCTTTTCTTCAGAGAAATCCGACCACTCTTGCGGTGACGGCCCCTGATAGTTTGTTAGCAAATGTTTGTTGCCAACTGACTGGATGATGATGACACACGAAAATAGACGTTTCACTACACACTAAAGCACAAAAAGTCGCAATTTTCACCCTTTTGCTTTGAAGGCACTTGATTGTCTATTGTGGACTGTTTCCCCGGTGACTATCTTTGTTTTAACTCGATTTGTTCTTTTGTAGAAGCTATTAATATATAAAGAAATCAAAAAGGTATTGTTAGTTCTCAAAGACACAAAATAAACATAAAGACATACACACATATCTGTCTAGTGCAGGGGTCACCAAACTTTTTTTCACGGTGGGCCGGGTAACTGACAAAATGACGAACGCGGGCCGGATACTCATTCCGTACAATACTTGCACCGGTCTCCATGGCGAAGGCCTAAAGGACGCGGTTCGTAATCCCGTATACCCACGTTCGAAATACAGTTGCGCGCGCTTTTGGCAGCAGACAACGTTGCGCTGGTTTCTACGCTATGTTATGGGTGCCAGTCGTTCGAAAAGCAATGGTAAACTACTGAGCATAAACTTGCCAAGACATCAACAACAGCAAACATTGCTGGTGTTGACTGAAAACGTCATGTAAAGGATATACAACTAACTTTAACAATTATTTTAAGTTAGAACGAAAGCTCTGGGAAAAAAGACGAAAAACTAAGTTAATCTTGGAAAAGGTGTGTAATGCACACAAACAAACACACAAACAAACAAACAAACAAACAAAGACAACCAACATATTTATATTTATTTACTAAACAAAGCTATCAAAGAAGGCGACGTTAGCAAAAAGATAGTTACACCATTATGCACATATCCGAACCTCACAAACTAAGCAGCAAAAGAGGATAGTGAGTTTTGTGAAACTGACGTGTGGCTTTCTAAATACCATCAGTGTTTGGTTTGGAATTTCTGCATCCAATCAAGAGAATTGCTTTCAAATGTTCATCAGTCAATCTCATTCGATGTGGTGACTTCATAGACTTCCTTTTTGAAAATGGTAGCTCATAGACATATGTTGTTCCAAACAATGATGTCATACCAGCGACAAATTTCTTAAGTTTCGGAAACTCAACATCAGGTAAGCAGCGGTACTTCCTTCTTAATGAGCTCCAACTGTAATTCAACTGGCACACCATTAAGGTTACAATCAAACGGATTCTGGAAAAGAAGGATGTCACTCTCAAATCTGTCAAGATCTGAAAATCTCTCCAAATCTTTGAAACAGTGAAAATGACAGCTTGCTTCGAAATCCTTTGATGGTTCTGTAGAGATCACAGACGAGGTAATCTTTTCCCTGAAGTTTCAAGTTCAGTTCATTCATATCGACCAAAATTGACAACTTTGACAGCCAGGTAGGATCTGACAGCTTTGAATCAGCTTTATCTTTTTCAGTGATAAAAACATCTATTTCGTTTCGGAGCTTGTAAAAACGAAACAGGACTTTACGGCTGCTGAGCCACCTGACTGATTTGTGATAAGGCAAGTCACAGAATTCAGAATCAATTTCTTCAAGAAAAGCCTAGAACTGACGGTGAATGAGTGCATGTTCCCGAATGAAGTTCACAGCAGAAACTACTGGTTTCAGTACACAAGAAATATCTAAATCTTTCCCACAGAGTACTTGCTGATGTGCGATGCAGTGTATGAACAGAGCGCCCGGAATTTGCAAATCTTCCAAATGAGTTCTGATCTGCCCCAACAGACCCTTCCTCACTCCAGTCATGTTTTTTCCCCTCATCAACTGTAACACCTCGAAGCTGATTCCATCGAAGGTTATAGTCTTGGAAAATTGTTTGCACTTCCACGAAAATGACTTTCCCAGTTGTTGCTCTATGCATGCTGCAACCGGACGCCAACCCTTTCGTTATCTGAAAATCCAAATTGACACCACTAATGAACACGAGAAGTTGTGACGTACTCGAGAGATCAATAGGCTCATCCAGCGCCAGAGAATACAACAACAAGTTCCTAGCTTTCTCGCGTATCTGTAGCACTATGTTCTCTCCAAGTTCTTCTGTTCTCCGCACAACTGAACTTGTCGAAAGGCTGATAGTTCCAAAAAAATCGGCTTTCTCAGGACACAAGTCATTTGCTGCTTCGATCACACACACTCTTTAATGACGTTGCCATCAGTAAACGGTTTTCCTCGTTCTGCCATCTTATGCACTGTTTTGTAACTTGTACTAGTGACATATTTATTTTCAGCAAATTTTATCGTGAAGAGATTTCGTTGCGTTTCAAAACCACGTTTAATGGTCTCATATTTCCCAGAGCGTAATTTTCCAGAAAACTTTTAATATGTTGATGGATGTTTTGTTTCGTAATGACGCTGATGATTGTACTCTTTCAAAACGGCAACACTTTCGCTACATATTACGCTGCTGGTTTTCTGGTCCTTTGTTTCCACAAAGAAGTACTTTACTCCTCACTCGGCGTCCACTTTTCTTTTCCTATTAGCCATAATTAAGGGTGAAGTACACGGGATCTGAAAATGAAAAAGACATTACATTAGAAACATAATTAAAATCCTATTGAAACACAAGAAAAACAGAGGACTAGGGGTCACTGGTGAAGCTACAGCTCATCAAAGGTACATATACATTTTATAGGTACCTTTGTGTAACCGCACAGAGATGATAGAGATAATAGCACAACGCCGACTGTTCATGGGCCGTAGAAGAAGAGAGGAATAAGAAGACAAAGAGAATCTCATTCTATCTCTACGGCTAACAAGAAAAAACAAAGATTTAGAGATATCAGAAGAAATTCAGGTCAGTGTACAGGGAATCAGAATAACGTAATTATACAGATACAACATCTGATTAATAATGCCAATCTTCTTCTTCTTCTTCTTCTTCTTCTTCTTCTTCTTCTTCTTCTTCTTCTTCTTCTTCTTCTTCTTCTTCTTCTTCTTCTTCTTCTTCTTCTTCTTCTTCTTCTTCTTGTTCTTGTTCTTGTTCTTCTTCTTCTTCTTCTTCTTCTTCTTCTTCTTGTTCTTGTTCTTGTTCTTGTTCTTGTTCTTGTTCTTGTTCTTCTTCTTCTTCTTCTTCTTCTTCTTCTTCTTCTTCTTCTTCTTCTTCTTCTTCTTCTTCTTCTTCTTATTCTTCTTCTTCTTCTTGTTCTTCTTGTTCTTCTCGTTCTTCTTGTTCTTCTTGTTCTTCTTGTTCTTGTTCTTCTTCTTCTTCTTCTTCTTCTTCTTCTTCTTCTTCTTCTTCTTCTTCCTCTTCTTCTTCTTCTTCTTCTTCTTCTTCTTCTTCTTCTTCTTCTTCTTCTTGTTCTTGTTCTTGTTCTTGTTCTTGTTCTTCTTCTTCTTCTTCTTCTTCTTCTTCTTCTTCTTCTTCTTCTTGTTCTTGTTCTTGTTCTTGTTCTTGTTCTTGTTCTTGTTCTTCTTCTTCTTCTTCTTCTTCTTCTTCTTCTTCTTCTTCTTCTTCTTCTTCTTCTTCTTCTTCTTCTTCTTCTTCTTCTTCTTCTTCTTCTTCTTCTTCTTCTTCTTCTTCTTCTTCTTCTTCTTCTTCTTCATCTTCTTCTTCTTCTTCTTGTTCTTCTTGTTCTTCTTGTTCTTCTTCTTCTTCTTCTTCTTCTTCTTCTTCTTCTTCTTCTTCTTCTTCTTCTTCTTCTTCTTCTTCTTCTTCTTCTTCTTCTTCTTCTTCTTCTTCTTCTTCTTCTTCTTCTTCTTCTTCTTCTTCTTCATCTTCAGCGTTCCGAGCCATTGAGGTTCTTTGCTGCAGATACAAGCCGTCTCCATTCGTCTCTCTGGTGGACCTTCTCTTGCCAGTCGTTGATTCCAAGTGCTTGTAAGTCTGTATATGTATTATCTCTCCACCGTCTTCTTGGTCTACCTCGGGGTCTACGGTCATTTATTTCCTGAGTGTAAGCGAGTTTTGTTTCCCTATTATCTTCCATTCTTTCTGTATGCCCCAGCCATTGTAGTCTATTAGCCTTCATGATACCAGTGATTAGCGGTGACTTAAACAGATCATAAATGTCTTTGTTACTTCTTCTTTTCCACTCTCCACTTTGTGTATCCCTAATGGGTCCAAAGATGCGTCTTAAAATTTTGTTCTCAAAGGTTTGTAACAAGGCTTCGTATCCTTTCGTTGTACTCCAGGTTTCAGATCCATACAGCACAACTGGTCTGATCAGTGTTTTGTATATTGTGAGGCATAAATTACCTCAGTGATTAAAAAGTTTAGTTCCCAAGGCCAAAAAGGCGGAAACATGGCTTTACTGGGCTGTTATATGCACGCCAACACAATATCCCAGCATCCTATATATTTTTTACCAGGGTATCAAGGGAATGCAAATGCCCTAATATATAAAATGCATGATTATATGCAATGACAAAATAGGCATCCACATGAATAAACATACACATGATTATCCTTCACAGTACCATTGATATTCCATCTCAGCTTGGGTAGTAATCCAACACAGTAACAGCGATCTTCCATCCCAGCATGGGTAGTCATCCAACACAGTACCAGTGATCCTCATCACAGCATGGATAATCATCCAACACTGTAACTGTAGTCTGACACACAACACCAGCAATTATCAGACAACAAGATGGAACAAAGGTCATTCATTCAGTAGCATGTCCTTTGCAGAACATCGCTCCCATAACAACCTTCCGGAAAACATCTCGATCATAAGCAAGATTTCCTGCTTCAGATACATCCATCTGGAGATCATCCGGCACATCCTGCACCCATCGTCTCTTTGGCCTTCCTCTTCCTCTCTTCCCAGGCATATATCCCTCCATTATTGTTCTCAGGCACAGACATAGGTATTATGTTCCAATATTCCTATTTAAACTATGAAGGTTCGTTCAAAACTCACTCCACAGCAGATAATCGTCAATCCACAATCAAGATCCTCTTGGATCTTTTGGATCTTCACAGGGCCTGTCTACCCTCTCAACTGCGGTCTGGAAAAACAGTGGCTACGCTCGGTCGTGCCTGGGGCATGTTCGCCCATCTACTTGGTAGTGGCTCAGGGGTTTAAGTTCAAACCCTCTGCTGAAAATTAGACATCAGCATCTCTTCGGCCTAACTTGTTCCCAAGGCCAAAAAGGCGGGAACATGGCTTTACTGGGCTGTTATAGGCACGCCAACACAACATCCCAGCATCCTATACATTTTTTATTAGGGTATCAAGGGATATTCTACTCCATACTCTTGTAGAGTCGCGGCAGGCGGCGTCATTTGGTAATATAATATATCTCATAATAAGGTTCGCGAAATTTAAAAATAGGGCCACCTAAATAAACAACCTAGTGCAGCCAGGAGTCTCCGCACGTGTGAAGATCTCCTATTATTCTAAACATAATATTTACATTTAAATTGTATCACAACGTCTCATGTTTCATAGTTATGTCAAGCAAGTTCGAGTACCGACGGCGGGCTGGACGAAATGACGTCGCCGGCCGGATCCGGCCCGCGGGCCGTAGTTTGGTGACCCCTGGTCTAGGTAATAGGAATGAGAGAGATGACGATTAATAGGCGAAGTGAGTAGGACAAAACCTGGTCTGGCACAATCAAGGCCTGCATGCACTTATTTTCGCACTGGCGAAAGGCCGTGCAAGCTTATGGGGCTTATGTTGACAAATATTACAAATAGTTCCCCCCCCCCCCACTCTTCCTAACTTCTCTCTCTCTCTCTCTCTCTCTCTCTCTCTCTCTCTCTCTCTCTCTCTCTCTCTCTCTCTCTCTCTCTCTCTCTGCTAAATGCTGGTGCAATTACGTTTGCTTAGAGAATATTTCAAATATCATAATAACATGATGGTAATGCCTTGATTGATCACTACACTTATGTTCAAGCATACTGCGGAATTTTGTTTTTTATTCGCATATCCTATTTACATCGCTGTCAACAACAGCATTTTACCGCTGTTGTTGATGTCTTTGCAAGATTACGCACAGTATTTTGCATTGCTTACTGAGCGACAATCTCAGATACCCCTGTAAGTAACCAACGCGACCCGATTCCCTACCGAATCTCGTGCAGCTGTTTCCCCACACGTGGATATACGGGATTACGGAGAAAATCGTTAACATCTTTGCCAGAGAGACGGGCTCCGCGGAATTGCTAGATATCTTAAAGGAAAACACCGCAACAAACAAAATTGATGGTCCTTCATTATTATTCTGATGATCATATTGGTCTTGACTTGTATCATCATAAAGGTCTTTCACATAATCTGACCACGCATGTAAAATCTGATCTTTTTCTATTATGATTTTGCCATCTTTGGTTTTTAGGCAACCTGTTGATGTGTCTGTTCTTTTGTTAGTGATGTCGTTAATTCTTGTGTGTATTACTTTGGTATTCTGGGTGTTATGTTGGTTTTAAATTTTCTTGCCATATTCCTCAAGCCATGTTTCTATTGCCTCTTTGCATAGCAGTAGCTTCCTAATTTTCCTATGAATCTCTTCGTATATTTCCTTGTTGTTTTTGTTATTTCTTCTTATTTCCATGAGTTTTAAGATGTCTTCCTTCATCCATTTCTTGCCCCTATTATCTTTAGTTTTGGGATTATCATTGTTGTTAGTGCAGCTTCTTGACTGATTTCTTTTATATTTTCAATTGGTCACTGACGTCTTGAAATAATATTGCATTGCTATATCGGACAATGCATCGAATCTGTTCTTTACCTCCACGTTGAAATTATCTTTTATCTCCTCACTCTTCAGTGCCTGTAGATCAAATTTTGCGTTTCTATTTGTATATTTAACTTTCTTTAAGTTTATATGTAAATTGCTTAAGAATAATCTATGGTTGCAGTAGCAGTCTACACTTGGTAGGGGGACATAAACATCTAATATTGTTACAAGGGAGGTTACTAGAATTTGATAAAGAAAATGGTATACCTACCTACAATACTTCTAACTAACATTCAAATCTTTAATTTTTATTTGAGCAATAAAGCAGTTAATACCACAGTAATTTCTTCCAAGTGAGAAGATAGCTTTTAAAGTATTATTACAACATTTGTTTAATCATTTTATTTTTACTTACATTTTATAATCAACTTTTTCAATTCTAGATGTATGTTTAATTCTTAAAACTGTACTTTTAATGATAAGTGTTCAATGGTGTCAAGTGAATTTCCCCTCTGTGGGGAAACAACATTTTTTTACTGGCCTCTTAAGGCCACCCACAATTTACAGATAATTTACTTACATTAACGGCGAAAGACCTTGGAAGTCTATGGGGTTTATGTTGATAAATACGTTTAGAGGAAATGTCATTTATGTTTGAAAAATTTCATTCAATTTGAACAAATAGTTCTCTCTCTCTCTCTCTCTCTCTCTCTCTCTCTCTCTCTCTCTCTCTCTCTCTCTCTCTCTCTCTCTCTCTCTCTCTTCTCTCTCTCTCCCAAATGCTGGTGCAATTACGTTTGCTTAGAGAATATTTTAAATATCACAATAACATGATAGTAATGCCTTGATGGGTGCCTCCTTCCTTCCGCTAACCTATGGGACACCCTTAAGCAAGGTGGAGTACCCGTTTAGCCTACCGATCAGGGTTACGTGAAGCCATGGGTGCAGTTGGTGGATGAAGTTGAAGAGCAGCCGACAGATAGTTGTAGGTTATGGTCTCCACAGCTTCACGACGGAAGGCAGATGATCTCTGCTTTGGGAGATATTGGCTGCGGTCATCGACCAGTATGGTCAGTGCTAGGAAGGAAAGCAATGGCAAACTACCTTCTTTACAGATGCCAAGAATATTATGTACTTAAGTTTTATCGATAATCAGAGAAACGGCGTAAATGGGTGCTCCTTAGGAGCAGCCTCGCCCGGTAGGGGTAGTCATGTGCACCAGGTGACTCCAGACCGTCATCAGGAGACTGAGTGCAAAAGAATATCAACATTGAAAGTAGGAACTTGGAATGTAAGAACTATGAGTGGGGATGGGAAATTTGATAACATTAAGAATGAAATGATAAGATTAAATGTTAACCTGTTAGGTGTAAGTGAGACCAGATGGACAGGAATGGGCATTATAACATCTGAGGAATATAGAATAATCTATTCTGATGGAGAGAAACAACAGCGAGGAGTAGCAATTATAATGGATACAGAGAGAGAAAAATCGATCAAAGGATATTGGACAGTATCAGACAGAGTGATACTGGTGAAGTTGAGTGGAAGACCTTTTGATGTCAACGTCATACAAGTTTATGCACCAACAGCAGACAGTGGTGATGACAGCATCGATGAATTTTATAGTGATTTAGAGAAAGCCTTCAATAAATGCAAGAATTCTGAAGTAACTATCAAAGTTGGAAATCAACAGGACGGATGCATAATGGGCAAGTATGGACTAGGGCAGGGGTCACCAAACATTTTTTCACGGCGGGCCGGATAACTGACAAAATGACGAGCGCGGGCCGGACAACTGACAAAATGACGAGCGCGGGCCGGATACTCATTCTGTACAATACTTGCGCCGGTCTCCGTGGCGAAGGTCTTACGGACGCGGTTCGTAATCCCGTATACCCACGTTCGAAATACAGCTGCGAGCGATTTGGCAGCAGACAACGTTGCGCTGGTTTTTACGCTATGTTATGGGTGCCTGTCGTTCGAAAAGCAATGGTAAACTACTGAACGTAAACTTGCCAAGACATCAACAACAGCAAACAATGCTGGTGTTGATTGTAAATGTCCTGTAAAGGATATACAACTAACTTTAACAATAATTTCAAGCTAGAACGAAAGCTCTGGGAAAAAAAGACGAAAAACTAAGTTAATCATGGAAAGGGCGTGCAATGCACATAAACAAACAAACAAACAAACAAACAAACAAACAAACAAAGACAACAAACATATTTATATTTATTTACTAAACAAAGTTATCAAAGAAGGCGACATTAGCAAAAAGATAGTTACATCAGACATATTCTGCATATATCCGAATCTCACAAACTAAGCAGCAAAAGAGGATAGTGAGTTTTGTGAAACTGACGTGTGGCTTTCAAAATACCATCAATGTTTGGTTTGGAATTGCTGCATCCAATCAAGAGAATTGCTTTCAATGTTCATCAGTCAATCTCATTCGATGTGGTGACTTCCTTTTTGAAAATGTTATCTCACAGACATATGTTGTTCCAAACAATGATGTCATGCCAGCGGCAAATTTCTTAAGTTTCGGAAACTCAACATCAGGTAAGCAGCGGTACTTCCTTCTCAACGAGCTCCAACTGTAATTCAACTGGCACACCATTAAGGTTACAATCAAACGGATTCTGGAACAAAAGATGGCACTCTAAAATCTGTCAAGATCTGAAAATATCTCCAAACTCTTTGAAATAGTGAAAATGAGAAAGGTTTTCTCCTTCCAGTTGTGCTTCCAACAATGACAGCTTTCTTGGAAATCCTTTGATGGTTCTGTAGAGATCACAGACGTGGTAATACTTTCCCCGAAGTTTCATGTTCAGTTCATTCATATCGACCAAAATTGACAACTTTGACAGTCAGATAGGATCTGACAGCTGTGAATCAGCTTTATCTTTATTCAGTGAGGAAAACATCTATTACGTTTCGGAGCTTGTAAAAACGAAGTAGGACTTTACTGCAGCTGATAAGGCAAGTCACAGAATTCAGAATCAATTTCTTCAAGAAAAGCCTAGAACTGACGGTGAATGGAGTGCATGTTCCCGAATGAAGTTCACAGCAGAAACTACTGGTTTCAGTACACAATAAATATCTAAATCTTTCCCACAGAGTACTTGCTGATGTACGATGTAGTGTATGAACAGAGCGCCCGGAATTTGCAAATCTTCCAAATGAGTCCTGATCTGCCCCAACAGACCCTTCCTCATTCCAGTCATGTTTTTTCCCCTC
Organism: Cepaea hortensis; assembly: GCA_963921405.1. Lineage (NCBI taxonomy): Eukaryota > Metazoa > Mollusca > Gastropoda > Stylommatophora > Helicidae > Cepaea > Cepaea hortensis. The sequence goes on along the minus strand of OY992884.1, from coordinate 45,299,686 downwards.
ATCAACTGTAACACCTCGAAGCTGATTTCACCGAAGGTTATAGTCTTGGAAAATTGTTTGCACTTCCACGAAAATGACTTTCCCAGTTGTTGTTCCATGCATCCTGCAACCGGACGCCAACTCTTTCGTTATCTGAAAATCCAAATTGACACCACAAATGAACACGAGAAGTTGTGACGTACTCGAGAGATCAATAGACTCATCCAGCGCCAGAGAATACCACAACAGGCTCCTAGCTTTCTCGCGTATCTGTACCACTATGTTCTCAACAAGTTCTTCTGTTCTCCGCACAACTGAACTTGCCGAAAGGCTGATAGTTCCAAACAAATCGGCTTTCTCAGGACCAAGTCATTTGCTGCTTCGATCACACACACTCTTTAATGACGTTGCCATCAGTAAACGGTTTTCCTCGTTCTGCCATCTTATGCACTGTTTTGTAACTTGTACGAGTGACAGATTCATTTTCAGCAAATTTTCTCGTGAAGAGATTTCTTTGCGTTTCAATACCACGTTTAATGGTCTCATATTTCCCAGAGCGTAATTTTCCAGAAAACTTTTAATATGTTGATGGATGTTTTGTTTCGTAGTGACGCCGAAGATTGTACTCTTTCAAAACGGCAACACTTTCGCTGCAAATTACGCAGTTGGTTTTCTGGTCCTTTGTTTCCACAAAGAAGTACTTTACTCCTCACTCGGCGTCCACTTTTCTTTTCCTACTAGCCATAATTAAGGCAGTAGATTCCGAGTAACTTGGTTTTATAGTTTTATAGCAGTTACAAACACATAATCAGCTCCCCTCAGGATCCGGGGAACTGGCATGATTAGAAGAGTGAACTTGTTCCTGGGACTTCCATGACTATAGTTGTATTACATTAGAAACCAAAGACTTTTGGAAATATTACCTGCTTCGTAATGAGAGCCAACCAGATAGTGATTAGATCGCCATAGACAACGAACACCATTAATTCTGACTGTCACCAGGATGCCATCTTTAATGATGCACTACCTGTACAAAAGCGCTAGAAGTGGAATTGCTTCCACAACTGATGAAATCATCGTTAGCATCGTTTGACTAACAGAGCAAACAAATCAAAATATGAGACTTGATATCCACATAAATAATTTTGGTATCTCATGGCACAGTTTTAATTATAAACACATTATATTACACCTGAACCCAGGCCATAAAACAAAAAAATCCGCCACAATGAAGAGTTCAACATTTGAAAACAGGGTTCGCGGGCAATAATGCTACCCACTACACTACCGCGGCCCCCTTTCATTGCAATACCGTTGCTTTTCTATTAGAGGACCTGATGTTTTGGTGCAAGATTTATATGTTTTAAGGTATATAAAGTAATATTTATAGGTGATATTTATATTTGGTTCTGGACACACCCATAGTGGAAATTACGTAGCTCTCCATTTTCATTCTGACAGATATGTCCGAGTAACAGGGTATAACATTGGTAAAAAGGTAAGTAAATATTAGTTATCCCATCGTAAGAGCTCGGAAACATCTCCCTCACATGCTGGTCTCACAACCAGTAAGTATTAAATTCAAAGGCAACAGTCATGCGTGCACTTATAGGAGTGAGTACTCGGTCACCAGAGCTGCATCCGCCATACTATCGTATCTTTCCCTTCTTCTGCAACAAGGAACTTCAGTTGTGATAGTCCTATCATTGAGTTAGCATTTGTCACACATCCCACTGCTTTCTACAGCACATGATAAAACACATACATGGAGTTACATGAGCTTGTCTTTGTAAAATTGACTGATAGAATGTCCCCTACTCCAGGCCATTGTTAAGGAATCAGCCATTCACTCAACAGATAAGAGATAATGTTACTTGTTCGGGCACAGCACGCATAATGAGAAGTCAGGTAAATATAATCTAACTTCAGTTTGGGATTACTTAGATTGGTAAGGCTACTAATATAGCAGCAATGTATAGCAATGTTATTGACCGTTATCTGCCTGTCTTCTGAATGACTGTCTGTCTTTCTGTCTGTCAATTTACAATTCTTCTATTAATCTATCTTCTGTCTGTCTATCAGTCAGTCTGTCTGTCTGACTGTCAATGTTCAATCATGCTACCTACCTACCTACCTACCTACCTACCTGCCTGCCGGTCAGCCTGCCTACCTACATACCAACCAACCTGCCTACCTACTTACCAACCTACCTACCCACCCATCTACTTGCCTACCCTCTTACCAACTTACCTCTGTACCTCCTTACCCACCTTCCTACCCACCTACCTACCTTTCCGCCTGCCTGCCTATATATCTATTCCTTTACCTTTCCCTATGTCCATCCGCATGTCCATCTATATATGTATCTTTGATACAACTATTGATCTTAACACATTTATTTAATTAGTGACCATTGCAGGGAAATGGCTAACACTTTTGCCTACCGACCCGGTTCGAATCTCTATTGAGGCGCAGTGTTTTAATAATTAGCCTAAGCTCCCAGGTAGAATTGGTCTAAATTGAGTACAATGACATGTAATGCTCAGAAGCGGTGAACGTCGTGAAGCTGCCCAAACCATCCATCGAGTGGTTGTATAAATATAGGGCTGCACGTGTAACAAAGCGAACTCATACAAGATGACTTGACTCAATTTTGGTTCTTTATAAAAATGGTTTATTCGTCTTGATGACAGCTGGACCTAACATGGCGTCCTCACAGTTCTGTCCTCGGATGTTCACTCCCTTGACAACCCACTACGTCACGACTTGAGCATCCCCCTCTCATTCCATCTCGATGCTCAATCGTGCTGTAGTCTTTTCCCACCTAACACCAATTACCCAACTACTGTTACACCTCCCTATGTTTTTCTAAAGAATTTTTCCTCTAAAGGAAAAATTCTTTACTCCCAATTCTCTTACTCTATTCTCTCTTTTTCCTTACCTCGCACATTTCCTCTAATCTTCCCTATACTAACTCAATTTTGAGTAAATAATATATCTGTTAACCCTTCTCCCTGTTATATTGTCAGCTAGTAACCCCCTATATACTTCTTCTTCGATTCTACTTGGTACAATACATCATACCACGTATGGTAACTCTTTTAAACTAAACACTCCTTCTCCCCTTTCTTTAGTTCTTACAGTTCCCAAATCTCCCTAAACCACTTTATGTTAAGTAACCCAATCTATTTCCCCAAACTATATAGCCATCCACTATATATTTCTGGTCCTTTCTTGGCTCCTCAAGTTTCTGTATCAAATATACATATCATAAGAAGAATAGTTCGTATAATCGTTATTGTACACATGGCATTATGAAATCCCTCGCTCTTTCACAACATAAGACAACCAGAACAACATAGAAACAACGTATTTAGAAAAAGTAAAGAAGGGGTGCGCACCCAGTGATAAGAATAAATAGTCAACGTGATCACATTTACATAAAGCAATGCATAGTTCACACAATCACATTTACCTCCCTTGCCAATAAAAAAAAATTTTGTACAACAATTTTTTTAAATATATCTTATGAAAATAGATCTTTGTTCTCTATAAACCAAGTTGACATACGTTTTCTCAACATTTATATATATACATTTATATTGCCATCCACAATCTTGTCTATATTTCCGTCACCTCACCTTTTACCACGAGCCAATGTTCATATTCTATGAACATTATCAATTTAATTAACGCTGGTTTTTCACAGCACCTATTTCTTGCCCCCTCACACTCCCGCTTATATGCTGCCATTCACAGTCTCCCGCCTCCTTTTTTTTCTATAATGCTGACTTTAATGCAGCTCCTATTCTCTAATACTTCATATTCACAAGAACCTCTTCATGCCGACTATCTATATGTCTCTCTATTAGCCCTCAGTATGTGTCTCTCTATTAACCCTCAACACCATAACTACTTGAAAATTAACTTACTTCATTAAATTTATAACCATGTAACCTAATACACCAAACAACTTAATTAACTTAAACGAAATAAAATCAAAACAAGATATCCCCCAACTCATTCAAAGAAAACAGATTTTAAAATAATACAACATGCATCTTATCAAATCAAAATAAAATTTTCTAATACTACCTAACACTATTGGTCTCTTTTACGGACCAACAGTTTGTACGTAAAAGTTTAAGAACACAATAACCCTATTCTAAAATCAAGTAACAACAATCATATTACAGGAGCAAATTAAGCAAAGAAAAAACATATTATATATGAGGCATTACAAACTCAGACTCAATAAAACAAGTGTCTTCTCGCTAAAGAGAAGTTCTTCAAAAAAAGTTATAATTCACATAGAATTATCTACTTAAAGTAACCAAGCAAAATTTTCCTCCTATACGAATCAACGTAAGTCATATCTATTCACTCAAGTCACTCTATTGTTTTTATAAGCAAGAAACTGAAACAATTCACCGCCAGGTCTATATATATCTATATCTGTTATTTACAGACCAAATTCTAACTTAAAACAATATCTGTTCTTTTCGTACAAGTCTTTAACTAACAATGGCCGTATTATCTACACCCCAATTGCTTCTCGTGGACATATTCCTATAACTACTTAATCATTACCATACTCCACGGTATTCCTAGCACCAGTAAAAACTTGTCTATTTACTATATAGTACAACTACCTGCTGTACCATTGATTAACTTATCCATCCAATAAGAAACCAAAACATAATATCAACCAGCAATTCCGTCACTGAGAGAAAAAAAAAATATATATACCTCAGTCGAACCTACATCCATTGCTTTACTACTCCTCCAAATCATTTATAAAAAGTATCAACAGAAGCCTTTTTCATTTCCACCGTCTCACACACTTCATCAAGTATCTCTTTCCTTAAAGCCCGAAACTTACATCTTGCAATCTGCAATATTCTCTATCAATTTATCTCTTACGTTTCCACTTCTTCAACAACTCCAAGTTTCTCTGTATCAATGCTATCTCTACATCAATATCCTCCTCGCCGTATAATCTATCATCTTCCTCCATACTACTAATTGACTCTGACTTCTCATCCATTTCTTCTTCTTCATCTGTTTGTCTCTCGTTAGCAGCCGCTAATCTCTTCTGTTCAATATCCCATCTAATTTGTCTATCATTATTTCTTAAGGACCTTTCCAGTAAAGGCATCTCTTCACCGCTTGTTGAATACTCTCTAATTCTCCTCTGTCTTTTCACTTCTCTTTCTCTTTGTTTATCCATTCTTCTTTTTGTTGCTTGTCTAGTATTTTTAAATGGAGCACCTACCTCTTCTTCCATAGATTCTATACTATCACAATGAGTCTCATTCAATTTTTCTCCTACTATCGTTTTCGGTATTGTTTGTTCTTGAGTATCATCGTAACCTGAAGCCGTTTTTAACTGACTGTGTGTCGGATCTTTTCTAAAAGCTGGGGTTATTGTAGTCCCCCTGACGACTCGTTCATCTACGTATCCGGTGTCTGAATAATAATTATTATTATAATTATCATTTTCCTTCTCATCATTATCTCTTCTTAAGTGTTCCACGTGTGCCCTTGCCACATGTCCCGTCACCTGGTTCTTGATACTATACGACACATTTCCTAGCCTTTCTATAACATAATAACCTGGGACCCAACGATCATCAAACTTAGAGTTCCTTCTATGCTTTTTGTAATAAACTCTATCTCCTACTTTAAACTCCTGTAACTTTGTATTCAGGTTTTTGTACTTTTTCTGTCTTTCTCTAGCTTTAACTATATTATTCTTCAACTTCATGTGTGCTTTATGCATTTCTTGTATAATGGTCTCCTGAAAGTCTTCTCCCATATACTTCCGTCTTGGTTTTAAGAGATTATCTATTGGTAGTACTGGTTCTCTCCCGTGTATTAAATAAAATGGTGAAAAGACTGTGCTATCATTTTGATTTGTGCGTATGGCGCTAAGTGCTGGTCCTAAAAATAAATCCCAGTCTTTTTCATGTTCCTCCACAATCTTTGCTATAATATCATATAATGTCCGATGTTGTCGTTCGTTTTTAGCATTTGAAGAAGGTCTATAGTATGAGGTCTTTACATGTTTTATATTTAAATCCTTCAACAATTTTTCAAATTTCTTATTCACAAATTCTCTACCATTATCCGTGAGTATAACCTGTGGACAACTAAATCTTGGTACGAACTCTTGTAAAAAAAATATTAATGACAGTATCAGCGCTCTTATCTGGGATTGCATAAACTTCCGGCCAAAGGCTGTAGACGTCTACTATATGAATTAAATACACGTTCCCTGACAATGTTCTAGGGTGAGGACCCGATATATCTAAACTAATTTTCTGCATAGGAAACTGAGGAATATCTGTATCTTGTAAAGGACACTTAATTGTTTTCATATTCCTTAACCTGCATCTTTCGCACGTATCCACATATTTGCAAGCAGATCTAAATAAATTCGGCCAATAATATTTACTCGTAAGTGCTTTCACCAATTTATCACGACCGAGATGACCATTCTCATCATGATATGCTTTTAAAACTTCACTTTCCAAATGTTTTGGAATATATTTCCTTAGCTGTTCATTCCTTTCACACATGTAATATAACTGGTCGTCCTCTTGTAACACTAAATAATTTTTCTTATATTTGTTCTCCTCTGTTTCTTTTAACTTCTGTTTTATTTGTAAGACTTTTGGATCTAATTCCTGTTCTTCTTTCATACTAAATTGTGCTAAATGTGGGTCTTCTTCTACTCTATGTTCAGCCTCCTGATCCGATGGTAAACTCTCAAAGTCTTCTCCATTTATTATGGCAGAATCTAAAATATTTACTTGCCAGTTTCGATCGTCAATCTCTGGTTCTCCTTCATCTTCTGTGTCACCTGACGACTGTGGGTAGGGGATTCTAGATAATAAGTCAGCACACGTGTTAATCCTAACTGGAATATATTCAACTCTGGCATTGTACCCTTGTAGATTCAACGCCCAGGTTTGTATTTTCCTCTTCTGCACTGGAGCTTTTAAAAGAGACTTTAAAGGCATGGTCAGTTCTAATAACAAAATTTGCGTTATGTAAGTAGTAATTTAGTTTCTGAAGAGCATAATGAATAGCATAAGCTTCTTTTTCAATAGTCGTCCATTTGCGTTGAGATTTGCTAAGTTTATGAGATAAGAAGTAAATTGGCCTTTCATTTTTAACCCCTGGTATTGCAGACTCTTTTCCTTCATATGGTTGAACCAAACATGCTCCTATTGCATTGTCTGAAGCATCTGTGTACAGTATTAACTGTTTATTCAAGTCTGGATGCGTTAATAGTGGTACTAGTGTTAAGCTGTTTTTTAAATACTCGAACGCTTTTTGACACTCATCATCCCACTTAAATCTAGCGTATTTGCCTGTTAAATTTGTAATAGGTTCTGCTATCTTTGAAAACGCTGGGACAAACCGCCTATAATACGCACAAGTTCCTATAAACGCACGCACTTCCTTTACGTTAGTTGGAGGAGGTAACTCTTTAATAACCTTTATCTTGTCCTGGTCTGGTTTAATTCCGTCTCTATTTATAATATAACCCAAATATTTTGTTTCTGTCTTTAAAAACTGGCACTTACTAAGCTTCAACTTAACGTCATGTACCCTTAATCTATCGAATACTAATCTAATATGTTTTAAATGATCATTCACATCTCCTTTCGTAAAAATCAGAATATCGTCTATATAGGCTAATGCAAACCTTTGCATACCTTCTAATACTTCATTTATTAAGAGCATGTAGTGAGACGGCGCAGTTTTGACACCAAAAGGCATTCGTAAAAATTCATAAGAACCCATATGAGTACAGAAAGCACTATTCTTTTGCGCGTCTGCCGACATCGGGATACACCAGAATCCTGATCTTGCGTCCAGCGTAGTGAAAAATGTAGAGCCATTAAGCAGCCCCAAAATATCATCAATTACCGGCAGTGGGTACGCTACATTCTTAGTGATTTTGTTCAACGCCCTGTAGTCGCAGCAGAACCGACTCGAACCATCAGGTTTGGCCACGATGACGACCGGAGATGACCATTCTGACTTCGATCTTGTTATTATTCCTGCTTTCAACATATCTTCTATTGCCTTTTCCACAATTTCTCTATTTCTCAATGGAGTTCTATATGGTTTTAAACTAATTGGTGGATGGTCTCCCGTATCTATTTCCATTGTAACTGTTTTTGTCTTTCCCAATTCCAAATCATTAATTGCAAATACATCTTGATTTTGCTTTATAAGTTGTTCTAATACTTCCTTATTTTCTGGCGGAGTTTTTAACTGTGCCAACAATTCTTGTTCTCTTGTCATTTTGTCTAGTGAATGTATTTGGGCTGTATTTCTTCTGTATGGATGGATCAATTCATCCATTTGTGCGTTTCCTCTACTTCCGCGTCCGCGTCTGTTATTAACTCTTTCACTAGAAGTTTGTGAATAGTTTGCTCTCGGCATTTCTACTCTATCAGTTGCCAATATATCACTAATGTTATGTTCCAGTTTAGCTACTACACATCCTCTGTATAATTTAATTTCTCTACCTGTGTTATTAATAACCATCACTGGAAAAGTTAAATGTTTATCTAACTCTATTATTCCATCCGGAACTTCCAAACCAGGCTCATCAATTACTTCCTCTTGCAACTCAGTGATTCTGACTGTGTTTCCTGCCACATAATATGGGTTTCTCTTCACCTTTGCCTGTATCAAATTAACCGACTGTGGTTTTAACGTCGTGGACATCTTAACTCTAACTAGTGCTGATATATGCATGTCTTCTTCCATATCCACATAGACGTCCTTGAATTTTAACTTATGTAAATCAAAGAGAAGTCTTACTCCATTCTTTATTAAAAAATCTCTTCCTATCAGCATGTTTCTATTTAAATCCTTCACTACATGAAAAAGATGTCTTACGTTGACCCCTCCTAACTTAAAATTTATCATTGTTTGTCCAATTACTTGTAAATTCTGTCCTGTAACAGAGTGAAGATTATTATGACTCTTAAATATTCTACAATTTCTCACTATTTTGTATAGAAAACTTTCTTTTACCACACTAACCTGAGCTCCAGAATCAATTAATGTACGAATTCTATACTTTCCTATTTCTATTATACAAGAGCTATAATCTGTTTTATTTTCTATAAATTGTTTGACTTCATCTAGTTGAAAGTATTCTCTGTTCGTTCTACTATACCTGTTATTAACATGTTCTTTAAACCTTGAGACCTTATTATTTTCCCTCCTACCATAGGTCTTATTTAGTAGGTAGGGCGTCCGTTTCCCTGCGTTCTTGTACCTGTAAAACTTCTGTGTCTCTCTTCAGCATTCCTATTTAATCTGTTATTACCACTTCTACTTTGTGTATTTGACTGGACTCGCCTGTTACCACAAAAGCGAGCAATGTGTCCCCGCTGACCGCAAGAATAACAGACTATATTTGTGTTATTTGTGTTACCTACCGTCTCACCTGTAGGATACCTCATTTGTCTTCTTTCATCATAAGCATTTCTATTCCTACCTTGTAACGTCTGTATACCTCCTCTCCTATTCCATCCGAACCTTGTTTGTCCTATCTCTATAGGCTCCTCAATCCTATCTTCTCGACTAGTTCCTATTTCCCGTCCTGTTCTTAATCTAAATCTACGTCTCAAATTTTCTTCTTGTACTGCAATATCTACAGCTTGTGACAACCTCTCGGGGTTTTCTCTCATCAACTTAAACTTCAGTCCATCGGATTTTATGCCATCTACAAAAATCCCGACTAACATCCTCTCCACCTCTTCTCCTTGTACATTCTGTCCCAAGAATGCCTCTTCAGCCAGGTTAATCAACCTATCGCTGAACAACTGCACTGTCTCTCCACTATTTTGTTTAGACTGTCTCAATACCGAAAACGCATGTTGTGGATCCGTTATTTCTGCGTACTTGTGTGCCAGGTAGGTTTTGAACTGCTCCCATGTTTCATCTACTCTAGCCTCTAACTTTCTTCTAATATGCTGTGAAACCGGTTCTGTGGCTGTATGATATGCAAGTCTCATTTTCTCTTCATCTGATGCAGATACTAAATACGCATATTTTTCTATGGAAGTTATCCATTTCTTAAACTCCCTGGCCTGTCCACTAAACTTAACAATTTCAGTTGTCATTCCCTGTTGTTTTATGACCGTTTGAAGTCTATCTACCGCTGTTCCCACTCCCGACAAAACTTGTGCTACTGAATCCTGTTCTGTCATGTTAAAATATTTATACTTGTATAAGCAAACAAACAATCAATTCTTATTAATATCTAAATTAATTAACTAAAAGATGTTATCGTCCTCCTGAAATTCAATTATTTTCTATCTAATATCAAATATGTTATCCTTCTTCTTGTTGAGGTAATCTTTCCAACCGACAATGAAGTCCTTGGCGTCTATGTCTCTGTCTACTGAGTTTGAGAAACCCGGTACTCGAGTAAGGACCAAAAATGCTCAACTGGGCTCGATAGGCACGACTGTACTCCACAGGCCTCGATAGGGCACGACAAAACTTCACAGGCCTCGATAGGGCACGACAAAACTTCACAGGCCTCGATAGGGCACGACAAAACTTCACAGGCCTCGATAGGGCACGACAAAAATTCACAGGCCTCGATAGGGCACGACAAAACTTCACAGGCCTCGATAGGGCACGACAAAACTTCACAGGCCTCGATAGGGCACGACAAAACTTCACAGGCCTCGATAGGGCACGACAAAACTTCACAGGCCTCGATAGGGCACGACAAAACTTCACAGGCCTCGATAGGGCACGACAAAACTTCACAGGCCTCGATAGGGCTCGACAAAACTTCACAGGCCTCGATAGGGCACGACAAAAGGATCAGCTAGCGGCTCTCATATGCAGTGGAGCCCAAAGATAGTCTGACTGCGTCCACAAAAATATAGTTCAATCTATGAAAAAACGAGGTATTTATCTGCTGTCCTGATTGTTAATGGTCATTTCCATTATTTTGCCTTGATGATATAAGTTGTTCGAACTTAACATGGAAAAATTTTGAATTGTAGTTACGTAAGTCTTAAAGTTTTTGTTTCTTTTGAGTAACCTCTAAACTTTTGGTTGGAGGCGAGTAAATCTTAAAGTCTTTAATTTACCTTTGCAACTTTGATTGAAGGCAAGGGCTCAACTTGATGGAGTTATTTGAAAATTCTTGCTCACCTGAAACAATTTTTCAGTAGCATGATGACCCAGGACCGACCTTCAGCAAGCAAAATTCTTGTTCGTTGTATCAAGCTGGCTCGACTTTCAGCAAAATTCTTTGGTTTACGTTCAACCTGCGTGTAGAATCGTGCTGAAATAACTCTGTCTCCGGACAATTGGTTTGAGCAGAACAAGGACCTTTTACATTTTGAAGCTGCCTCTTCGAGTTTCTTCAAGGTGTCGACGTAGATAGTGGTTTGTTATAACTCCCGCCGCGACAATCTCCAACTAAGCATCCTGGTCACGGCACCATTTCTCTATTGTAACAAAGCGAACTCATACAAGATGACTTGACTCAATTTTGGTTCTTTATAAATATGGTTTATTCGTCTTGATGACAACTGGACCTAACATGGCGTCCTCACAGTTCTGTCCTCGGATGTTCACTCCCTTGACAACCCACTACGTCACGACTTGAGCATCCCCCTCTCATTCCATCTCGATGCTCAATCGTGCTGTAGTCTTTTCCCACCTAACACCAATTACCCAACTACTGTTACACACGCTATCAGACATGATACCCACCGATCCAATAGTAAAACTGCAAAGACCAGCAGGATGGGAAGCAACAGAGAAGATGAAGGAAGAAATCGAGCTAGCAGAAACCCTGAAACAAACAAGACGGTTCAAGCCAGCAATCCCACCTTGGGAACTAACAATCTCATTCACAGACACGAGCTTAGCAAAGACAATCACCACGGACACAGAGGACCCAGATGCAAGAGACACGGCTGAGGCGTACATAGAAGAAATCAGTAAGAACAACCTCATAATATACACAGACGGGTCCAAGAACGAACAGGGAGAGGTAGGAGCAGGAGTAGTGGTCCCAGACTGGAAACTTAAGAAACGATTCAATCTAACAGACCAGACAGCAGTATGCACGGCCGAACTGGCAGCCATACTGAAAGGTCTGGAGATTGCAGCCGAAAAACCATCGCTGAGGCTATGTATATTAACAGACTCCCTGTCCTCAGTACAAACGCTCGGGAACTTCAATAGAGGTAACAGACCTGGCATAAAAGAGGAGATACTAGCGGAAGCCACCAACCTCAGGTACATGGGATGCCAAGTCACCATCAGATGGATACCAGCCCACAAGGGTGTCCCGGGTAACGAACAAGCAGACAGAGCGGTGAAACGAGGACTAACCAGCAGTAATAAAATTTGCACAGGCCTAGGAAAAGTAGAATGTAAGAGTATCATCAAAAACGACATGCTGCAGGAATGAAGGAAACAGTGGCGAGACAGCGCTAGAGGTCGTCATGCATACCGAATACTGGGTGAACCCAGATACAAGCCACAAGTCAAGACCAACATGAAAGCACCGGCAAACAGACAGCTGTGGAGAATCAGACTAGGTAACTGGAAAGACACAAGAGAAAACCCATTCTGCAGAGCATGCCTAGAAAACAACACCATTGAACACTATTTACTAACATGCGACAAGTACAATAGTGAGCGAAGGGAGCTCAGAGATTACTTCGTCAAAAGTGGGACTCCAATGACAATGACGAAGTGCCTACACACAAACAGCAACCCAGAAATACAGCGGCTGGTCAGACAGTTCACATGCAGAACAGGGAAGACCGCATAACCTTTCTGCATTGTTTGTATTTATATTTATATGTATATGTTAAAAAAAAATAACCAAGTGTCCTAAAGGTGACATATATATATATATATATATATATATATATATATATATATATATATATATATATATATATATATATATATATATATATATATATATATATATATATATATATATATATATATATATATATATAAACTGTCGTCCTAAAGGTGGAAAAAAAAAAAACTCAGCTGAGTGTGGCGGGGTGAAAGGCAGAATGGTGGGTTTGCTCTTCCGATAGGGCGCCTGAACTGAACTGACAGAAAGATCGGGTCGTTTTGTTGTTGCACCAAACCCACTCGCGATGATGAAAAACTAGAAAACAAACGTAAATGAGTTCGGGCCGCTGATCGGAGGAACAACTTGAGACTTATTCTTGAACTCTCTGTCTTTGCCTACATCGAGTCCTTATGAGGACTGGACATAACCGGGACCAGCCCCAGTGAGGACAACACAAGAAACAACAAGCACGTAGTAGGCCCGACCAAGGACCAGCCCCGGTGAGGACAACACAAGAAACAACAAGCGCTTAGTAGGCCCGACCAAGGACCAGCCCCGGTGAGGACAACACAAGAAACAACAAGCACGTAGTAGGCCCGACCAAGGACCAGCCCCGGTGAGGACAACACAAGAAACAACAAGCACGTAGTAGGCCCGACCAAGGACCAGCCCCGGTGAGAACAACACAAGAAGCAACAAGCACGTAGTAGGCCTGACCAAGGACCAGCCCCGGTGAGAACAACACAAGAAACAACAAGCATGTAGTAGGCCCGGCCAAGGACCAGCTCCGGTGAGAACAACACAAGAAACAACAAGCACGTAATAGGCCCGACCAAGGACGAGCCCCGGTGAGAACACAAGAAACAACAAGCACGTACTAGGCCCGACGAAGGACCAGCCCCGGTGAGGACAATACAAGAAACAACAAGCACGTACTAGGCCCGACCAAGGACCAGCCCCGGTGAGAACACAAGAAACAACAAGCACGTAATAGGCCCGACCAAGGACCAGCCCCGGTAAGGACAACACAAGAAACAACAAGCACGTAGTAGGCCTGACCAAGGACCAGCCCCGGTGAGAACAACACAAGAAACAACAAGCACGTAATAGGCCCGACCAGGGACCATCCCCGGTGAGAACAACACAAGAAACAACAAGCACGTAGTAGGCCTGACCAAGGACCAGCCTCGGTGAGAACAACACAAGAAACAACAAGCACGTAGTAGGCCCGACCAAGGACCAGCCCCGGTGAGGACAACACGCGAAACAACAAGCACGTAGTAGGCCCGACCAAGGACCGATCTTATCAGGGCCAGCATTAGACAGAAAAAACAACCAGAAAGCACAAAATAACTTTATCCGACGAACAGAGCGGAACCAATAAAACCAGTAGGAATTAGGACTAACAGTCCATGGAACCACTGCTCTCATCAATAACCACCGCTGAGAAAGCAGGTTAGACGAGACTGAATTTAGAATTTTTTTTTTTTTTTTGAAAATTGGAATCAGACATGTGAAGGTCCCTTACATTTGTACTGTTACACTGTTTGTTGTGTCCGGTTCGGTGACTCATAAAACGCCATAAATTCTGCCTCTGTTGTATGGTGTACTTTGTCATCATTTTTCTTATTTACATTCATTATTTAAGTATTTACATTATCATTCAGATTTACATCCCATTTCTATTTTTAGTTTCAAGCTGTTATTTTCATTTTTATATTTAAAATATGTGTTTATGTGTATTAAATAATAATTCTTGAGACGAATGTTGCGAATACCTTGGGCTGCCGGGGTAGCCAGCATCGATTGCCTGAAAGATGCTAATCAAAGTAGATCATCATAGACAACTATAAGAAAGAGACAAACAACATAAATGGGTCTCATATTGGGAAGAGAAGATTTGAAAATTATCACGAAACTGGAAAGATCAGTGGTAAAAGAGGCAGAGCCATATGTAGATAAATAATTCCTCATTAAATAATGATGGGGACATTAATAACAGTTACTTAATATAATAGACAGAGTAATATACAAAGGCACACCTTTTATAAAATCTAGTTGATTGTTATTAACAGGATGCTGCAATCATCCCTAAGTCTACTAGGTGTGGACTGCACCTGTCCCGCAGCCAGTAGGGTGGGATCGGCTAGTCTATCAGGAGGGGTGAAAATGAAAATTAGTAGCCTGTCAATTACACACAAGTCAACCTCACTTCCCTGTGGTGTAGAGTGGGAAACCATGACTGCGAGGTCCTGGGCCAACGGGGCCCTGACTCGCAAGGGGGGACGGACTCCCCTTGGTCAGATTTTTCTGTCCTAAATCTGTGACTGTCCTAGCAAGTCGTCAGGGGATGTTTCATACTGCTCGTCGAAAAATTAAGAAGCATAATCGAACTGACCCAAATCGATATAGACCGCAGCAAGAAATGATGTACAGACCAAATGGAAGCAGAAGAAGAGGCCGGCCACGTAAACTATGGACAGAGGGAATAGCATCTCCATGGGAATCTCGATACATGAAGCTCTTAAACGTGCACTCTCCCGTTGTTTATACTTCACCTCTACACAGGAAGATACAAGAGGAGCAAGATGAGATGAGGATAATTACTGCAGCTGTCTGCAATGTTCTGTAAAGGCTACGTAAGTAACTATTAAGTTTATGCGTAACAGTTCCGGAAACAATACTTATTTTATTCTTTTGTTTTCCAGTTTGCCAGATTTGTATTATTGATTGTGGCTTTGCTGTGCTAATCCAGGACGCTGTTTCAGATTGCCCACACATGGCAAGTCTGTTTTTGCACCAGTATGGGAATGATAAGATCTTACCTTGTTCTTCAGCTGTGGGTTTTTCTGTGCTTTCCTGTTTGTCAAGCTGACTGTCCTTATAAGGTAAAACCCATTGTCCTGTATATGTTTATATCACAGCAGGAGTAGCGGTAGCTCAGTAGCTAGCACGCTTAGTTGCGAGCGCGGTGGTCGTGTGTTCGGACACCCTTAGAGACGAAGATATTGTTTTCTTCAACTGACTTAGGCTACTAGCTCGACCTGGAATACAATCGTGTACATGAGATTTCAAGGGAGGCAATGTCGGCCGATGTGGTATTGACCATATCATTCACCGAACGTCGATAGGTCCAACAACAGTGTGCGGCTAGCAGTATGTGATCAAATCGCATCTTAGCGTGAAATGGAGAATGATACTTTGCTTTACTTTGATTTAGTTTACTTCACCTCACTTACTATTACTTTGATTTCATTTTACTTTTACTTTACGTTTACTTTACCTTTACTTTTACTATGACTTTTACTTTCACGGTTGCTTTTACTTTACTTCTACTTTACTTTTCTCTCTTTTTACTTTCACTTTAACGCACTTTTAGGTAACTTTCACTTTTAACTTATTTACTTTTACATTAATCAGCTTTCACTTTAATTTTACTTAATTTTATTTTTACTTTACTTTATTTTTACTCTACATTTTACTTTACTTTCACTTTACTTTGCTTTGCTTTTATTTTACCTATACTTTACTCTGCTTTTATGTTACTTTCATTATAGTATACAATATCCCCACTGACTGGTCTCCACTTTGCCGTGGTGTAGGGGCTTGCGTGTTCCAATGACCTCAAGAGCTATGCCGACGGTAGCATAACTACTGGTAGGGTCTCCCATGTCGGACAGGTCAAGGGATAGGAACTAGACCAAGAGAGACACACACCTGCTGCCTTGCAGGTTGACTGGGGACAGTGAAAGGCTAGGGATAAGCAAATCCATTGAACTCAAAGTATGAATCATGCGCACGATGCCACTACATTGTTGGTCCCGACACTTATTCTACGGTTCTCAGCTGAGGGATGTGGCTGAACGCCTCTAAGTCAATATCATCTGCATGTGAGGGCCGGGCCGATACTCACCCACTGCTAAATGGAGGTGAGATGCTGAGCATGCTACATGCTTGGTCCAGACACTTGTTCTACAGCTCTCGGCTGAGGGATATGAGAAATCCCCTGGATGAGAGGGCCTGGCAGTTACTTGCTATCTGCTGCATTGAGGTGAGGTAAGGTGTTGAGCCGGCAGCACGTGCAGCCTACATCGTGAACGTTACTAAAGGGGGAAAAAGCATCCCAGTCGCACGCAATGGTTACGACGCAAGTCTGTATTTAAACTCATTGAGTGAGCGTAGTCAAAGGTGTAAAAACGCTATGTGCCGGATCTGCAATTATGGAAGCCTTCTTGGATGGCGGGGAATGTCCATAGTCTGTCCCTGCCTTCCCTTGAGGAATGACCGTGAACTTTGGCCGTTCTAACTGACCAGCTGAGATGCGGACGACAACACAACAGTCAAATGGCCCTCAAGAGCCCAAGGAAGACTAACCTTAACAAAAACGCCCACAGAAGTCGGATGTGCCGTCATAAGGGTGCAAATAAAATTGGCACAACGTAAAAATGTCCGAGTGAGAGTGGAATGTCCTTCGTGCCCGGAACAGCTCTGACTATTTTGTCTTCCGGGCTGAGCGTCCAGCACATGTCGGAACCGAAAGCTCGCTGAGTGGATGTCGTCTGCAGACTGACCGTTCATGGGGATCGGCCAGTGGCGAACGAAATACCCAATACATGGAAGTGGGGAATGAAAGCACCCATAAGCAGGGCGTGGCGATTCCTTGGGTGAGCTCAGTCCTAGAGCGCTATGTATCTGCTCTGCAATTATGGAAGCCTTCTTGGATAGCGGTAAATGTCATGGACTGCCCCTGCCTTCCTTTGAGGGCTGGCCGTGAAGTATTCGACTGTTCTAACTTGACCAGCTGGGATGTGGACGGCACCACAACAGTGAGAGTTCCCCGCGACAGCTAACCTGATTAAAAAACGCTCGCTAAAGTCGGATGTGTTGACCTAAGGGGTTTGGCTCTAGGGTGCATAACGAGACACACCGCAATTACGACTGGAAAGAAAGAAAAAAAAAAACTCCGGATGAACGCAGAGGATGAAGAAGTTTACTATAAGGTTAATTTTTGAAATACGTTTAGAACACAATGACGCCCTCGATGGATAGACATAGGCACATAAGACGTTAAACAGTGCACGGCGCATTGACACATAAGTACAGGAACAGAGTAATAAACACAGGCATATAAGCAAGTAAACAGAATAGTAGACAAAGGAAAATTTATGGAGTTGTTTGTAATTGTAAAAGCTACACAGATAGACACATAGACCGAGATTCTAATAGACAGAGAGTTAGACAGATGGACAGACAGAGAGGCAGACAGAAACAGGACAGGCAGGCGGAAAGGCGGCAGGCAGACAGACGGACGGTCGGACGGATGGATGGGTGGATATATAAATCGATCGATCGATCGATTGATAGATAGATAGATAGATAGATAGATAGATAGATATATAGATAGATAGATAAATAGATAGATAGATAGATAGATAGATAGATAGATAGATAGATAGATAGATAGATAGATAGATAGATAGATAGATAGATAAATTGACAGACAGACAGACAGACAGACAGACAGATAGATAGATAGATAGATAGATAGATAGATAGATAGATAGATAGATAGATAGATAGATAGACAGACAGACAGACAGATAGATAGATAGATAGATAGATAGATAGATAGATAGATAGATAGATATATAGATAGATAGATAGATAGATAGATAGATAGATAGATAGATAGATAGATAGAACAAACGAACAGACTTTATTTTCAAAGGGTAACAAATTGGGCACGCAGGCCCGTCTTACATTCCGCCCTTCCAATAACTCATCTTTCTTTCATCAACAGTGCATAGGAAAAACATTGTCACATGAATTTTGTAAACATAGATAATGCATGTTACTATGTTATGAGACACATCCACCACCCACCCACACATCCCCCATTCACTCCAACTCCCCCATCAACCACACACATAATCCACACACACACACACATTCCCCCACCCATCCACCACATCCCTACACCTACACATCTCACCAACCACACACACCTCTCCCCCACCACACATCCCATCCACCCACACCCCAGGCAAATATACATTCCCCAACCCACACATCCCCCACCCACACACATCCACCCACCTACACACATCCCCCACCCACTAACATATCCTCTACCCGTCCCATTACCCACCAACAATCACTCAACCACATATCCTCCTCCACCCACACACCTCCAACCACCCAGCCAAACACACAATCCTCGGCCACACATCCCCCACGCACACACACACATCTCCCCGTCAACTCACATATACCGCACCTACCCACACACAAATTCCGCACCCACACACATAATCTCCCATCTCCCCCAGCCCACCCCTACAAACAGCCCCCACCATCTCCTAACCTACAATACTCACCCTCCCACATATCTACTACCCACCCACACATCCTCTACCCACCCATCCCCCAACCAAATATCCCTTCACCACACACCCTTACTCATATACAATCACCAACCCAAACATCATCTACCCAACCACACATCCTCCACCCACCATCCCTCAGCCACACATCCCTTAACCACACACCCCTAACCATACACACACACATCCCCACCCACGCACAATCTCCCCTCCCATACACACATCCCTCACACACATCCCCACCCACCAACACATTCCCCATTCACAAATACACACCTCCCATCCACACACATCCCCAACCCATACACTCATCCCCTCACACATCCCTAGACACACGTACTTATCCCTCAACCACTAACACCCACACATCCTTCACCCACTCATCAAAACATACATCTCCTATCTACCCACCCACACTCACACACCTCAACCATCCATTTAAACACACATCCTCCACGCTCACACACATCCTTCACCCACCCGCACACCCAGCCACATCCCATCCACCCACACACACACATCCTTTATCCACACTCAGCTCCCCTCCCACACAATACCACACCCACACACATCCCAAAGACACATCTCTCACGCACACACACATCTACCCACACATCTCCTACCCATCAACACATCCCCCAACTACAATCACCCTCACTACTCACACATACATCCTCCATCCAGCCACACACACCCCAACCCAGCCAGACATATCCCCCACCAACACACACATCCCCAAATCCATCACCCACACCCATCACGCACCCCTCCCCCAACCCAAACACATCCCCCACACACATTCACCCACACATCTCCCACCCACACACACACTCCCCACCCAAACATCCCAGACAAATACACATCCCCAAACCCACACACACACATCCCCAAACCCACAACCACCCCCATCTGCACACATCTCCCACCCACCACATATCTCCACCCACACATAAATCCCCCACCCATCCCATAACCCACCATCAATCATCCACCAACATATCCTCCTACACCCACTCACCCACAACCACCTAGCCAAACACACATCCCCACCCACACACACATACATCCCGCACATACCCACACACAAATCCCCTACCCACCCACTAGATAGATAGATAGATAGATAGACAGACAGACAGACAGACAGACAGATAGACAGATAGACAGACAGATAGATAGATAGATAGATAGATAGATAGATAGATAGATAGATAGATAAATGGACAGACAGACAGACAGGCAGATAGACAGACAGACAGACAGACAGACAAACAGACAGATAGATAGATAGATAGATAGATAGATAGATAGATAGATAGATAGATAGATAGATAGATAGATAGATAGATAGACAGACAGACAGATAGATAGATAGATAGATAGATAGATAGATAGATAGATAGATAGATAGATAGATAGATAGATAGATAGATAGATAGATAGATAGAACAAACGAACAGACTTTTTTTTTCAAAGGGTAACAAATTGGGCACGCAGGCCCGTCTTACATTCGGCCCTTCCAATCACTCATCTTTCTTTCATCAACAGTGCATAGGAAAAACATTGTCACATAAATTTTGTAAAAATAAATAATGCATATTATTATGTTATGAGACACATCCACCACCCACCCACACATCCCCCATTCACTCCAACTCCCCCATCAACCACACACATAATCCACACACACACATACATTCCCCCACCCATCCACCATATCCCTACACCTACACATCTCACCACCCACACACACTTCTCCCCCACCACACATCCCATCCACCCACACCCCAGGAAAATATACATTCCCCAACCCACACATCCCCCACCCACACATATCCACCCACCTACACACATCCCCCACCCACTCACATATCCTCTACCCGTCCCATTACCCACCAACAATCACTCACCCACATATCCTCCTCCACCCACACACCTCAAACCACCCAGCCAAACACACAATCCTCGGCCACACATCCCCCACGCACACACACACATCTCCCCGTCAACTCACATATACCGCACCTACCCACACACAAATTCCGCACCCACACACATAATCTCCCATCTCCCCCAGCCCACTCACAGATCCCGAGCCCACCCCTACAAACAGCCCCCACCATCTCCTAACCTACAATACTCACCCATCCACATATCCTCTACCCACCCACACATCCTCTACCTACACATCCCCCAACCAAACTTCCCTTAACCACACACCCTTACTCATATACAATCACCAACCCAAACATCATCTACCCAACCACACATCCTCCACCCACCAACCCTCAGCCACACATCCCTTAACCACACACCCCTAACCATACACACACACATCCCCACCCACGCACAATGTCCCCTCCCATACACACATCCCTCATACACATCCCCACCCACCAACACATTCTCCATTCACAAATACACACCTCCCATCCACGCACACACAACCCACACACACACATCCCCAACCCATACACTCATCCACTCACACATCCCTAGACACACGTACTTATCCCTCAACCACTAACACCCACACATCCTTCACCCACTCATCAAAACATACATCTCCTATCTACCCACCCACACTCACACACCTCAACCACCCATTTAAACACACATCCTCCACCCTCACACACATCCTTCACCCACCCGTACACCCAACCACATCCCATCCACCCACACACACATCCTTTATCCACACTCAGCTCCCCTCCCACACAATACCACACCCACACACATCCCAAAGACACATCTCTCACGCACACACACATCTCCCCACACATCTTCTACCCATCAACACATCCCCCAACTACAATCACCCTCACTACTCACACATACATCCTCCTTCCAGCCACACACACCCCAACCCAGCCAGACATATCCCCCACCAACACACACATCCCCAAATCCATCACCCACACCCATCACGCACCCCTCCCCCAACCCAAATACATCCCCCACACACATTCACCCACACATCTCCCACCCACACACACACTCCCCACCCAAACATCCCAGACAAATACACATCCCCAAACCCACACACACACATCCCCAAACCCACAACCACACCCATCTGCACACATCTCCCACCCACCACATATCTCCACCCACACATAAATCCCCCACCCATCCCATAACCCACCATCAATCATCCACCAACATATCCTCCTCCACCCACTCACCCACAACCACCTAGCCAAACACACATCCCCACCCACACACACATACATCCCGCACATACCCACACACAAATCCCCCACCCACCCACTAGATAGATAGATAGATAGATAGATAGACAGACAGACAGACAGACAGACAGACATACAGACAGACATACAGACAGACAGACAGATAGACAGATAGATATATAGATAGATAGATAGAGAGATAGTTAGAGATAGATAGATAGATAGATAGATAGATAGATAGATAGATAGATAGATAGATAGATAGATAGATAGATAGATAGATAGATAGATAGATAGATAGATAGATAGATAGATAGATAGATAGATAGATAGATAGATAGATAGATACAATTATTTTTTATTCCAGAAATGCTCCTGTGATGGATCAAACATATGGTGTTCATACTTGAATTTACAAGAGGTCCCCAGATTGTACAGTACCAATGGAAGCACACCTTGGTTTCTATCCATTAATGTATGTTCTTTTTCTCCTTATGTAATGAACCATTCATTGCTTTATATACAAGTATTATATTATAACCAGCAATTATATATCCAGTTTGGAAATACTACATATACATGCCAGAGCGCGCGCGCGCACACACACACACCCACACACACACACATACACACACACGCACACATTATGTTTTAGAGACTATGTTTTAGATTGCATTTTAGTATCTACTGATATGTGTTTTTTCTTTAGTACTAGTGTTATTTGTCCAATGAATTGGGTTGTCTCATTGCATCTGTTCTCGGACGATGGAAGTTCAGAATGCTCTTAACCATATGAAAAAAATGTAACTGACAAAATGACGAGCGCGGGCCGGATACTCATTCTGTACAATACTTGCGCCGGTCTCCATGGCGAAGGCCTTACGGACGCAGTTCGTAATCCCGTATAACCATGTTCGAAATACAGTTGTGAGCGATTTGGCAGCAGACAACGTTACGCTGGTTTTTACGCTATGTTATGGGTGCCGGTCGTTTAAAAAGCAGTGGTAAACTACTGAGCATAAACTTGCCAAGACATCAACAACAGCAAACAATGCTGGTGTTGACTGAAAACGTCCTGTAAAGGATATGCAACTAACTTTAACAATAATTTTAAGCTAGAACGAAAGCTCTGGGGAAAAAGACGAAAAACTAAGTTAATCATGGAAAGGGTGTGTAATGCACACACACACACACACACACACACACACACACACACACACACACACACACACACACACACACACACACAAAATCAAACAAGCAAACAAACAAAGACAACCAACTTATTTATATTTATTTACTAAACAAAGTTATCAAAGAAGGCGACGTTAGTAAAAAGATAGTTACATCGGACCTATTATGCACATATCCGAATCTCACAAACTAAGCAGCAAAAGAGGATAGTGAGTCTTGTGAAAATGACGTGTGGCTTTCAAAATACCATCAATGTTTGATTTGGAATTGCTGCATGCAATCAAGAGAATTGCTTTTAAATGTTCATCAGTCAATCTCATTCGATGTGGTGACTTCACAGACTACTTTTTTGAAAATGTTAGCTCACAGACATATGATGTTCCAAACAATGATGTCATACCAGCGGCAAATTTCTTAAGTTTCTGAAACTCAACATCAGGTAAGCAGCGGTAATTCCTTCTCAATGATCTCCAACTGTAATTCAACTGGCCCATTAAGGTTACAATCAAACGGATTATAGAACAGAAGGATGTCGCTCTCAAGTCAAGATCTGAAAATCTCTCAAAACTCTTTGAAATAGTGAAAATGAGAAAGGTTTTCTCCTTTCAGTTGTGCTTCCAACAATGACAGCTTTCTTCGAAATTCTTTGATGGTTCTGTAGAGATCACAGACGAGGTAATACTTTCCCTGAAATTTCAAGTTCAGTTCATTCATATCGACCAAAATTGACAACTTTGACAGCCAGGTAGGATCTGACAGCTTTGAATCAGCTTTATCTTTTTCAGTGAGGAAAACATCTATTTCGTTTCGGAGCTTGTAAAAACGAAGCAGGACTTTACCACAGCTGAGCCACCTGACTGATTTATGATAAGGCAAGTCACAGAATTCAGAATCAATTTCTTCAAGAAAAGCCTAGAACTGACGGTGAATGAGTGCATGTTCCCGAATGAAATTCACAGCAAAAACTACTGGTTTCAGTACACAAGAAATATCTAAATCTTTCCCACAGAGTACTTGCTGATGTACGATGCAGTGTATGAACAGAGCACCCGGAATTTGCAAATCTTCCAAATGAGTCCTGATCTGCCCCATCAGACCATTCCTTATTCCAGTCATGTTTTTTTCCCTCATCAACTGTACCACCTTGAAGCTGATTCCACCGAAGGTTATAGTCTTGGAAAATTGTTTGCACTCCACGAAAATGACTTTCCCAGTTGTTGTTCCATGTATGCTGCAACCGGACGCCAACTCTTTCGTTATCTGAAAATTCAAATTGACGCCACAAATGAACACGAGAAGTTGTGACGTACTCGAGAGATCAATAAACTCATCCAGCGCCAGAGAATACCACAAGTTCCTAGCTTTCTTACGTATCTGTAGCACTATTTTCTCTCCAAGTTCTTCTGTTCTCCGCACAACTGAACTTGCCGAAAGGCTGATAATTCCAAACAAATCGGCTTTCTCAGGACACAAGTCATTTGCTGCTTCGATCACACACACTCTTTAATGACGTTGCCATCAGTTCTGCCATCTTATGCACTGTTTTGTAACTTGTACGAGTGACAGATTTATTTTCAGCAAATTTTCTCGTGAAGAGATTTCTTTGCGTTTCAAAACCACGTTTAATGGTCTCATATTTCCCAGAGCGTAATTTTCCAGAAAACTTTTAATATGTTGATGGATGTTTTGTTTCGTAGTGACGCCGAAGATTGTACTCTTTCAAAACGGCAACACTTTCGCTGCATATTACGCTGCTGGTTTTCTGGTCCTTTGTTTCTACAAAGAAGTACTTTACTCCTCACTCGGCGCCCACTTTTCTTTTCCTGGTAGCCATAATTAAGGGTGAAGTACACGGGATCTGAAAATGAAAAAGACATTACATTAGAAACATAATTAAAATCCTATTGAAACACAAGAAAAGCAGAGGACTAGGGGTCACTGGTGAAGCTACAGCTCATCAAAGGTACATATACAGTTTATAGGTACCTTTGTGTAACCGCACAGAGATGATAGAGATAACAGCACAACGCCGACTGTTCATGGGCCGTAGAAGAAGAGAGGAATAAGAAGACAAAGAGAGTCTCATTCTATCTCTACGGCTAACAAGAAAAAACAACGATTTAGAGATATCAGAAGAAATTCAAGTCAGTGTACAGGGAATCAGAATAATATAATTGTAAAGATACAATAACATCTGATTAATAATGCCAATGCCCTAATAAATAAAATTCATGATTAGATGCATTGACAAAATAGGCATCCCCATGAATAAACATACACATGATCATCCTTCACAGTACCAGTGATCTTCCATCACAGCATGGGTGGTCATCCAACACAGTACCAGTGATCTTCCACCACAGCTTGGGTAGTCATCCAACACAGTACCAGTGATCTTCCATCACAGCATGGATAATCATTCAACACTGTAACTGTAGTCTGATAAACAACACCAGCAATTATCAGACAACAAAATGGAACAAAGGTCATTCATTCAGTAGCATATCCTTTGCAGAATCTCGCTCCCATAACAACCTTCCGGAAAACCTCTCAATCATAAGCAAGATTTCCCGCTTCAGATACATCCATCTGGAGGTCATCCGCCACATCCTGCACCCATCTCCTCTTCCTCTCTTCCCAGGCATATATCCCTCCATTATTGTTCTCAGGCACAGACATAGCTATTATATTCCTATATTCCTATTTAAACTATGAAGGTTCATTCAAAACTCACACCGCAGCAGATAATCGTCAATCCACAATCAAGATCCTCTTGGATCTTTTGGATCTTCACAGGGCCTGTCTACCCTCTCAACTGCGGTCTGGAAAAACAGTGGCTACGCTCGGTCGTGTCTGGGGCACGTCCGCTATCTACTTGTTAGTGGCTCAGGGGTTTAAGTTCAAACCCTCTGCTGAAAATTAGACATCAACATCTCTTCGGCCTAAGTTGTTCCCAATGCCAAAGAGGCGGGAACATGGCTTTACTGGGCTGTTATAGGCACGCCAACACAACATCCCAGCATCCTATACATTTTTTACCAGGGTATCAAGGGATATGCCACTCCATACTCTTGTAGAGTCGCGGCAGGCGGCTTCATGTGGTAATAGATTATAACTATGAAGATTTATCTATGTTTGGGGCAGGGAAGCCTGGCATATGATACCACAACATCCAGCTTAAGAATGGAAGTGAAGGCAGTCACAGCAGCTCTCCGCTGGATGGAGAATACGACACACACACACACACACACACACATCGTGATTGTAACTGACTCAGAAAGCACGCTGACAAGGGTAAGGACGGGCAGACTTCGTGCGGAGTGGCTTGCTTCGCTTCGGAGGTCACGGGTGACAAGCATCGCCTGGATCTTTTCTCCGGGGCATGCCGGTGTGCTGGGAAATGAACAGGCGGAAAGATTGGCTGGCTTTGCAGAACTTGGTGGAGTATTGATACATGACAAGGCAGACGTGGTTGCGGCCTTGTGGGAGCACGTGCACACCTCGGAGGAGCAAATGGATTACCATGGTCTGGCAAGAATGAGACAACGAGGAGTGACGAAGGGATCTGGCAGACGCTCAACGCTCAGAGGAAAGGCGAAACGGACTTATAATCAGATTGCTACTGGTACTATTAGTGTTGGAACTCTTCGCTGGCTGCTGAGGATGGGGACGGCGCTCTTATGGGAATTCCCCGAATGCTGTGATGTCGATTCCTAAATCAATCAATCAATCATAGAATATATCTCATAATAAGGTTCTCAAAATTTATAAATAGGGCCACTGTCAGGGTCTTAAACTTGGCTCGCTAACCTAACACATGTGAGACAGTACAAGTACAACGTGATTTGACGTAAGACTCAACGACACACCGTTCAATGGATTTATTCACGGATCAAATACAGAACGATGATCACAACAATATATATGTAATACTTCAATGCACTTACATCCACAATACAGCTCACAAGTCTAACATTCAAGATGTCCAGACACTCGATTTTCAGCACAGAAAACCACACAACGCCTTTCTCTCATCATGCGTCCGTCCAAGTCCGTGTCCCAGAGCTGTCTGCCGCTAGTTCGCCACTTGCCTCCCACCTCAGGTGGCGTCACGAGGCATGCGTGCGTTTAGCGTCGTCCTGGCCTGACCGCTGGTCGCTTGTCAGCCAGCAATCTTGCAGGCCGGTAACTACCACTCGCCTGGCGGCGTAACGAAGTTGCTGCATCCCTGCTGGGAGCTAAGTCGCCTGGCGGGCGTAACGATGTCACTGCATCACTGTACCCTTTCTGGACTCTGACACGCTCCCCCGGCAAATTCATGAAAGATGTCATCTTTCATGTATAATATATGTACATACTGGGTTAATATTCTAACCTTGTCAGAGTCTACCCTTCTATTGTTATATACATTGATATCAACATCCAAATATACACATATGCCATAGAAATATATAAGGAATGGAAGTTGCATTCAAAGACATGTGGTGTTCAACCTTAAACACATGTCAGGTTTCATCCTCTCGATGGCTGATTACCTTAATTGCATTAATGACCCAGTCAGATCGGTAGTACCAGCTTCACGCATCTACCTCGCAGCATTGAAAAAAAACGTAATAATATGGTTCTTGAAACAAAAACCATCTAGCTAGACCGAAATGCGGCTTGTTTATAAGTCGCATAAAACGCTCAAACCCTGACCTTATTTGGCCAGTAGCTCTTGTGTTGGTCTGCAATGTCGGCAACCCTCTGCCATGCCCAGTAGATGGCTACCTGTTGTGTCAATAATCTGGCAACACTTGGCTATTTATACACAACACATTAGAATATACATTTCAAATTATGGCCCTTTGTGAATTGATGTAATAACAAATAAATGAAAGGGACATAATTTTCACCTTAATGAAATACGATAATTTACAATCATTATTCTATTTCTTAGCGTCATTGCTTGACGTTTATTCATATTAACGAGAAAAAGTCGGTAATATGAATACATTACTCAAGATATGATTCTAAGATTACACTACAGAAATATATGAACACACAATTCGTGTATTTAAGTTTGTTGATTCCTAAAGATTTTAGAATCGTCATAGATTTTTAAATTTTTATTTGTCGTCTGCTAATTTTGCTCTAAATTTCTAACTAATCCGGAAGTACACACGAACACTAAAATCAGCTGATGTTTAAGCTTGCAGAACACAGTTGTTCCGGTCTGATGTAGTTACGGAAAGTACAATGTTCTCACAGTTCATGTGTTGGATGTTTCACTACAAAACCTTCTGGATTACGATTGACTGTTCATGTGTTGGATGTTTCACTACCGAACATTATGGATTTCGGTTCACTGCAATGGTGTAGCTGTCAATGTTTAGATTACACGTTCACACACGTCTTTAAAATATCCCTGGAATGTTCCACACGCAGATGTCACTGTCAAATTGGATAGTTCGCTTACGGTTAGTTTTTGAGCGAATGTGACACTGTTCTTGTTGTTGATATATACAATTAATAAAGTTCGCTTTCTACCACACACTACACAATTATACACGACAATCACTACATGAATTAGTAAAATAAGAACACTATATATAATGGGAGTAACCCCTATCACAATATTGTAGACATTACACAGCTTTTTGTGAATAGAAAAAATAAATTCACTGATAAATGGCTGTGTCGGTCTGAGTGTATTTGTACACACTGCACTCAGACATTGGTGCTTACTGGGTCGGTCGGACAACGGGACAAAAGATCGGCAATTGAATTGGTTCTGCCTGGGATATGTCGAACCTCAAAGCTATAATCTTGAAGTTTAAGAGACCAGCGCGCTACCATATGGTTTGAAGGTACACCTGAATTTATAAATCGTAACGGGCTGCTGTCAGATTCCACGATGAAATGGCGTCCTAGAAGAAATCTGGACAATTTTGTTATACCCACCACTAAAGCTAGGGCTTCCAATTGAGGTATAGACCACGCCCGTTCTCTGGGCTTTAGTTTCCTAGATACGAAGTACACGGGATGGAGGATGTTATTGTACTCTTGCAACAATACTGCTCCAATCGCCACGGAGCTAGCATCTGTACGCAATCTGAAAGGTAAATGGAGATTGGGCAATTTCAGGATGAGATTATTTAAACTGTTATCAGAAAAACATGCTAGTACTTTATGGAATGCAATTTTTAGGCATTCATTGTTTACAATTTTCTCTGGTTTATCTTTTGTTAGTAAATTAGTAAACACTTCGGTCAGTTCGGAAAAATCAGGAATGAACTGCCGGTAATAGTTTATCAGTCCCAACACACTTCTGACTTGTTTTTTTTGTAGTCGGAAGTGAGAGTTTTAGTATCTTGGACACAATGTTATCGTCTGTCATGACAAAGCCATTGGATATTTTGTACCTCAAGAAGGATATTTCCTGGTAGACTATGTCTACTTTCGCAGGCTTTACCGTCAGTCCGTGCTGTCTAATACGTTCAAATGTCTGTTCTAACGTCTTAATGTGCTCTGTCATTGTCTCTGTGTGAACACAGATGTCGTCGATATAACAGATTATGTTAGGAATATCTACTAGAAGAAGTCGTGTCATACGTACGAATGTGGCTGGGGCATTGACAAGCCCAAATGGAAGTTTGCACCATTCGTACAGTCCCCAAGGTGTGGCAAATGCTGTCAGATGTCTGCTCTGTTCGTCTACTGCTATTTGCCAATATCCTTTCGTCATATCTATCTTCGTAAAGAACCTAGCGTCTGTCAGTTCTGTCAGAAGATCGTCAGAGTTAGCCATTGGCTCAAGATCTAGAACAGTTATTTTATTGAGCTTTCGATAGTCGATACACAGTCTTATGGTATTGTCCTTTTTGCGTACTATGACCATTGGTGATGAGAAGTCTGATTGGGATCGTCTTATGATGTTGTTTTTCTCTAAGTTGATGATCTCCTGATGTAGGTGTTCTTTGTAATGTAATGGAATGGTGTATGGTCTGCATCTTATGGGTGTGTTTGATGTGAGTGTGATATGATGCTGTACTAATTCTGTTTGTCCTGGGTTGTTGGAAAAGATGGTGTTGTACTGTTGTATAAGCTGTTTGCACCTGTTTGTCTCTGCTTGAGTTAACTTTGGGTTGATTTTGATCTCCTTCAAGCAGTTTGTCGTGTCTAATGCAGGTGTTGGAATCTCGTCACTAACATCGTCGTCTTCGTGATCTATTATCACTGTACAAGCTGTCGTATCGTCTTGTTCGTTGTCTCTGTTGTGGTAAGGTCTTAGCATATTTATGTGAAATATTTTGTGTTTGTCTTTTATTTGGATTTCGTAATCTACAGGTGAAATCTGTCTCGTCACTTTAAAAGGTCCCTGCCAAGAATCAGTCAATAAGTGTCTGTCACTAGGTAGTAGAAGAAGAACGTCCTGTCCAGGTGTCAACGTTATTGTCCTGTTACCTTTGTCAGCATTCTGTCTATAAGTAGCACCAGATAATGTTAGTGCATTCTTTGCAATAGTACAAGATTTGATGATTCTTTCACGCAATGATGTAACATATACGTATGCTGATATGGGTTTAAGTACTGGAGTAGAGTCAGTTAACATTTGGTGATAAATAGTCAATGGGCCACGTGGTTTGGCACCATAGATAAGTTCAAAAGGAGAGAAACCGGTACTAGAATGTGGTACCTCGCGATAAGCAAAAAGAATAGCTGGTAGATATACATCCCAGTTATTGGGGTGCTCTTGCGTTACTTTTGCAAGCATGTGCTTTAGATCCCCGTTAAATTTTTCTATTACTCCACTAGAGTGAGGATGGTACGGGGAATTGAAACATTGCTTCACTCCCAACATTTTGGTGAAAGCTTGGGTAGATGCGGCAATAAACTGAGTGCCCCTATCAGATTGGATAGTATCTGGAAAACCTATCCGAGAAAATATATGGAAGAACACTTCCATTATATCATTGGCAGTGATGTTCTTTAGCGGAATAGCTTCTGGCCAGCGACTACATTGATCAATGACAGTTAGAATATATTTATTCCCTCTAGTTGTTGTATGATTAAGAGGGCCCACTATGTCGACAGATAGTTTTTTTCAAAAGGTCGACTGGCTAAGTCAGTGACTTGCAACTTTGCCTGTGGGTGTTTACCTTTTTTTACCAGTTTCTGGCAGGTGTCACAACTTCTGCAATATTCTTTAATGTCATTGCAAAATTTTGGCCAATGAAACTGTGTCAGTAACCTTGATCTGGTCTTAACGTATGCCATATGCCCTGCAAGAGGTATATCGTGGGCAAGATGTAAGGCTTGCTTGCGATAATTAGTTGGCAAAACAGTTTGCTCTGTTGTATTGTCACCTCTGGTATAATACCTGGTGAGTATATCATTTTTCATAGCAAAGTGCCATTTTGCATTCTTGGTTACCTTTGGCTTTTGGCCGATCAGGTTAAAGTATTTTGATAATGAAGGATCAGCTTTTTGAGCTGTTACAAACGTTTCCTTCACGGTGTTAGTAGGTAGTGATACTGGGCTAAGCATTTGTATAGCCTCAGTTTGATTACTTTCATCTTGCACTCTAGCAGTAGATCTAGTTACTGCGTTCACACATTCAATGATATCAGATGGTGATGGAACAATGTTATCAATGATGTCATGAGATGTTAGTGCTACATTAGCTACCATACAATCAATAGGTGGTGTGATTTTCAATGATGACATTGGATGGTGATGTTATGTTATCATCAATACACATAGATGTTATGTCATGAGGTTTATCATTGACCTCTGGTAAATTTCCAATAATTACATCACACACTGGGTTTGTTAATGCAGCGCACTTTACTTTCCCAGTGAGGAAAGGTGTTTCAATATATGCCCATGCGAGTGGGTATTTCTCAATATTGCCTGAGAATGTTCTGCATGTTACGTGCCTGCCTGTATAGTCTGTAGGCATTATGAACGTTCTCTTCAGACCAATGAGTGAACTGCCCGTGTCACGAAGGACCGTAGCTGACTTGCCATTCACATATCCGTGATGGACGATTATCTTGCCTTTTGAATCTACTACCAAATTAGCTTCTTCATTGGCAATAGGGATGGCATGACCGCATGTTAGAATACCATCTTCATAAAAGGTGTTACAAACAGAGCATTTATTTGCGCTAAATATGTCAAAAGCCTGTGCTGAGTTCACAGGATGTTTCTCTGGCTGTTCTTCATCTGACGACGAACTATCAAACAAGGCGGCATTTGCTTTATTGGTCATTTGCCTGCCTTTACAATCTTTCCGATGGTGTCCGTACGCCTTACAGAGGAAACATTTACGCAAACTTCTGAAGGATTTACGCTCCTTATCTTGTCTGTTTACCATGTTTAGTAGGTAAGTATGGTATCCTGGGTGCTTATCGCACATTTCATTCTGATGATGTGAAAATTTACAATAATTACAGTGATTAAATTTCTCAGAGGTAGGCCTATGAGGTTTCTGCCTACTATAGGGTTTGTCATAGTTAGCCGCTGCTACAAAATTAATGTCAGTAGCTTCAGTGGCAAAACAATGTTTGTTGGCTGTGTAATACGCCGAACCACGTCTCTCAATCTCATCTACACTAGTGCATTCATTCTCTTGCAAAAATTTTGAAAATGCTGATGGAATGGATGCAATGATTTTATCTCTAATGATCAGATCTTCTAGTCTCTGATAATTTTTGTCAATTTTAGCTGCTGAAGTCCATTTGGTAAATATATCTCGGACTAAGCAGAGGTAATCAGAGAACGTTTGAGTCGGTTTTGGGCTCAACTTACTGAATTGTTCTCTGTAACCTGCCTCATCTAACATAAAATGTGCCATAATCTTAGATTTCAGATAATGGTAATCTTTTCTGAGGTCTTTGGGGATGGTTTCAATGACTTTAAGAGGTTCCCCTGATAAACTCCTCATATAAACAATATTCCATTCAGACAGTGGAACTTGGTAATGTTCCATTAAAGTTTCAAAATTTTGGGTAAAGGCTGCGATGCAGTCACCCGAGGTATAATTACGTACAATACCTTGATATTTCTTATACTGGTTTTCTTTCTCCAGTCTCTCAGATTTCTTAGACTCTTTATTAATGGCAGTCTCAGTGTCAAGTTGTTTTATTTTCAACTGTAACTCCAGTTCTTCTTTCTTACTCTGAGCTGCTATTTCTGCCTTCTTCAGTTCTGTTTCTCGTTCCATTTCTGCTTTCTTTAGTTCACTATCTATCTCAGCTTGCTTTGTCTTTGCAGCCAGTTCTGCTTCTGCTTGCTTGGCAGCTCGTTCTGCTGCCCTTTCATCGCGTTCAGTAGCTTTCTCGCGAAGGTGCTCAGAGTATTTGTTCTCACTCCACTTTGTTAACTCATCACCTGTTAACTTTAATTTTAACCCCATATCGATGAAATCATTCAATGAAGACATGATGAAAAATGTCAATGAAATACCAGCCACAGAAAATATGTTATAAGTGGTTAGTAATAAACAATTTACAATGGAGTTCTATTGACAATATGTGCCTAAAATTGCATCCTTAAAGTATATGAAAAGAAAAATATACTCAAGTGCCCCGGATGCGGTGAAGAACGGTTGGAAATCGGGCTAGGAACTGTAGGGTCGCTACTTCGAAAACACAAATGACCTCTACGGCAAGGTTTCGGATGGTGCGGAAAACCTGCTTTGTTTTTGGAGGAAAATAAATTAGCGTCTATTTGTTGGTGTGTGCCTGCTTGTCACTAAGTGTTGATTAGGTTTGTATGGCGTTGAGTGTAGTTGTAGGTCGTAAGTTTGTCCGTCAAGAAATTTTTTTTCAAAACAAATTACTTTCTTTCCAAAACTTTTTGCGTTCCACAAACTCAATGCACAAAGACAATCTACATGTATCTCAACACTCTACAACATTGATGACACATCACTTACATCAAGATGACATTCAGTAAGGACATAGACATCAAGTTTACAAGATGGCGACAAGGTCACAATGGCGACGAGATCACAATGTCGACAAGGTCAAAACGGTGACAAGTTTCACAAATCACAAATGTTTTACACGATTACAAGATCAAACAATATGTATGCACTGTACGTTTACAACTAGTCTTACACATGTTTAAATAATGTAGTAATAAATCAAAATGAGCCTTCCACGATCACATTTACATGTACTATAAAGTTTGACAAAAATTATAAGTTCACAAACTCTAGTTTTAAATCGTTAATCACATAAACACGTTCATTTCAAAGCCGGACGAGTGCCACCACGTCCACACATGTCAGGGTCTTAAACTTGGCTCGCTAACCTAACACATGTGAGACAGTACAAGTACAACGTGATTTGACGTAAGACTCAACGACACACCGTTCAATGGATTTATTCACGGATCAAATACAGAACGATGATCACAACAATATATATGTAATACTTCAATGCACTTACATCCACAATACAGCTCACAAGTCTAACATTCAAGATGTCCAGACACTCGACTTTCAGCACAGAAAACCACACAACGCCTTTCTCTCATCATGCGTCCGTCCAAGTCCGTGTCCCAGAGCTGTCTGCCGCTAGTTCGCCACTTGCCTCCCACCTCAGGTGGCGTCACGAGGCATGCGTGCGTTTAGCGTCGTCCTGGCCTGACCGCTGGTCGCTTGTCAGCCAGCAATCTTGCAGGCCGGTAACTACCACTCGCCTGGCGGCGTAACGAAGTTGCTGCATCCCTGCTGGGAGCTAAGTCGCCTGGTGGGCGTAACGATGTCACTGCATCACTGTACCCTTTCTGGACTCTGACAGCCACCTAAATAAACAACCCAGTGCAGCCAGGAGGTCTCCGCACGTGTGAAGATTTCCTATTATTCTAAACATAATATTTACATTTAAATTGTATCACAACGTCTCGTGTTTCATAGTTATATCAAGCAAGTTCGAGTACCGACGGCGGGCCGGATGAAATGACGTCGCGGGCCGGATCCGGCCCGAGGGCCGTAGTTTGGTGACCCCTGGTCTAGTGTATCAATACAAGTAAAAATAATTATTATCGTTGTGGAAAAAGATGAAGCTAATGTAAAATTATAATACAAACCACGACGAGTTTAAATAAAATTAGTATGAATAAAATTAAAATTACATGGTTTTCCATTTTCGCTCTGACAGTAGATTCCGAGTAACATGGTTTTATAGTTTTATAGCAGTTACAAACACATAATAAGCTTCCCTCAGGATCCGGGGAACTGGCATGATTAGAAGAGTGAACTTGTTCCTGGGACTTCCATGACTATAGTGGTGTTATATTAGAAACCACAGACTTTTGGAAAGATTACCTGCTTCGTAATGAGAGCCAACCAGATAGTGATTAGATCACCATAGATAACTAACACCATTAATTCTGACTATCACCAGGATGCCATCTTTACTGATGCACTACCTGTACACAAGCGATAGAAGTGGAATTGCTTCCACAACTGATGAAATCATCGTTAGCATCGTTTGACTAACAGAGCACACAAATCAAAATATGAGACTTGATATCCACATAACTAATTTTGGTATCTCATGGCACAGTTTTAATTATAAACACATTATATTACACCTGAACCCAGGCCATAATACAAAAAATCCGCCACAATGAAGAGTTCAACATGTGAAAACAGGGTTCGCGGGCAATGATACTACCCACTACACTACCGCGGCCCCCTTTCATTGCAATACCGTTGCTTTTCTATTAGTGGACCTGATGTTTTGGTGCAAGATTTATATGTTTTAAGGTTTATAAAGTAATATTTATAGGTGATATTTATATTTGGTTCTGGACACACCCATAGTGGAAATTACGTGGCTCTCCATTTTCATTCTGACAGATATGTCCGAGTAACAGGGTATAACATTGGTGAAAAGGTAAGTAAATATTAGTTATCCCATCGTAAGAGCTCGGAAACATCTCCCCCATATGCTGGCCTCACAACCTGTAAGTGTTAAATTCAAAGGCAACAGACATGCGTGCACTTATAGGAGTGAGTACTCGGTCACCAGAGCTGCATCCGCCATACTATCGTATCTTTCCCTTCTTCTGCAACAAGGAACTTCAGTTGTGATAGTCCCATCATTGAGTTAGAATTTGACACACATCCCACTGCTTTCTACAGCACATGATAAAACACATACATGGAGTTACATGTGCTTGTCTTTATAAAATTGACTGATAAAATGTCCCCTGCTCCAGGTCATTGTTAAGGAATCAGCCATTCGCTCAACAGATAAGAGATAATGTTACTTGTTCGGGCACAGCACGCATAATGAGAAGTCAGGTAAATATAATCTAACTTCAGTTTGGGATTACTTAGATTGGTAAGGCTACTAATATAGCAGCAATGTTTAGCAATGTTATTGACCGTTATCTGTCTGTCTTCTGTCTGACTGTCTGTCTTTCTGTCTGTCAATTTACAATCCTTCTATTAATCTATCTTCTGTCTGTCTATCAGTCAGTCTGTCTGTCTGACTGTCAAAGTTCAATCATGCTACCTACCTACCTACCTACCTACCTACCAACCTGCCTGCCTGCCTAGCTACCAACCAACCTACCTACCCATCTGCCTACCTACGTACCAACCTACCTACCCACCCATCTACTTGCCTGCCCTCTTACCAACTTACCTCTGTACCTCCTTACCACCCTTCCTACCCACCTACCTACCTTTCCGCCTGCCTGCCTATATATCTATTACTTTACCTTTCCCTATGTCCATTCGCATGTCCGTCTATATATGTATCTTTGCATACAACTATTGATCTTAACACTTTTATTTAATTAGTGACCATGGCAGGGAACTGGCTAACACTTTTGCCTACCGACCCGGTTCGAATCTCTATTGAGGCGCAGCGTTTTAATAATTAGCCTAAGCTCCCAGGTAGAATTGGTCTAAATTAAGTACAATGACATGTAATGCTCAGAAGCGGTAACCGTCGTGAAGCTGCCCAAACCATCCATCGAATGGTTGTATAAATATAGGGCTGCACGCTATCAGACATGATACCCACCGATCCAATAGTAAAACTGCAAAGACCAGCAGGATGGGAAGCAACAGAGAAGATGAAGGAAGAAATCGAGCTAGCAGAAACCCTGAAACAGACAAGACGGTTCAAGCCAACAATCCCACCTTGGGAACTAACAATCCCATTCACAGACACGAGCTTAACAAAGACCATCACCACGGACACGGAGGACTCAGATGCAAGAGACACGGCTGAGGCGTACATAGAAGAAATCAGTAAGGACAACCTCATAATATACACAGACGGGTCCAAGAACGAACAGGGAGAGGTAGGAGCAGGAGTAGTGGTCCCAGACTGGAAACTTAAGGAACGATTCAATCTAACAGACCAAACAGCCGTATGCACAGCCGAACTGGTAACCATACTGAAAGGTCTGGAGATTGCAGCCGAAAAACCACCGCTGAGACTATGTATATTAACAGACTCCCTGTCCTCAGTACAAACGCTCGGGAACTTCAATAGAGGTGACAGACTCGGCATAAAAGAGGAGATACTAGCGGCAGCCACCAACCTCAGGTACATGGGATGCCAAGTCACCATCGGATGGATACCAGCCCACAAGGGTGTCCCGGGTAACGAACAAGCAGACAGAGCGGCGAAACGAGGACTAACCAGCCGTAATAAAATCAGCACAGGCCTAGGAAAAGTAGAAGTAAGAGTATCATCACAAACTACACACTGCAGGAATGGCGGAAACAGTGGAGAGACAGCGCTAGAGGTCGTCATGAATACCAAGTACTGGGTGAACCCAGCTACAAACCACAAGTCAAGACCAACATGAAAGCACCGGCAAACAGACAGCTGTGGAGAATCAGACTAGGTAACTGGAAAGACACAAGAGAAAACCCATTCTGCAGATCATGCCTAGAAAACAACACCATTGAACACTATTTACTAACATGCGACAAGTACAATAGTGAGCGAAGGGAGCTAAGAGATTACTTCGTCAAAAGTGGGACTCCAATGACAATGACGAAGTGCTTACACACAAACAGCAACCCAGAAATACAGCGGCTGGTCAGACTGTTCACATGCAGAACAGGGATGACTGCATAACCTTTCTGCATTGTTTGTATTTATATTTATATGTATATGTTAAAAAAAAACCCAGGTGTCCTAAAGGTGACACACACACACACACACACACACATATATATATATATATATATATATATATATATATATATATATATATATATATATATATATATATATATATATATATATATATTGTCAGGGTCTTAAACCTGGCTCGTTATACCTAACACATGTGAGACAAGTACAAGTACAACATGATTAGACTTGAGACACAACGACACGAAGTTCAATGGATTTATTTACAAGTCACATGCAATATGATCTAGTTTGGCATGTGATGATCATTACAATACATAAACAATGCATCAATACACTTACAGACAACTCACAGCTTTACAATCTATCTCACAAGATGTACAAGCACTCGACTTTCGGGCACAGAACTACACAAAGCCTTTCTCTACCCACACGTCCTGTCTGGTCCGAGTACCCAAGCTGTCTGTCTGTTTCTCGCAAAGCGCTTGCCCTCTGTGGATTGGCTTCACGAGGACTGCGTGCGTCTTGCTTTGTCCTTGCCTGATCGCTGGCTATCGCGTCAGCCAGCAACCTGCGGGCAGGTAACTAATACTCGCCTGGCGGGCGTAACGATGTTACTGCATCCCGGTTGGGGACTATTCGCCTGGCAGGCGTAACGATGTTCCTGCATCTCGGTTGGCGACATTCGAGATTCTGACACGCTCCCCCGGGGCTTCTTCATGAAAGATATCATCTTTCATGTATACTCTCTATATACATAC
Organism: Cepaea hortensis; assembly: GCA_963921405.1. Classification (NCBI taxonomy): domain Eukaryota; kingdom Metazoa; phylum Mollusca; class Gastropoda; order Stylommatophora; family Helicidae; genus Cepaea; species Cepaea hortensis. The sequence continues at coordinate 45,260,161 of OY992884.1, read as the reverse complement.
CGGGTTAATATTTTAACCATGTCAGAATCGACCTTTCTGTTGTTATATACATTGGTATAGAAATACATAAAATACATATATTGGCATAGAAATACATAAGAAATGCAAGTTGTATTTTAAGACATGCGGTGTTCAATCTTTACCACTTGCCAAGTTTCATCCTCTTGATGGATGATCACCTGAGTTGCAATATTGACCCAGTCAGATCGGTAGCACCAGCTTTCAAAGCAACTACCTCGCAACCTCTTAAAAAAAAGTAATAATATGCTTTTTGTAACAAAAAACATCGGGTAAGACTGTAATACGCCTTTATATAAGCCGTATTCAACGCTCGAGCTCTGACCTCATTTGGCCGGGAGCTCTTCCGTCGGTCTACAACGTCGGTAACCCTATACCATGCCCAGTTGATGACTTCTTGGAGTGTTCACAATCTGGCAACACCATGGCTATTTATATACAATACATATTCGAATACATTTCAATTTACCGCCCTTGGTGTAATAATGTAATAACAATTAAATGAAAGGGACATAATTTCAAAAAATCTTAAATTTAATATATTACAATTGTTCTACTATTTCTCAGCGTCATCGCTTGATGCTTTTCCATACTAGCGAAAAAATGTCGATAGTATGAATAAGTTAATCAAGATATGATTCTAAGATTACACTAGTTGAAAAAATATTAATACACAACTCGTGTATTCGAAATTGGTGATTTATAAATATTTTAGAAGCGTCATAGCTTTTTACGGTTTTGTTTATCGTCTGCTAATTTTGGTCTAAATTTATAAATTATCCGGAAGTACACACGAATAGCTGATGTTGAAAATTCTATAACACACTTGTTCCGGTCTGATGTAGCAATTCGGAATGTAAACTGTTCTGATAGTTCATGTGTTGGTTGTTTCGCTGGAAAACTTCTGGATTTCGATTAACTGCAGTGGTGTAAATGTCAAAGTTCAGTTCACTCTTTCATACACGGATTAAAATATCACTGGATATGTTCCACTCGCAGATACCACTGATAAATTGGATAGTTCGCTTGAGGTAAGTTCAGAGCGAATGTGGCACTGTTTTTGTTTCGTAATATATATACAATTAATATTGTTCGCTTTCTACCACACGCTACACAATTATTCAAGACACTTACTACAGTAATAATAAAATAAGAAAACTATATATAGTGGGAATGAACCCTATCACATCACATAGTAGACATACACAGCTTTCGTGGAAAAAAAACTTCACTGATGGCTGTGTTGGTCTGAGTGTATTTAACACACTGCACTCAGACATTAGTGCTTACTGGGTCGGTCGGACAATGGGACAAAAGATCGGCAATCGTGTTGGTTCTGCCTGCGATATGTCGAACTTCAAAGCTGTAATCTTGAAGCTTAAGAGACCAGCGCGCTATCATTTGGTTGGTAGGTAATCCTGAAGTAATACATTTTAAAGGGCTATTGTCGGACTCTACAATGAAATGACGTCCCAGGAGGAATCTGGACAATTTAGTTATACCCACCACTAGAGCAAGGGCTTCCAACTGTGGTGTGGACCAAGCGCGTTCTCTTGGTTTCAACTTTCTAGAGACGTAGTATACAGGATGTAGAATGTTATCATGTTCCTGTAACAGAACTGCCCCAATTGCCACGGAGCTCGCGTCTGTGCGTAATCTGAAAGGAATATGTAAATTTGGCAATTTGAGAATGGGATTCTTTAAACTATTCTCAGAAAAATAAGATAACACTTTCTGGAATGCAAATTTTAGGCATTCATTGTTTACAATCTTATCAGGTTGATCTTTCGTTAGTAGGTTAGTAAATTTTTCAGTCAGTTCAGCAAAATCTGGTATGAACTGCCTATAATAATTTACTAGTCCTAACACACTTCTGACTTACTTTTTCGTAGTCGGAAGTGAGAGTTTCAGTATTTTGGACACGATGTTATCGTCTGTCGTGACAAAGCCATTAGATATTTTGTACCCCAAGAAGGATATTTACTGATAGGCTATGTCTACTTTTGTAGGCTTTACCGTCAGTCCGTGCTGTCTGATCCGTTCAAATGTCTGCTGTAATGTCTTTATGTGGTCTGTCATTGTCTTTGTGTGAACACAAATGTCGTCCATGTAACAGATAATGTTTGGTATGTCCACTAGTAAAAGTCGTGTCATACGTACGAATGTCGCTGGGGCATTGACCAGCCCAAATGGAAGTTTGCACCATTCGTACAGTCCCCAAGGTGTGGCAAATGCTGTCAGGTGTCTGCTCTGCTCGTGTACCGTTATTTGCCAATAACCTTTCGTCATATCTAACTTCGTAAAGAATCTAAAGTCTGTCAGTTCTGTCAGTAGATCTTCAGAGTTGGACATTGGTTCTAGATCTAGAAGTGTTATTTTATTTAATTTTCTATAGTCGACACAGAGTCTTATCATTTTATCCTTTTTGCGTACCATGACCATTGGAGATGAGAAATGTGATTGGGATCGTCTAATGATGTTGTTTTTCTCTAAGCTAATGATTTCCTGATGTAAGTTTTCTTTGTAATGCAATGAAATGGTGTAAGGTCTGCATTTTATGGGTGTGTTTGAAGTGAGTGTGATGTGATGCTGTACTAATTCTGTTTGTCCTATGTTGTTGGAGAAGATGGTGTTGTATTGTTGTATGAGGTGTTTGCAGCTGTCTGTTTCTGCTTGAGTTAAGTTTGGGTTTATTTTGATTTCTTTTAAGCAGTTTGTCGTGTCTAATGCAGGTGTTGGAATTTCGTCACTATCTTCGTCATCTTCATGGTCTATTATCACTGTACAAGCTGTTGTATCGTCTTGTTTGTTGTCTCTGTTGTAGTATGGTCTTAGCATATTGATGTGGAATATTTTGTGTTTGTCTTTTATTTGAATCTCAAAGTCTACAGCTGAAATCTGTCTTATTACTTTAAATGGTCCTTGCCAAGACTCAGTCAATAAGTGTCTGTCACTAGGTAAGAGAAGAAGTACGTCCTGTCCAGGTGTCAACGTTATTGTCCTGTTACCTTTGTCTGCATATTGTCTATATGTAGCACCAGATAATTTTAGTGCTTCTTTTGCAATTATACAAGATTTGATGATTCTTTCACGCACTGATGTAACATATACGTATGATGATATGGTTTTAAGTAAAGGAGTGGCTTCAGTTAACATTTGATGATAGATACTCAATGGGCCACGTGGTTTGGCACCATAGATAAGTTCAAAAAGAGAGAATCCAGTACTAGAATGTGGCACTTCGCGATAAGCAAAAAGTATAGCAGGCAAATATAAGTCCCAGTTGTTGGGATGTTCTTGCGTGACTTTAGCAAGCATATGCTTTAAATCACCGTTAAACTTCTCTATGATTCCAGTTGAGTGAGGGTGATATGGAGAATTGAAACATTGTTTCACTCCTAACATTTTGGTGAAAGCTTGAGTAGATGCGGCAATAAACTTACTTCCCCTTTCTGATAGGATAGTGTCTGGAAATCCTATCCGTGAAAATATATGGAAGAAAACTTCCATTATATCATTGGCAGTTATGTTCTTTAACGGAATCGCTTCAGGCCAGCGGCTACATAAATCAATGCTGGTAATAATATATTTATTCCCTCTGGTTGTTATCTGATTAAGAGGGCCCACTATGTCGACAGATATTTTCTCAAAAGATCGACTGGCTAAGTCAGTAATTTGTAATTTTGCCTGTGGGTGTTTACCTTTCTTTACTAGTTTTTGGCAGATGTCACAACTTCTGCAATATTGCTTAATGTCATTGCAGAATTTGGGCCAATAAAACTGTGTTAGTAATCTTGATCTGGTCTTAGAGTATGCCATATGCCCTGCAAGAGGTATATCATGGGCAAGATGTAAGGCTTGCTTACGGTATTCAATTAGCAAAACAGTTTGCTCTTTTGTGCTGTCACCTCTGGTATAGTACCTGGTGAGGATACAATTTTTCAAAGCAAAATGCCATCTGGCAATTTTGGTTACCTTTGGCTTTTGGCCGATCAGATTAAAATATTTAGACAATGAAGGATCAGCCTTTTGGGCTGTTACAAAAGTCTCCTTCATAGTTTTAGGAGGTAGTACCACTGGGCTAAGCATTTCTATAGCCTCAGTTTGATTAATTTCATCTTGCACTCTAGCAGTAGATCTGGTTACTGCGTTCACACATTCAATGATATCAGATGGTGATGAAATAGTTTGATCAATGATGTCATGAGATCTTAGTGCTACATTAGCTACCATACATTCATTTGATGGTACAACATTATCAATGATGACATGTGATGGTGATGATGTTATGTTCTCATCAATGCAAACAGATGTTATATCATGAGGCATATCATTCACCTCTGGTAAATTTCCAATGATAATATCACAAACAGGGTTAGTTAATGCTGCGTATTTTACTTTCCCAGTGAGGAAAGGTGTCTGAATATATGCTCATGCTAATGGGTACTTTTCAATATTTCCAGAGAATGTTCTGCATGTTACGTGCCTGCCTGTATAGTCTGTAGGCATTATGAACTTTCTCTTTAGTCCAATAAGTGAACTTCCGGTGTCCCGAAGGACTGTAGCAGGCTTGCCATTCACATATCCTTGGTGGATGTTTATTCTGCCTTTGGAATCTATTACCAAATTAGCTTCTTCATTGGCAATAGGAATGGAGTGGCCGCATGTCAAAATGCCATCTTCATAAAAGGTATTACAAACAGTACATTTATTTGCGTTAAACATGTCAAAAGCCTGTGCTGAGTTCACAGGGTGTTTCTCTGATTGTTCTTCATCTGATGATGAACTATCAAATAAGGCGGCATTTGCTTTCTTGGTCATTTGCCTTCCTTTACAAGCATGACGCCAATGCCCATACGCCTTACAGAGGAAACATTTACGTGCATTTTTGAAGGATTTACGTTCCTTATCTTGGCTATTTATGATGTTCTGCAGATATGTAAGATATGCTGAGTTCTTGTCACACATCTCACCTTGGTGGTGTGAAAAGTTACAATATCTACAAAGATTGTATTTCTGAGAAGTAGGCTTATATGGTTTTTGCCTATTATAGGGTTCTGATCGGGGTTTTTCATAGTTAGCCGCTGCTACAAAGTTTGTATCAGTAGCTTCACTAGCAAAACAATGTTTATTTGCTGTATAGTAAGCCGAACCACGTTTCTCAATCTGATCTACACTCGTACATTCATTCTCTTGCAAAAATTTTGAAAATGTTGATGGAAGGGATGAGATGACTTTATCCCTGATGATAAGATCTTCTAATTTCTAATAATCTTTATCTATTTTAGCTGCTGACGTCCATTTTGTAAATGTGTCTCGGACTAAGCAGAGGTAGTCAGAGAACGTTTGAGTCGGTTTTGGACTCAACTTACTGAATTGTTCTCTGTAACCTGCCTCATCTAGCATAAAATGTGCCATAATCTTTGATTTTAGATAATGGTAATCTTTCCTGAGATCTTTGGTGATAGTCTCTATGACTTTCAGAGGCTCCCCTGACAAACTTCTCATATAAATAATGTTCCATTCAGAAACTGGGATCTGGTAGTGGTCCATTAAGGTTTTACAATTTTGGGTGAAGGCTGCGATGCAGTCACCTGAGGTATAGTTTCTTACAATACCTTGATACTTTTTGTACTGGTTTTCTTTCTCCAGTCTTTGAGATTTCTTAGACTCTTTGTCTATGGCAGTATCAGTTTCAAGTTGTTTAATTTTTAATTGTAACTCAAGCTCTTCTCTTTTACTTTGAGCTGAGATTTCTGCCATCCTCAATTCATTATCTAACTCTGCTTGTTTTGTTTTTGCAGCTAATTCTAACTCTGCTTGTTTTAATGCTGTTGCTGCCTCTACCTGCTTTAATGCTGTTGCTGCCTCTGAATGCTTTAATGCTGTTGCTGCCTCTGACTGCTTTAAGGCTGTTTCTGCCTCTACTTGCTTGGCAGCTCTTTCAGTCTCTGCCTGCTTTAATGCTCTTTCGGCCGCTCTTTCCTCGCGTTCGTTAGCTTTTTCCTGTACTAGGAGGTGTTCAGAGTATTTTCTTTCACTCCACTTTGTCAACTCGTCACCAGTTAACTTCAGCTTTAAACCCATCTCGATGAAGTCGTTTAATGAAGACATGATGGAAAATTTAAATGCAAATGAGTTGTCAGACACACAATTAGTTACAAGGTGTTAGTAATGTGAAAAATTTACAATTTTGTTCAACTTACAATTTGTGCCCAAATTTGCATCCGAAAGTATATAGAAAGAAAAATATACTCAAGTGTACTGGATGCGGTGGAGAACGGTTCACACTAGGGCTAGGAACTGTAGGGTCGCTACTTCAAAACACAAATGACCTCTATGGGCAAGGGTTTCAGATGGCACAGAAAACCTGCTTTGTTTTTGGAGGAAATAAATTAGCGTCTATCTGATGTGGTGTGTATGTTTGTCACTAAGTTTTGATTAGGTTTGTATGGCGTTGCGTGTAATTGTAGGTCGTAATGTCGTCAGTCAACAATTTTTTTTTTCAAAACCACAAGTCACTTTCTTTCCGAAACTTTCTGCTTTCCACAACTAACTTCACAAAGACAATCTAAATATATCTCAACACTCTACAACACTGATGACACATCACTTACATCAAGATGACATTCTATAACAGTAAGGGATTTAGCTTAGTAGTTAGAGAGTTAATGAATGCTGTGCATTCATTAACTAATGGAGAAATAATAGTTAGTGAACGTGTGAGCACAAATGAGTTTAGGTATCCAGGGGTTGCACACACGTCACTGGGGATTCAGCCATGAGAAGAACAACAAATATGTCTGCATGTACATCGACAGTATGAAAATTTAATGGATTGACTCAATTAAACCTTGTATACATTACAACGCGGAGTTTGTCATCTGTATTGATGTCCGCCACTAACGATCCACAGCTAGGCCATGTTCACACTGTGATATGACCTGATTTGGCGCCGAGTATACCAGGATTTCGGAATCGTGTTGTCGTGGCCACCACTGATCACAGACGTCCTCAAATAAAATAAATTGGAATATAAAAGTCAACAGAAGTCATGGAAGGTTGTACACTCTGGAGGAACAACTTATGTCGGATTTTCAAGTCTTTGTGATGGGGTTGATCGTTGTTAGAACCGCCACACAACACATAATGTTCCGAGTGGTGAAACAGAGCAGCCATCGTCAAGCTTGAATCCATTGTTGACCTGCTCGTTTTTTTCAAAACGTATGGATGTTCCAGATATGCTGCCGTGAAATCTGGTTTTGCTGGAACTGTCGAGTTAACCGTTATCGTCTGAAGTATATTGAAGGTGACCTTGGTAGTCTGAAGATAAAGTCCGGAGTTCTTGGTCAACGCTTATAGGGAGCCGAATCAATCAATCAATCAATCAATTGAGTATTGTCTCGATCGTTGTAATTTCAAATCCAGACGAGCACAATCAGTGGCATGAAAACGACTAGAAGGCACCGACTTCGATTGAAGTGAGGAATCCAGAGGCTCTTCTTTTTCTGTTCCTGCGAGAGAAGAAGACAACTTTCAAGTTTGTCGATTGGGCGTCACACTCCTTCAAGTTTGTCGATTGGGCGTCATACTCTTTCAAGTTTGCGGTTGGGCGTCACACTCCTTCAAGTTTGTCGATTGGGCGTCATACTCCTTCAAGTTTGTCGATTGGGCGTCACACTCCTTCAAGTTTGTCGATTGGGCGTCATACTCTTTCAAGTTTGTCGATTGGGCATTCATTCCGTCACTTCGTCAATTGGAACATCTTCCGTCATTTTGTCGATTGGAACATCTTCCGTCACTTTGTCGATTGGAACATCTTCCGTCATTTTGTCGATTGGAACATCTTCAGTCACTTTGTCGATTGGAACATCTTCCGTCATTTTGTCGATTGGAACATCTTCCGTCACTTTGTCGATTGGACCATACTTCATTTCTACCCATAGACATAGAACAAGTAGCGTCAGTTGGTAAACCCAGAACAAACGACAGAGCAGTATAGGTAATGAAAGATCTATAGCAGGTATAATTATAAATTTTGATTAATAATAATTTCAGATTAAATAACAACATACTCAATTGAACAGAATATTTCTTGCTGCTTGCTTTAAGATAATATTGTCTTAAAATATTAGTATATTATATTGGTTGGTACTTTCCATTACAGATTTTTTAGAATGGAAGCCCAAGATTTTTCTCAAGTACTTAGTGGAGTTGGTGGGGCAATATCAAAGTTGGACGCGGTGTTAAGACAGCAAAGTGTAGTCAGTGATGTCGAGAGATTTAATGGACAGACGAATGAATTTAAGAAATGGATTATTTCCTTTGAGAAACATGCTTATCTAGTGAACGCTACAGATGAGGATAAAAAGAATTTAGCTTATAGAACTAGTACAAGTCCTGTTTCTGATCATATAAGAAGAAAGCTAGAAGCTGGAGGAGGTGAAACCTGGGAACAATTCAAAGACGACCTAGCTCATAAATATGCAGAGATTACTGACCCTCAACACGCATTCTCAGTGTTGCGACAGACGAGACAAAATACTACAGAAAGTGTACAGCTATACAGTGATAGGTTGATCAATTTAGCCGAAGAGTCATTTTTGGGTCAGAATGTACGAGCTGAGGAAGTGGAACGGATGTTGGTGGGGATTTTTGTTGATGGGATTAAGTCAGATGGACTGAAATTTAAATTAATGAGAGAGAATCCTGCAAGGTTGTCACAAGCTGTAGATATCGCTATACAAGAGGAAAGCTTGAGAAGAAGGTTTAGATTGAGGGTAGGACGAGAGTTAGGTAGTAGTTCAGAGGATAGAATTGAAGAACCTATGGAAATAGGACAGTATAGATATGGATGGAGAGGAAGAAGGGGAGAAATACAGATGTTACAAAGAAACAGTAACGTATATAATCAAGATAGAGAAAGACAAGTGAGAAATACTGTAAGAGACATGGTAGGTAACACAAATAACACAAATGTGGTTTGTTGGGGGTGCCACCAACGGGGACACATTTTACGCTTCTGTGGTAACAGACGTGTCCAGTCGAATACACAAAATAATAGATGTGCTCAGAATAGTACACAGAATAGAACTGTAAATGGTAGATCATCAAATGGGAATTATGGAGAAGTGCAGAGAAATTGTATAAGGTCAGGAGATCAGGGAAATTGGCATCCCGCTTACTGAACAGGATCGGCAGTAGGGGGGAAGATAGTAAGGTCCAAAAGATGAATAAATATATTAAAAACCCAAATGATGAGTATAATATGACATTTAGAAATAAATAAAAACATAAGAAGTGGCCTCAACTTGGGGAGATAAAACAGTTGTCACTAAATATGATTGATCCTAGTTCATGTATAATAGAAATAGGGAAATATAAAATTAGAACATTAGTTGACTCGGGAGCTCAAGTTAGTGTGATTAAAGAAACATTTTTATATCGAATATTAAAATTTTTTAAAATATTTAGAATTCAGGAGAATCTTCATTCGGTAACTGGACAAAAATTAGAAGTGCTTGGCCAAACGATGATAAATTTTAAATTAGGAGGGATAAATGTTAGGCATATGTTCCATGTCGTCAAGGATTTAAATAGAAATATGATATTGGGTAGAGATTTTTTATTGAAAAATGGGGTGAGACTTTTTTTTGATTTACATAAATTAAAGTTCCAAGATGTTTACGTAGATTTCGAAGAGGATATGCATGTGTCGACACTAGGTAGAGTCAAAACGACCATGAATTTGAAACCACAAACGGTTAATTTAATACAGGCAAAAATGAAAAAAAAATCCGTACTTTTCGGTTGGACAAACAGTTAAAATAACGGAATTATAGAGAGAAATAATTGATGAACCTGGCTTGGAAGTCACCGATAGGTTAATAATATTAGATAAACACCTCAGCTTTCCAATGATGCTCCTAAACAATACAGGAAAAAATATTAAATTATATAGAGGCTGTGTAATCGCTAAAGTAGCGTATAATAATGATAACATGTTAACTATAGAAAAAGAAAACATGTTGGGAAATGATTATTCAGAAACTCCCATGGTCAGAAATAATGTCAGAAATAATTATAAAAGAAGCTGGAAAAGAAGGAATGATGAATTGATCCATACATTCAAAAAATATCCATCTCAAATAGATACAGTTGACAAAAGGACAAGAGAACAAGAATTGTTATCACAGTTAAAAGCCCCACCGGAGAATAAAGAAATATTAGAACAATTGGTGAAAGATAATCAAGACGTTTTTGCAATTAATGATTTAGAATTGGGAAAAACTAGTACAGTTACAATGGAAATAGACACTGGAAATCATCCACCAATTAGTTTAAAACCATATAGAACTCCTTTAAGAAACAGAGAGATTGTAGAGAAGGCAATTGAAGATATGTTAAAAGCGGGAATAATAACAAGATCGAAGTCTGAGTGGTCATCTCCGATTGTAATTGTGACCAAGGTCGATGGTACACATCGATTCTGCTGTGACTATCGGGCGTTGAACAAAATCACTAAGAATGTAGCGTACCCATTGCCAGTAATTGATGATATTTTGGGTTTACTTAATGGCTCTACATTCTTCACTACACTAGACGCAAGATCAGGATTCTGGTGTATCCCGATGTCGGAGGATGCTCAAAAGAAAAGTGCTTTCTGTACTCATATGGGTTCTTACGAATTTTTACGAATGCCATTCGGAGTTCGCACAGCTCCATCTCACTATATGTTATTAATGAATGAAGTATTACGTGAGTTTCAAAAGTTTGCGTTGGCATATATAGATGATATTTTAATATATACATCAGGAGACGTACAAGATCATCTAAAACAGGTAAAATTGGTATTTGATAGGCTAAGAATACACGATGTTAAGTTGAAATTGAGTAAGTGTGAATTCTTAAAAACAGAAACCAAATATTTAGGGTACATTATTAATAGAGAGGGAATTAAGCCTGATCAAAATAAAATAAAATTGATTAAAGTGATCTTCTCCGACCAACGTGAGAGAAGTTCGAGCTTTTATAGGCATGACCGGGTATTATAGACGTTACGTTCCAAATTTTGCACAGATAGCAGAACCTATTATAAAATTGACCTGTAAATATGCAAGGTTTAAGTGGACTGAAGATTGTCAGAAGGCGTTCGATTTTTTAAAAAATAGCTTAACAACAGTTCCACTATTGGCACATCCAGATTTAAATAAACAATTAGTTTTGTATACAGATGCTTCAGATAATGCCATAGGAGCATGTTTAACACAACCGTATGAAGGAGAAGACTCAGGAATACCAGGAGTTAAAAATGAAAGACCAATCTATTTCTTGTCACATAGACTTAGCAAATCTCAGAGGAAATGGGCAACTATTGAGAAGGAAGCCTACGCTATACACTATGCTCTCCAAAAACTAAATTACTACCTACATAACGCCAATTTCATTATTAAAACTGATCACATGCCATTAAAGTCTATATTAGAAGCACCAATACAAAATAGGAAAATACAAACATGGGCACTAAATTTACAGGGATACAATGCTAAAGCAGAGTATATTTCAGGAAAACATAATACATGCGCTGATTTATTGTCTAGAATTCCACATACAACAATATCTGAAACCACTTCTCAAGATGAGGGAGAACCAGAAATTGACGACAGGAATTGGCAAGTAAATATATTAGATTCTGCTAAAATAAATTATAAAAGCTCACAGACAGAACAAGATTCTGAATCGATAGAGGAAGATACACAGTTGATGCATTTTGATATGAAAAATGAACAGGAATTAGATCCAAAAATAATACAGATAAAAAAACACTGAAAGAAACAGGGGAAAACAGTTGTAAAAGAAAATTTTTAGAGCTGCAAGAAGACAATCAATTATATTATGTCGGTGAAAAAGGTGAGGGATTAAGAAAATATATTCCGAAACATTTAGAACGGGAAGTTTTAAAGGCATATCATGATAATAATGGTCATTTTGGACGAGATAAGTTAGTTAAGGCTATTAGCAGTAAATATTACTGGCCGAATTTATTTAAAAGCGTATATGAATATGTTGAAGCATGTGAAAAGTGTGGATTAAGAAACATGAAGATAATTAAATGTCCCTTACAAGATACAGATATTCCTCAATTTCCAATGCAGACAGTGAGTTTGGATATTTCGGGTCCTCATCCAAAAACAATATCGGGAAATGTATATCTACTACATATCGTAGATTCATATAGTCTCTGGCCAGAAGTTTATCCAATTCCAGACAAGAGTGCTGATTCTGTTATAAATATGCTTTTACAAGAATTTATACCAAGGTTTGGGTGTCCACAGACAATACTTACAGACAATGGGAAAGAATTTGTAAATAGAAAGTTTGAAAAATTGTTAAAAGATTTGAATATAAAGCACATTAAAACTTCATACTACAGACCATCTTCGAATGCCAAAAATGAGAGACAACATTGAACATTGTACAATATACTGGCGAAAAATGTAGAAGAACACGATATGGATTGGGATCTTAATTTGGGAATAGCATTGGGCGCGATCCGTACACACCAAAATGAAGAAACAATTTTCTCACCATTTTACCTAGTACATGGAAGAGAACCAATATTACCGATTGACAATTTATTAAAGCCTAGGAGAAAACATATGGGGGAGGATTTTCAGGAAATAAGGTTGCAAGAAATGCACAAAGCACAGATACGTTTAAGAAATAATATAATTAAGGCTTGAGAAAGACAGAAGAAATACACAAATAAAAATGCACACTTACAAGAGTTTAACATAGGTGATAGAGTTTATTACAAAAAACATAGGAAAAACTCTAAGTTTGATGCTCATTGGGTCCCGGGATATTATATTTTAGAAAAAAAGGATCCAGTATCATATACTATTAAAAATCAAATTACAGGGCATGTTGCACGTTCACATGTAGAGCACTTAAGACGGGATAATGAGGAAAAAGATGCAGAGGATAATAATAATAATTATTATTCAGAAGAAATATTTTCAGATGGACAGATTATCAGACAAACGGAATATCCAATACCTATAGAAAATGGGAGAGAATTGGTACAAAAACAAATAATAACAGCATCTACTACTGGTGAACAAGAAGAAACAATACCAAAAACAATCGTGACAGAGGAAAACAACACGTATGACGGTTATAATAGTAAAGAATCGATCAAAGAAAAAATAGACGCTCCATTTATGAATACTAGACAGGCAGTAAAAAGAAAGTTAGATAGACAGAAAGAAAGAGAAATTAAGAGGCAAAGGAAATTTAGAGTAAATTCCTCAAGTGATGAAGATATGCCACTATTTGAAAAGTCATTAAGACATCAAGGTAGAAAGATTAGATTGGATTTAGAAAGGAAAAGATTAGCGGTTGCTAGTAATGGGTATACAGATGCGGAACAAGAGATGGTTGAAGAGTCAGAAACTGATGAGGATGGTGATATGAAAGAAGATAATTCTCCTCGGGAAGATGACGACATTGATGTAGATATTGCACTTATAGAAAAAAATTTGGAGTTATTAAGAAAATGGAGAAGTGATAAATAGCTTGGTAGAATATTCTGCAGATTGCAGATAGAAGAAGAAGTTGGACACGGTAATTTGGAATTTCAAATGAAGAAAGTTAGCAAATAACTTAATCAAGAGTTGTTGAGAGTTGTCGTGATGAGTAGACATAATATTGTAGTAAGTTAGGAGTGATTGATATATGCTTTATTATCATTTTGATTTTTAAGTTTGAAGTGTTGAGTTTTTATTAGACGGAAAATGATTGATTAGTAGTCATAATATATTATGGTGTATGTATATATATATGATTTTTTCATTTCATCACATATGTTTATTTTGAATAATGTGTGGGGATAAAAATGATGTCAAAGAATGAGGGGGTTGATATTGTTTGCTCTATTGTTTTGACTTCAGTTGTTCTTTATAAAATGTGAGGATATGTTAACTTAGCTGTTTATTTTTACAAAACTTTGGTTTTATTTTTTTGAGTTACCCTGGGTGTGTTTAAAATAATTTTTAGCTTGACGTTCAATTATGGGGAAAAATGAAGAGTTGTTTTTGGGAGCTTGCAGAAAATATGAAACATAGAGTAAGGGCCATGCTTCGTTTTACGAATTTTGTGAATTGAAGTTGAGTTGCTTAACGTGTATAACGTTTATAAATAGAAATTGAGGGTGAAACATGATTGAGTTAAGGGGGAAGTTGTGGTGATTAGCGAAGTAACTCAGTATATAGTAGAGGAAGTAACGGAGGACTATATTTAAAAGTGGCTGGGGTTGTCAGCAACAATTGATAATTACATGGGGGTTGGAAAGAGTTAAACCGTTAAAAATGGTTTGGGGGATTGAATTAGGGACTGCATTAGACGGTTCGTAGTGTAAATACATGGATTTAAAGCCATGGATGAGGGGAATGACGGGCGATACTGGATAAATGGGAGTTGAAATAGGAGCTGGGTTGAACAGCGTTTAATGGGAGAATATGGGGGGGAATGCCAGGTTGAATTTTGGCATTTAAATAAGTGTACTCTGGAGGTTTTGAAGGAATGATTGAACTTGACGAAGTTGTAGTTTTGGATTAACATAACGTTTTGATAACAAAAATTTTTATTGACGGCAATGAAGATAAATTTTGAGAACTTTATTTTATAAAGTTTTGAGAATGCATGGGAAGAGAAATGTGATTACTTCTTACTATTTTCTTACTTTCTAACTTTCTTAGGTTCGCACCAAACCAATCTAAACTAAACTTTTTTCTGTCTATCCTGGAATAGTGAGAATGTGAGTAAGTGAGAAAAAGATAAGGAAAATATCTTCAATTTTTGTCAATCATAATTTAGATGGGCACTTTAAAAGCGGTTCGCTTATAGAGAGTTTTGTAGAGAGTTTTGTAGAGAGTTTTGTAGAGAGTTTTGTAGAGAGTTTTGTAGAGAGTTTTGTAGAGAGTTTTGTAGAGAGTTTATAGTAGGGTTTTGTATTACTGACATTGTATAAAGTATGTCTCTGGTTAGCGTTTGGCTATGATGAGATAGGAGGATGAGATTTGAATTATGAATTATGTGTTGAGAGACTGTTGGGCAGATGTGGTATAGAAGAAGAAATATTTCAGTAGAATTAAGTGTTTAAGGGTTGGGGTTGAGACTTTTCCAGAGAAAAAGTCTTCTTGAAGAAGGGGAGGTATATAACAATAAGGGATTTAGCTTAGTAGTTAGAGAGTTAATGAATGCTGCGCATTCATTAACTAATGGGGAAATAATAGTTAGTGAACGTGTGAGCACAAATGAGTTTAGGTACCCAGGGGTTGCACACACGCCACTGGGGATTCAGCCATGAGAAGAACAACAAATATGTCTGCATGTACATCGACAGTATGAAAATGTAATGGATTGACTCAATTAAACCTTTTATACAATACAACGCGGAGTTTGTCATCTGTATTGATGTCCACCACTAACGATCCACAGCTAGGCCATGTTCACACTGTGATAATTCAGTAAGGACATAGACATCAAGTTTACAAGATGGCGACAAGGTCACAATGGCGACAACTTCACAATGTCGACAAGGTCAAAATGGCGACAAGTTACACAATCACTGATGTTTTACACGTTTAAAAGATCAAACAAATGTATGTACTTTACGTTCACATCTAGCCTCCATATTCAAACAAATGTAATACTATATATAAGGATGAGCCTTTACGATCACATTTAAATGTGCATTAAAGCTGGACAAAAGTCCTCACGTTCACAAATCTAGGTTCAAATCTTAATTAATTTAAAGTCGGACGAGCCCCCACGTTCACACATGTCAGGGTCTTAAACCTGGCTCGTTATACCTAACACATGTGAGACAAGTACAAGTACAACATGATTGGACTTGAGACACAACGACACGAAGTTCAATGGATTTATTTACAAGTCACATGCAATATGATCTAGTTTGGCATGTGATGATCATTACAATACATAAACAATGCATCAATACACTTACAGACAACTCACAGCTTTACAATCTATCTCACAAGATGTACAAGCACTCGACTTTCGGGCACAGAACTACACAAAGCCTTTCTCTACCCACACGTCCTGTCTGGTCCGAGTACCCAAGCTGTCTGTCTGTTTCTCGCAAAGCGCTTGCCCTCTGTGGATTGGCTTCACGAGGACTGCGTGCGTCTTGCTTTGTCCTTGCCTGACCGCTGGCTATCGCGTCAGCCAGCAACCTGCAGGCAGGTAACTAATACTCGCCTGGCGGGCGTAACGATGTTACTGCATCCCGGTTGGGGACTATTCGCCTGGCGGGCGTAACGATGTTCCTGCATCTCGGTTGGCGACATTCGAGATTCTGACTATATATATATATATATATATATATATATATATATATATATATATATATATATATATATATATATATATATATATATATATATATATATATATATATATATATATAAACTGTCGTCCTAAAGGTGAGAAGAAAAAAAAAAACTCAGCTGAGTGTGGCGGGGTGAAAGGCAGGATGGTGGGTTTGCTCTTCAGGGCGTTCAGGGCGCCTGAACTGAGCTGACAGGAAGATCGGGTCGTCTTGTTGTTGCACCAAACCCACTCGCGATGATGAAAAACTAAAGAACAAACGTAAAGGAGTTCTGGCCGCTGATCGGGGGAACAACTTGAGACTTATACTTGAACTCTCTGCCTTTGCCTACATCGAGTCCTTATGAGGACTGGACATAACCGGGACCAGCCCCGGTGAGGACAACACAAGAAACAACAAACACGTAGTAGGCCCGACCAAGGACCAGCCCCGGTGAGGACAACACAAGAAACAACAAGCACGTAGTAGGCCCGACTAAGGACCAGCCTCGGTGAGGACAACGCAAGAAACAACAAGCACGTAGTAGGCCTGACCAAGGACCAGCCCCGGTGAAGACAACGCAAGAAACAATAAGCACGTAGTAGGCCCGACCAAGGACCAGCCTCGGTGAGGACAACACAAGAAACAATAAGCACGTAGTAGGCCCGACCAAGGACCAGCCCCGGTGAGGACAACACAAGAAACAACAAGCACGTAGTAGGCCCGACCAAGGACCAGCCCCGGTGAGGACAACACAAGAAACAACAAGCACGTAGTAGGCCTGACCAAGGACCAGCCCCGGTGAGAACAACACAAGAAACAATAAGCACGTACTAGGCCCGACCAAGGACCAGCTCCGGTGAGGACAACACAAGAAACAACAAGCACGTAGTAGGCCCGACCAAGGACCAGCCCCGGTGAGGACAACACAAGAAACAACAAGCACGCAGTAGGCCCGACCAAGGACCGATCTTATCAGGGCCAGTATAAGACAGAAAGAAAACAACCAGATAGCACAAAATAACAGGCAGGTAACTAATACTCGCCTGGCGGGCGTAACGATGTTACTGCATCCCGGTTGGGGACTATTCGCCTGGCGGGCGTAACGATGTTCCTGCATCTCGGTTGGCGACATTCGAGATTCTGACTATATATATATATATATATATATATATATATATATATATATATATATATATATATATATATATATATATATATATATATATATATATATATATATATATATATATATATATATAACTGTCGTCCTAAAGGTGAGAAGAAAAAAAAAAACTCAGCTGAGTGTGGCGGGGTGAAAGGCAGGATGGTGGGTTTGCTCTTCAGGGCGTTCAGGGCGCCTGAACTGAGCTGACAGGAAGATCGGGTCGTCTTGTTGTTGCACCAAACCCACTCGCGATGATGAAAAACTAAAGAACAAACGTAAAGGAGTTCTGGCCGCTGATCGGGGGAACAACTTGAGACTTATACTTGAACTCTCTGCCTTTGCCTACATCGAGTCCTTATGAGGACTGGACATAACCGGGACCAGCCCCGGTGAGGACAACACAAGAAACAACAAGCACGTAGTAGGCCCGACCAAGGACCAGCCCCGGTGAGGACAACACAAGAAACAACAAGCACGTAGTAGGCCCGACTAAGGACCAGCCTCGGTGAGGACAACGCAAGAAACAACAAGCACGTAGTAGGCCTGACCAAGGACCAGCCCCGGTGAAGACAACGCAAGAAACAATAAGCACGTAGTAGGCCCGACCAAGGACCAGCCTCGGTGAGGACAACACAAGAAACAATAAGCACGTAGTAGGCCCGACCAAGGACCAGCCCCGGTGAGGACAACACAAGAAACAACAAGCACGTAGTAGGCCCGACCAAGGACCAGCCCCGGTGAGGACAACACAAGAAACAACAAGCACGTAGTAGGCCTGACCAAGGACCAGCCCCGGTGAGAACAACACAAGAAACAATAAGCACGTACTAGGCCCGACCAAGGACCAGCTCCGGTGAGGACAACACAAGAAACAACAAGCACGTAGTAGGCCCGACCAAGGACCAGCCCCGGTGAGGACAACACAAGAAACAACAAGCACGCAGTAGGCCCGACCAAGGACCGATCTTATCAGGGCCAGTATAAGACAGAAAGAAAACAACCAGATAGCACAAAATAACTTTATCCGACGAACAGAGCGGAACCAATAAAACCAGTAGGAATTAGGACTAACAGTCCATGGAACCACTGCTCTCAACAATAACCACCGCTGAGAAAGCAGGTTAGACGAGACCGAATTTAGAATTTTTTTTTTTTTTTTTTTTTGAAAATTGGAATCAGACATGTGAAGGTCCCTTACATTTGTACTGTTACACTGATTGGTTGTGTCCGGTTCGGTGACTCATAAAACGCCATAAATTCTGCCTCTGTTGTATGGTGTACTTTGCATCATTTTTCTTATTTACATTCATTATTTAAATATTTACATTATCATTCAGATTTG
This sequence comes from Cepaea hortensis, assembly GCA_963921405.1. Taxonomy (NCBI): domain Eukaryota; kingdom Metazoa; phylum Mollusca; class Gastropoda; order Stylommatophora; family Helicidae; genus Cepaea; species Cepaea hortensis. The sequence continues at coordinate 45,241,240 of OY992884.1, read as the reverse complement.
CATCCCATTTCTGTTTTTAGTATCAGGCTGTTATTTTCATTTTTATATTTAAAATAAGTGTTTATGTGTATTAAATAATAATTCTTGAGACGAATGTTGCGAATACCTTGGGCTGCCGGGGTAGCCAGAATCGATTGCCTAAAAGATGCTAATCAAAGTAGATCATCATAGACAACTATAAGAAAGAGACAAACAACATAAGTTGGTCACATATTGGGAAGAGAAGATTTGAAAATTATCACGAAACTGGAAAGATCAGTGGTAAAAGAGGCAGATAAATAATTCATCATTAAATAATGATGGGGACATTAATAACAGTTACTTAATATAATAGACAGAGTAATATACAAAGACACACCTTATATAAAATCTAGTTGATTGTTATTAACAGGATGCTGCAATCATCCCTAAGTCTACAAGGTGTGGACTGCACCTGTCCCGCAGCCAGTAGGGTGGGATCGGCTAGTCTCTCAGGAGGGGTGAAAATGAAAATTAGTAGCCTGTCAATTACACACAAGGCAACGCCACTTCCCTGTGGTGTAGAGTGGGAAACCATGACCGCGAGGTCCTGGGCCAACGGGGCCCTGGCTCGCAAAGGGGGGGGGGGGGGGTGGACTCCCCTTGGTCAGATTTTTCTGTCCTAAATCTGTGGCTGTCCTAGCAAGTCGGCAGGGGATGTTTCATACTGCTCGTCGAAAAATTAAGAAGCATAATCGGACTGACCCATATCGATATAGACCACAAAAAGAAATGATGTACAGACCAAATGGAAGCAGAAGAAGAGGCCGGCCCCGTAAACTATGGACAGAGGGAATAGCACTCTCCCGTTGTTTATACGTCACCTCGACACAGGAAGATTAAAGAGGAGCAAGATGAGATGAGGATAATTACTGCAGCTGACTGCAATGTTCTGTAAAGGCTACGTAAGTAACTATTAAGTTTATGCGTAACAGTTCCGGAGACAATACTTATTTTATTCTTTTGTTTTCCAGTTTGCCAGATTTGTATTATTGATGGTGGCTTTGCTGTGCTAATCCAGGACGCTGTTTCAGATTGCCCAAACATTGCAAGTCTGTTGTTGCACCAGTATGGGCATTATCGGATCTTACCTTGTTCTTCAGCTGTGGATTTATCTGTGCTTTCCTGTTTGTCAAGCTGACTGTCCTTATAAGGTGATACCCATTTTCCTGTATATGTTTATATCACAGCAGGAGTAGCGGTAGCTCAGTATCTAGCACGCTTAATTGCGAGCGCGGTGGTCGTGTGTTCGAACACCCTTAGAGACGAAGATATTGTTTTATTCAACTGACTTAGGCTGGAAGCTCGACCTGGAATACAACCTTGTACATGGGATTTCAAGGGAGGCAATGTCGACCGATGTGGTATTGATCATATCACTCACCGAACGTCGATAGGTCCAACAACAGTATGCGGCCAGCAGTATGTGATGAATGCGCATCTTGGCGTGAATGGGAGAGAGATACTTTGCTTTACTTTGATTTAATTTACTTCACCTAACTTACTATTACTTTGATTTCATATTACTTTTAATTTACGTTTACTTTACCTTTACTTTTACTATTACTTTTACTTTCACGGTTGCTTTTACTTTACTTCTACTTTACCTTTCTCTCCTTTTACTTTTACTTTAACGTACTTTTAGCTAACTTTTACTTTTACTTTATTTACTTTTACATTACTCAGCTTTCATTTTATTTTTACTTTACTTTATTTTTACTCTACATTTGACTTTACTTTAACTTTGCTTTGCTGTTATTTTACCTTTACTTTACTTTACTCTGCTTTTTTGTTACTTTCATTATAGTATGCAATATCCCCTCTGCTTGGTCTCCACCTTGCCATTATTGAGGGGCTTGAGTGTCCCAATGACCTCAAGAGCTATGCCACTACATTGGTTGTCGAGACACTTACTCTACGGCTCTCAGCTGAGGGATATGGCTGAACGCCTCTAAATCAATATCCACCGGATGTGAGGGCCGGGTCGATACTCACCCACTGCTAAATGGAGGTGAGATGCTGAGCATGCTACATGCTTGATCCAGACATTTGTTCTACGGCTCTCGGCTGATGGATTTGAGGGATCCCCTGGATGAGAGGGCATGGCCGTTACTCGCTATCTGCTGCATGGAGGTAAGATGCTCAGCCGGCAGCATATGCAGCCTACCTCGTGAGCGTAACTAAAGGTTGAAAAAGCGTCCTAGTCGCACGCAATGGTTATGATGCAAGTCTGTATTTAAACTCATTGAGTAAGCGTAGTCAAAGGTAGAAAAACGCTATGTGCCGGATCTGCAATTATGGTAGCCTTCTTGGATGGCGGGTAATGCCCATGGTCTGCCCTGCCTTACCTTGAGGAATGACCGTGAACTTTGGCCGTTCTAACTTGACTAGCTGAGATGTGGACGACAACACAACAGTCAAATGTCCCCCAAAACCCCCAGGAAGGCTAACCTTAACAAAAACGCCCACAGAAGTCGGATGTGCCGTCGTAAGGCTGCAAATAAAATTGGCACAACGCGAAAACGTCCGAGTGAGAGTGGGATGTTCTTCGTGCCTGAAACAGCTCTGACTATTGTGTCTTCCGATCTGAGCGTCCAGCACATGTAAGAACCGAAAGTTTGCTGATGGATGTCGTCTGCAGACTGACCGTTCCTTGTATGCATGGGGAGCTGCCAGTGGCGAACGAAATACCCAATACAAAGAAGTGAGAAATGAAAGCAGCCATAAGCAGGAAGTGGCGATTCCTTGGGTGAGCACAGTCCTAGAGCGCTATGTACCTGCTTTGCAATTTTGGAAGCCTCCTTGGATAGCGGCAAATGCCATGGACTGCCCCTGCCTTCCCTTGAGGGCTGGCCATGAAGACTTCGACTGTTCTAACTTGACCAGCTGGGGTGTGAACGGCACCACAACAGTGAGAGTCTCCCGGGACAGCTACCCTGATTTAAAAAATGCCCGCTAAAGTCGGATGTGTTGGCCTAAGGGGTTTGGCTCTAGGGTGCATAACGAGACATGGTCAAAGGTCAAGCCGTTTGGCTCGTGCTCCGAAGGTTGTGGGTTCGATTCCAGGCCGCGCCCTTCGGTTTACGAGTTAAATGTTTCGGAGACTCGTGTGTGACGTCGCTAAAAGCTACGGAGTTCTTGCTTTGTGCGATGCTTTCCGTGCTGCGGAAAGAGACCGAGCCATATGGGATAAAACCCGGTGCAATGAAGTCGACCCTGTCGACTTTTAAGCGACTTTTTTAACGAGACACACCACAATTACGTCTGAAATAAAAATATTAAAAAAAAAACAACACTCCGGATGAACGCATAGGAAGAAGAAGTATACTATAAGGTTAATTTTTAAAATAGGGTTAGAACACAATGACGCCCTCGATGGATAGACAAAGACACATAAGACGTTAAACAGTGCACGACGCATTGACACATAAGTACAGGAAAAGTACATAGGCACTTAAGCAAGTAAACAGAATAGTAGACAAATGAAAATTTATGGAGTTGTTTGTAATTGTTAAAGCTACACAGATAGACACATAGACCGAGATTCTGATAGACAGAGAGTTAGACAGATGGACAGATAGCGAGACAGACAGAAACGGGGCAGGCAGGCGGAAAGGCGGCAGGCAGACAGACGGACGGACGGACGAATGGATGGGTGGATATATAAATCGATCGACAGACAGACAGACAGACAGACAGACAGACAGACAGACGGACGGATGGACGGGCGGGCGGGCGGGCGGACGGATAGACAGACGGATAGACAGACAGACAGACAGACAGACAGACCGATTGATAGATCGATCGAGCGATCGATCGATCGATAGATAGATAGATAGATAGATAGATAGATAGATAGATAGATAGATAGATAGATAGATAGATAGATAGATAGTTAGATAGATAGATAGATAGAACGAACGAACGAACAAGCTTTATTTTCAAAGGGTTAAGAATTGGGCACGCAGGCCCGTCTAACATTCTGCCCTTCTATCACTCGCTTTCATACATTATTTTATTCAAACATCATTCAAGGCTAACAAAGAACAGCAACAATATAAAAGATATGCTTTATAAAGGCATGGGCAAAATGCGAACATCAAAACTACACGACACAGTAATATTAGATAATGGTCTGACACTTGTTATTAGCCATGTGGAATATACTGGCCTACAAAAAGGGGACTGGCTGTTATACTAGGGATTTGTTATTATTGTTATTATCTCTATTATTAAGGGGGAAGGTAATCCATATTGAGATAGTGTTCGAATAATTTGCGATTATATGAATAGGGATTGGTGATGTCTTTGATTTCTTGTGGAAGATTGTTCCACAGCTGAGCTGCAGAGTACGTTAAGCTTGTTTTGTATAAGTCAATCCTAGGCTTCGGAATGTGTAGTATATTTAAACGTTTAGTGTGTCTAGCATTATATTTAAACAATGGCCAAAGGTAATTTGGGGCATTCCGATGCAGGATTTTGTGAATTAGTTTAGCTTTATTGAAGTTCCGGTGTAATGGCGACGCGATGACTCGTTGTCTTGGGGGAGAAGCTGTTCAGTGCTTTTCTGTGGATTCCTTATGGAAATTCCCGTGAAATTCGTGTGGATAGTGTTTTTCCTTTGGATTATGTGATGTTATTTCGTGTTCGTTAATTGGAAGTGTTCAAAAGAAGCCACGGAAGGCAGGTGGTGGATGAAATTATGAGGGCAGCCGACAGATATTTGTTGGTTATGGTCTCGAGTTTCGCGACGGCAAGCTTTCTCTCTTTCGAGAGACACTGATTGCGGTCATCCGGCCAGTATGGTCACTGCCATAGAGGAAAGCAACGGCAAACTACCTCTTTGAAATTGCCTAGTTTATTATGATTCGCAAAGACTGATCATCGCAAGACAAGGACAGAGACATTAAAATTAGGAACATGGAACGTTAGGACGTTAAACAACGACGGAAAATTAGAGAACATAACACAAGAAATTCAAAGAGAAAAAATTAATATATTAGGTATGTGCGAAACGAGATGGACAGGAGCAGGCATCAAGATACATAAAGATTTTAAGATTATTTATTCTGGAGGTGAGGATCGACATAGGGGAGTGGCAATAATTTTGGACCGGAAAACATCAACGTCTGTTCAGGGATATTGGGCCATGTCGGACAGAGTACTACTAGTTAAATTGAGTGGCAGACCTTTTAACATAAATGTTATTCAAGTATATGCCCCAACAGGAGAGTCCAGTGAAGATAGTGTAGAGGAATTTTATAATGACATAGAGTCTGCCTTAAAGAAATGTAAAAATTCAGAAATAAACATTATAATAGGGGACTTCAATGCAAAAGTAGGAAATCAAGGGGATAGATACACAGTAGGAAACTATGGTTTAGGAGAGAGAAATGAAAGAGGATACAGACTAGTAGAGTGGGCAAAAGAACAGGAAATGATTGTAGGAAACACCTGGTTCAAGCAACACCCTAGAAGATTATGGACCTGGAGGAGTCCTGATAGAAGGATTAGAAACCAGATTGATTACATTCTCATTAGCAGAAGATTTAGAAACGCCCTAACAGTAGCAAAAACAGTTCCCAGTGCTGATTGTTATAGTGACCACAGATTACTCACAGGAACATTGAGGATAAAGTTGAAGAAAGTCAAGTATACAACAGGGAACACTAAATATGATTTGTGTACATTGAGTAATGACAAGGAAATACAAAACAAATTCAACATAGAAGTACAGAACAGATTTGAAATATTGTCTGATCTAGAGATCCTATTCCAGGATGTGGATGATCGATGGGAAATGTTAAAGAATTCAATCAATATGGCTGCAGAAACAACTATTCCAAAATTAAAGATGGTGGGTCGTAAGAAATGGATGACTGAGGAAATTTTACACTTAATGGAAACAAGAAGACTCAACAAAAATAATCCTGCCAAATATGAAGAAATTCACAGACAAGTCAGAATATTATGTAGGAAGGCAAAAGAATCAAGGCTTGAGGAAAAGTGCTTAGAAATTGAAAAACAACACAACAGTCAAAATACCAAATTAGTGCACAAAAGGATTCAGGAACTTACTAATAAAAGAACAAGTACATCAACAGGCTGTCTAAGAACTAAAAATGGCAAAATCATAATAGAAAAAGATCAGATTCTACATGTATGGACAGATTATGTGAAAGACCTGTATAATGATAACAGAGAGGAACAGTATGCTATTAGATTTAATAATGAAGGACCAGCAATTTTAAAGATGGAGGTTCAAAATGTTCTTAAGCATATGAAAGCTGGCAAGGCCCCCGGTGCAGATAACATCACAACAGAAATGATTAAAGCTTTAGAAGAATTTGGACTAGAGCAAGTCACTAGACTGCTGAACACATTATATGATACTGGAGATATACCTTCTGAATTATGTAATTCTGTATTTATTGCAATCCCAAAGAAATCAGGAACCTTAGAATGTGATCAACATAGAACAATTAGTATAATGAGTCACATCACAAAGATTTTGTTACGAATTATCATGCAAAGAGTGAGGAAGAAAATACAACCTGAAATAGGGGAAGAACAATGTGGTTTTGTAGAAGGAAAGGGTACAGTAAATGCTGTGTATATGCTGCGAACAGTTATTGAACGTGCTTTAGAAGTAAACAAGGATATACATCTTTGCTTTATTGACTACACAAAGGCTTTTGATAGAGTAAGACATGTCAACATTGTGGATATGCTGGCAGATCTACAAATTGATGGGAAAGACATTAGACTTATAAAAAACATATATTGGAAACAACAAGCTGCCATAAGAATTGATAATGAAGTAGGACAATACCAACCTATTAAGACAGGTGTTAGGCAGGGATGTGTAATGTCTCCAGATCTTTTTTCCTTATACAGTGAAAATATTTTCAGAAATGTAGAAGACCTAAATGGAATCAGCATTGGAGGACGAAACATAAATAACATTAGATATGCAGATGATACAGTATTGATTGCAGACAATGCACAGGATCTGCAACAATTAGTAGACGCTGTGGTTGTACACAGTGAGCAGCTGGGGTTGGAATTAAATTGTAGGAAGACACAGGTTATGGTCGTCACTAGGAAGAACGAAGTACCACAATGTAATATACAAGTAAATGGGAATATTCTTCAGCAAGTGAATCGGTTCAATTATCTCGGAACAGTCATAACATCTGATGGCTGATGCCTTGAAGAGATTAGAACAAGAATCGCCATTGCGAAGGTAGCCTTTAGCAAGATGAAAAACATTCTGACCAATAAAATGATGTCAATTGAAACGAGAAAAAGAGTGTTGAGGGGATACATAGAGCCTGTTCTTTTGTATGGATGTGAAACTTTGACAATGTGCAGTCAAGCTGAAAAACATCTGATGGCTACAGAAATGTGGTTTCTGAGGAAAATGCAAAGAATACCATGGACAGATAGAAAAACCAATGACCAAGTACTACAAGAGACAAATGGAAATCGTAGATTGATTAGAGAAATTAGACGTAGACAGTCAAAATTTTTTGGACATCTTATGAGAAGAAATGGACTGGAGAACTTGGTGACAGCTGGCAAGATCGAGGGGAACAGACCAAGAGGAAGACCGAGAGGAAAATACCTGGATGGCTTGGCCACATGGCATGGACGAGACAGGAACACTGAGCTGATCCACGACTCTGGTGATCGAGTGAAATGGCGAATCATGACCGCCCACGCTTTCCGGCATGGCACATGATTGATTGATTGAATGATTATTGAAAAGCAGGCGTTTGCGGAATGGTAATAACTGAAGGCGTTTATACAGGCTAGGATTATCAGATAAATGTTTGCTATAAATTAGACTCATGGCCCGTTTCTGGAGTGAGTAAAGTCGCTTGGTGTTTGAATTAGAACAACCGTCCCAGATTGTGGAGCAGTAGTCAAAGTGTGTCTGTATATGAGAAGTATAGAATAGTTTCCTTGTGTCCTCATCAAGGAAGTTTTTAATTTTGGCGAGTTGGTAGACTTTTTTCGCTGTTTGTTTAATGAGCGCTTGAACGTGGGAATTAAAGGTTAGGTTTCTATCAAGATAGATAGATAGATAGATAAATAGATAGATAGATAGATAGATAGATAGATAGATAGATAGATAGATAGATAGATAGATAGATAGATAGATAGATAGATAGATAGATAGATAGATAGATAGATAGATAGATAGATAGATAGATAGATAGATAGATAGATAGATAGATAGATAGATAGATAGATAGATAGATAGATAGATAGATAGATAGATAGATAGATAGATAGATAGATAGATAGATAGATAGATAGATAGATAGATAGATAGATAGATAGATAGATAGATAGATAGATAGATAGATAGATAGATAGATAGATAGATAGATAGATAGATAGATAGATAGATAGATAGATAGATAGATAGATAGATAGATAGATAGATAGATAGATAGATAGATAGATAGATAGATAGATAGATAGATAGATAGATAGATAGATAGATAGATAGATAGATAGATAGATAGATAGATAGATAGATAGATAGATAGATAGATAGATAGATAGATAGATAGATAGATAGATAGATAGATAGATAGATAGATAGATAGATAGATAGATAGATAGATAGATAGATAGATAGATAGATAGATAGATAGATAGATAGATAGATAGATAGATAGATAGATAGATAGATAGATAGATAGATAGATAGATAGATAGATAGATAGATAGATAGATAGATAGATAGATAGATAGATAGATAGATAGATAGATAGATAGATAGATAGATAGATAGATAGATAGATAGATAGATAGATAGATAGATAGATAGATAGATAGATAGATAGATAGATAGATAGATAGATAGATAGATAGATAGATAGATAGATAGATAGATAGATAGATAGATAGATAGATAGATAGATAGATAGATAGATACAATTATTTTTTATTCCAGAAATGCTCCTGTGATGGATCAAACATATGGTGTTCATACTTGAATTTACAAGAGGTCCCCAGACTGTACAGTACTAATGGAAGCACACATTGGTTTCTATCCATTAATGTATGTTCCTTTTCTGCTTATGTAATGAACCATCCTTTGCTTTATATACACGCATGATATTATATCCATAAATTATATATCCAGTTTAGAAGTACCACATATGCATGCCCGAGCACGCACGCGCGCGCGTTCACACACACACACACACACACACACACACACACACACACACACACACACACACACACACTGTTTTAGAGACTATGTTTTAGAGTGCATTTTAGTATCTACTGATACGTGTTTTTTCTTTAGTATTAGTGTTATTTGTCCAATGAATTGATTTGTCTCATTGCATCTATTCTCGGACGATGGAAGTTCAGAATGCTCTTAACCATATGAAAACTGGCAAGACCCCAGGTACAGATAACATCATAATAAAAATGATCAAGGCCTTTGAAGAATATAGAATAGATCAAGACACCAGACAGCTGAACACATTATATGATACTGGAGATATACCTCCTGAATTATGTAATTATATATTTATTGCAATCCCGAAGAAATCAGGAGCCCTGGAATGCGATCAACATCGAACAATTAGTATAATGAGCCACATCACAAAGATTCTGATGCGAATTATCATGCAAAGAGTGGACGCAGAGGTGTTTCCAAGGCACCAAGGCTGTGTTCTATACTGGCCAAGACCTATTGACACGTCCTCGCCGAGCGTCCTGGGCAACAGTTCCCTTCAGGGTGCTGGCTAAAGTCGGTAGGATAGTTCATTCCTCCGAAGTCGGAGAGTATCTGCCTGCACGGCGAGGAACCACCAGTCTGCACACCAATAAGCCAGACATGGGACAACCGATACTCACGCAAACCTCAGGTCCTGTATGACATCACTCTGATGTTGCACAACAGGATGTCTTCATCCGACATACAGACTTCACGCTGGAGATCACAGCCAGTGAACACAAGCAAGCAAGAACGCAAAGTTAGGAAGAAAATACAACCCGAAATAGGAGAAGAACAATGTGGGTTTGTAGAAGACACGAGCACAGTAAATGCTGTGTATATACTGAGAACAGTAATTGAACGTTCTATAGAAGTAAACAAAGATATATATCTTTGCTTTATTGACTACACAAATGTTTTCGATAAAGTGAGACATGTCGACATGATAAGGATGCTTGAAGATCTACAAATTGATGGAAAAGACCTTAGACTTATAAAAAAACAAATATTTGAAACAACAAGCTACCATCAGAATTGATAACGATGTAGGTCAATATCAGCCTATTAAGAGATGTGTTAGGCAGGGATGTGTAATGTCTCCAGAACTTTTTTCCCTGTACAGTGAAAATATTTTAAGTAATATAGGAGATAAGGAAGGAATCAACATTGGGGGACGATACACGGTTGTTGCATACAGTGAACAACTAGGGTTAGAACTGAATATTAAGAAGACGCAGATTATGGTCGTCACTGGGAATAAGGAAATACCACAATGTGATATACGAGTAAATGGGCATATTCTTAAGCAAGTGAATCAATACAGTTATCTCGGCACAGTCATAACATCTGATGGGAGATGCCTTGAAGAGATTAGAACAAGAGTTGCCATGGCGAAAGCAGCCTTTAGCAAGATGAAAAACATACTGACCAATAAAAAGATATAACAAAGATATCTGAGATCATCAATCTCTCAATCAATATCTCAATCAATAATTTCAAGATCTCAATCAATAATATCAATATATATATATATATATATATATATATATATATATATATATATATATATATATATATATCAAAGATATCATGGATAGGCCTTATGTTCATACCAAAATATGATCAGCGTTGCCAGTAGTGGGTTGTGCTCAATATTTAAGTCTCAAATCCCGAAGCAACCAAATAAATCAATTTGATTATTGCTCGCTGGACTTTAGGCGGCCTTGTGTGCCTTGCCAGTGAGGAGATCTCATCGATTGACGGACGTCATTCGCGATGATCGGGCAAAGCTTGAGCTACAGCCTACGATGGGTGACGTTGTAATATTCTGTTATGATAATTTGGCCGTGTCCAGCGTGTGCCGCGTGGTTACACAGACGCTTCATACGCCAGTGATCCGGGGTTTGTTTCCGGGTCCGGTCAAGGATATGCACTACTGACGAGCTCAAACGAGAGCGAAACTCGAGTCTAGTGCTTCCACATTGACGTGGATAGGCCTTAGGTTCATACAAAAATATGATCAGCGTTGCCAGCAGTGGGTTGTGGTCAATATTTAAAAAGATATCAATTGAAACGAGAAAAAGAATGTTTAAGTGCTACATAGAACCTGTACTTTTGTATGGATGTGAAGCATGAACAATGAGCAGTCAAGCTGGAAAACAGCTGATGGCTGTGGAAAAGTGGTTTCTGAGGAAAATGCAAAGAATACCACGGACAGACAGAAAAAACCAATGAACAAGTCTTTCAGGAAATAAATGAAGATCGTAAACTTATTAGAGTAATTAGACTTAGTCAAAAATTTTTTGGGTATGTTATGAGAAGAAATGACTTGGAGAACTTGGTGACAACTGGCAAGTTTGAAGGGAAGAGACCAAGGGGAAGACCGAGAAGTAAATACCTGGATGGCTTGGCCACGTGGCATGATCGAGACAGGAACACAGAGCTGATCCATGACTCTGGTGATCGAGTGAGATGGCAGAACATGACTGCCCACGCTTATCGGCATGGCACATGATGGATGGATTTATTCTCGATCTCGTCTTCTTATTTGCGATTTGCTATTAAACTTCCTAAGTACTTGCAGCTCTTCACTTGTTTCAGGTGATGTTCTTTTGGAATAATCTTTGTCATTACCTCTGTTTTAGTATAGTAATGCTAATTTCCATGTTATGTTTAGACTTGCTATGTAGACTTGTAGTTCTGCTTCTGATGTTTCAATTAATGCTTGATCGTCCGCAAATAGGAGTTATTTAATGGTGTAATTTGCTGTTGGTTCTTCTTCTTTGTTTTGTTCTTCATGAGGTGTTGTGCAGTCCTTGTTTGGCTGGGTGTCTTTACATATGTTGTGTATACAAGTTGTAAACAAGACTGAGGCATGACATAACCTTGCCGTAATCCGGATCTAATGGCACATTGTTCGGAGTGCCCTCCGCTTGTTCTTACCGTGCATTCACTGTTGTTATATAAGCGTATGCACAAGTTAGTTAGATGTGTACTCATTGCATATCGTTTAAGGTTTCTCCACAACTTATTTCCATCTACTCTATCAAATGCCCTTTCTTGTCCGACAAAGGCTAAGTAGAGTGTTTCATTAAATTCTATTTTTGTTTTCTATCAGTGTCTAAGAGCAAAGTTTTGTTTTTCCTACGTCCAAGTTGTGTTTAGTTTAGCTGGGGTTCTATTGTAGGTCGTAGTCTTTTCTCGAGACATTTGTTAAATATTTTACAGTATTACTCATAAGGCAAATGCCTCTGCATTGTCTGCAGTTTCATTAACTGCCTTGTTTTTCTATATTGGGATAATATATGGCGCTTCCCCAGTCTCTTGGTGCCTGTTGTTCTACCCAAACGTGGTTAAACAGTCTATGTAGCCATGCTGTCGCTATGTCTGTTGCTGCTTTAATTAGTTCTTTTGATATTTCGTCTTGTCCCGGTGATTTATTCATTTAGACTATTCTGATGACTTCTCTAATTTCTTCTTTCAGTATGTCTTGTTCTATTTCTTCCATGGCATCTCTGTCAGTTTCTTGAATTCCATTGGCATATGAAGAAATGTTGAGAAGTTGTTCAATGTACTATCTCCTTCTTTTTAGGACTTGTTTTTGCTCATTTATTGATCCTTCTATTTCTGTATTACATATACTAGAGTCAAAGAGTTCTGCTCTGTTTCTCATTGCACCAATCTTTTTGTAAACATTATTTCTTGCCTACTTATAGTTTTTATTTATTGTTTTGAATAACGAAGATACAAACAATAGATTGCACGATTTATTGCCTGGTATATTTCGCTGCATCTCGTCATGTACATACTGCAGAAATCACACAACATAAAGTAAATTAACTAGATAAATCCTTCAAGCTGAAAAATGAAATTACTGTGCGAACATGTGTATATTTCAGCTTGAAGGATTTATCTAGTTAATTTACTTTATAGTGTACTAGCAGACCCGGCCCGGCTTCGCCCAGTCCGTGGCAGGGGGCATCTCATTTAATTCATATTCGCTCCTGCTCCCGTTCCCAAAGCGGGAAGTATCTCATTTAATTCATATTCGGCCCTTGCTCCCGTTCCCGTTCCCAACAAAGACGACGCGGCCCGGCATCGCCTTGCCCCTTGCAGGGAACATCTAATTTAATTCATATTCGGTCCTTGCTCCCGTTCCCGTTCCCAAAGCGAGGAACATCTCATTTAATTCATATTCGGCCCCAGCTCCCATTCCCGTTCCCAAAGCGGGGAGCATCTAATTTAATTGGGTAAAAGGAGCGGCAACAGCTGCAGCATCAGTAGAAGAAAAAGGAGGTGGAGGAGGGAAGAGGCGGGAAGAGGAGGAGGGAGGAGGATGGAAGAGGAGGGAGGAGGAAGAGAGAGGAGGAGGGAGGAGGAGGAGGGAGGAAGAGGGAGGAGGACGGAGGAGGAGGGAAGAGGAGGAGGAGGAGGGAGGAGGGAGAAGGAGGGAGGAGGAGAAAGAGGAAGGAGGGGGAGGAAGAGGGATGAGGAGGGGAAGGGAGGAGGAAGGAGGAGGAGGAAGAGGAGGAGAAGGGGGAGGAAGGAAGAGGAGTGATTAGGAGGAGGGAGGAGGGTGAGGAGGTAGGAGGAGGAAGAGGGAGGAAGAGGAGAGGGAGGAGGTAGAGGGAGGAGGGGGATGGGGAAGAGGAAGAGGGTAGGAGGAGGAGGACGATGGGAGAGGAGTAGGAGGATTATAACGCATATGCCTGTAGATAACTGCAGAGAAAAGGTGGGTCTGTCTATCTATCTGATCCGTCGTGGCTTCGCCCAGCTCCTGGCGGGGAGGGTCTCATTAAATTCATAAAACAATAAAAAAAGGTACTCAAAAGAATGTCCTTCCACACACCATCCATTATTTTTAATGAAAACTGTTTCTAATCACCTGCATGACTGTAGATAACTTCTTAAGCATAAAAAGATGAGTTACAATGTTATGCATTATGCATTATTTTTATGAAAACTTTTAAAATGCCTTAAAGATTATATCATTATTTATTATAACTCATATGCCGGTAAATAACTATAGACAACGAATTTATAAATCTTTGAAAACGATGCAACAATATGACTATAAGGTATACAGAAAAGTTATTAAAAGTTATGCCCCTTTAAATAACTTTTCTAGAGTTAAGTCCCCTCGCTATATAGAAATTATAATGAAAAATGGAAAATTAAATAATATTAAGTAAGCAGCCGATTTTACAGGCAGCGCGGTAATGAGAGGAAGACGTGTAGAAAATTTCATCTCAATCGGATGGACCGTTCGCGAACGCATAAAGGACATACAGACGGAGATTGCCTTTTATGCCCGGCCCGGCTTCGCCCAGGCCCTGGAGGGGATCTATCTATCTATCTATCAGTCTGTCTGCTTGTTTGTCTGTCTGTCTGGCTGACCCGGCTTCACCCAGTCCCTGGTGGGGAGCATCTCATTTAATTCATATAAGTAGTCATATAAGCTCTCCCGTTCCCGACTATCTGTCTGTCTGTCTATCTGTCTGTCTGTCTGTCTGACCGGGCCCGGCTTCACCCAGTCCCTGGTGGGGAGCATCTCATTTAAATCATATACGTAGTCATATAAGCTCTCCCGTTCCCGACTATCTGTTTGTCTGTCTATCTGTCTGTCTGTCTGTCCCGGCCCGGCTTCACCCAGTCCCTGGTGGGGAGCATCTAATTTAATTCATATACGTAGTCATATATGCTCTCCCGTTCCCGACTGTCTGTCTGTCTATCTGTCTGTCTGACCCGGCCCGGCTTCACCCAGTTCCTGGTGGGGAGCATGTCATCTAATTCATATAAGTAGTCAAATAAGCTTCCGTTCCCGACTATCTGTCTATCTATCTGACCCGGCGTGGTTTCGCCCAGCTCCTGGCGCACAGTAACTTTAAAGAATGTCCTTCCACACACCATTCAATGAAAACTGTAGAAAAAGATGGGTTACAATGTTATGCATAATGCATTTTTTTTATGCAAACTTTAAAAATACCTTAAAGATTATATCATTATTTAATATAACTCATATGCCTAAAAATAACTATAGACAAAGAGTTTAAGAATAGTGCAGGTAAGTCCAACAATATGACTATAAAGTATGTAGAAATTTTATTAAAAGTTATGCCCCTTGAAATAACTTTTCTAGAGTGAAGTCCCCCTGCTATATAAACATTATATAAGGAAATTGGAAAAGTAAATGTTATTAAATAAGTAGAAGATTTTACATTAAGAAAGTATTATAGTCGGTTGCACAGGAATGAAAGGAAGACGTGTAGAAAATTTCATCTCAATCGGATGTACCGTTATCGAACGCATCCAAGACCCACAAACCCACAAACATACACTCTGTTTTATAGATATAGATAATTTCTGCCGTATGTACCTGACGAGATGCAGCGAAATATACCAGGTAATAAATAGTGAAATCTATTGTTTGTGTCTTCGTTATTTAGTGTTTGTCCATATTCATCCCAGTCTTTTGTGTTTCTCTCTTTATTGTTCTATTTGCGTGTCTTCTTGCTATTTTATATTCGATATAATGACAATCCTGTTTGATTTTCACCCACTTTTAATATTTTTTATTGTTTATCTTTCGCAGCTTTGTCATTCTATTAACTAGTGTTTTTCTTTATACGTGTTCTGTGTTTGATTCATGATTCTACGTGTTATGTTTGCAGTGTTTCAATACTTGATATGAACAACTCCCATGTTTCTTCCACTGATTTTCTTTCTGTAGATACTTTTACAATGTCGTCAGCTAGTTCTTTCTCATAACTTTCCTTCTCTGCCTCGTCTTTTTGATTGTTTAAGTTGACTAATTTATGATATGTTTTCGCATGATTGTTGATTTTATTCTCCTGTTGGTGTTTATTGTGGTAATAATGGCTTTATGATATTTGTTTATACTTATGTTGGGCACTGTTCTTGCATCTAATATATCTCTCTGTCTGTCTTTCATACTAATGTAAAATCACGTTGGCTTTTGGTATCCAGATCGGTCTATTTGTACCATGTTTGTGAGTCAGGTGTTTAAATAATGTGTTTGTTATAAAAAGGTCATGCTGATTGCATGAATCTATCAATCTGCATCCATCGTTATTTCTTGCATTGTGTTATTGTGTTATTCTCCAAATGCTCCAAGATGTTTCTCTATGTCCGTTCTGTTGTGTCTTAGTCTTGCATTAAACTATGAAATATGCTTCCTTTGGGTCAGTCCGATTATGTTTCACTCTTTTTCTTCGAGCAGCCGACCGCGCTGCGTTGGGTTTTAAGGAATTGGTATGGGTGCCGGTGGTTCAGAAAGCAATGACAAACTACTGAACGTAAACTTGCAAAGACATCAATAACAGCAGTAAAATGCTGCTGTTGATAACGATGTCTTATAAAAAGAATTACAAAAAACAGGAAAAATAAAATACCCTGTCGGCTTCCTAGGCCTGTCGCGGGTTTAAAACAGGAAAATCTGACCAAGGTGAGCGCCCCCCCCCCCCCCCCTCTTTGCAAGGCAGAGACCCGATGATTCATGACCTCACGACAAGGGAATCTACGACACTGGCAAGTGAAGTTCATTTAATAAATCAGCCGATCATCGGCAAGCTATTAATTTTCGAAATCCATCACTCCTAAGACTAGCCAATCCTTTCCCTACTGGCTCCACACCTTGTAGACCATATATATATATATATATATATATATATATATATATATATATATATATATATATATATATATATATATATATGTGTGTGTGTGTGTGTTTGTTTGATTGTCTATGCACTAATGGTGGATACAGTCAGAAAACATGTGAGGGTAGAACGGCTTGAAGTGAGATGGATGGCGACAAATTGGGGCACATATATAAGAAAGTTCTTGTAAGTTTATGTGGTCGGTGTCTCTACAACATCACCCATCCAGTGGTATCTCCAAACAGTAGCATTACCTCCAGTGCCATCACCATCCAGTGCCATCACTACCCAGTACCATCACCATCCAGTACGATCACCAGACAATGCCACCACCATCCAGTACCATCACCAACCTGTACCATCACCAACCTGTACCATCACCAACCTGTACCATCACCACCCTGTACCATCACGAACCTGTACCATCACCAACCTGTACCATCACCAACCTGTACCATCACCAACCTGTACCATCACCACCCTGTACCATCACCAACCTGTACCATCACCAACCTGTACCATCACCAACCTGTACCATCACAACCCTGTACCATCACAACCCTGTACCATCACCAACCTGTACCATCACCACCCTGTACCATTACCACCCAGTACATCACCACCCAGTACCACCAGCACCCTGTACAATCACCATACTGTACCATCACCATCCAGTACCATCACCATACAGTACCATCACCATAAAGTACCATCACCATACAGTACCATCACCATCCAGTACTATCACCATCCAGTACTATCACCATCCAGTACTATCACCATCAAGTACTATCACCATCCAGTACTATCACCATCCAGTACTATCACCATCCAGTACCATCACCATCCAGTACTATCACTATACAGTACTATCACCATCCAGTACTATCACCATCCAGTACTATCACCATACAGTACCATCGCCATCCAGTACCATCACCATCCAGTACCATCACCATCCAGTACCATCACCATACAGTACCATCACCATACAGTACCATCACCATACAGTACCATCACCATACAGTACCATCACCATACAGTACCAGGACCATACAGTACAATCATCATACAGTACCATCACCATTCAGTACCATAACCATACAGTACCATCAACATCCAGTACCATCACCATCATACCGTTCCTTCACCATACAGTACCATCACCATCCAGTACCATCACCATACATTTCCATCACCATTCAGTACCATCACCCTACAGTACCATCACCATACAGTACCATCACCATACAGTACCAGGACCATACAGTACCATCACCATACAGTACCATCACCATACAGTACCACCATCATCATACAGTTCCATCACCATACAGTACAATTAACATCCAGTACCATCACAATACATTTCCATCACCATACAGTAACATCAACCTACAGTACCATCACCATACAGTACCATCACCATACAGTACCATCACCATCCAGTACCATCACCATACAGTTCCATCACCATACAGTTCCATCACCATACAGTACAATCACCATACAGTTCCATCACTATACAGTTCCATCACCATACAGTACAATCACCATACAGTTCCATCACCATACAGTACCATCACCATCCAGTACCATCACCATCCAGTACCTTCACCATCCAGTACCATCACCATACAATACCTTCACCATAGAGTACCATACAGTGCCATCATCATAAAGTTCATTCACCATACAGTACCATCACCATCACCATCCAGTACCATCACCATACAGTTCCATCACTATACAGTATAATCACCATACAGTTCCATCACCATAGAGTACCATCACCATACAGTACCATCACGATACAGAACCATCACCATACAGTACCATAACCACCCAGTACCATCACCTTACAGTACCATCACCATACAGTACCATCACCATACAGTACCATCACCATACATTACCATCACCCTACAGTGCCATCACCATACAGTACTATCACCATACAGTACCATCACCATACAGTACCATCACCCTACAGTACCATCACCCTACAGTACCATCACCATACAGTACAATCACCATACAGTACCATCACCAAACAGTACCATCACCATACAGTACCATCACCATACAGTACCATCACCCTTCAGTGCCATCACCATACAGTACCATCACCATACAGTACCATCACCCTACAGTACCATCACCCTACAGTACCATCACCCTACAGTACCATCACCCTACAGTACCATTACCATACAGTACCATCACCATAAAGTACCATCACCATACAGTACCATCTCCA
Organism: Cepaea hortensis; assembly: GCA_963921405.1. Classification (NCBI taxonomy): domain Eukaryota; kingdom Metazoa; phylum Mollusca; class Gastropoda; order Stylommatophora; family Helicidae; genus Cepaea; species Cepaea hortensis. The sequence continues at coordinate 45,222,033 of OY992884.1, read as the reverse complement.
TACAGTACCATCACCATACAGTACCATCACCCTACAGTACCATCACCATACAGTACCATCACCATACAGTACCATCACCATACAGCACCATCACCCTACAGTACCATCACCATAAAGTACCATAACCATACAGTACCATCATCATACAGTTCCATCACCCTACAGTACCATCACCATACAGTACCATCACCATACAGTACCATCACCATACAGTACCATCACCATCCAGTACCATCACCATACAGTACCATCACCATACAGTACCATCACCCTACACTACCATCGCCATACAGTACCATCACCATACAGTACCATCACCATAGAGTACCATCACCATACAGTGCCATCACCATACAGTACCATCACCCTACAGTGCCATCACCATACAGTACCATCATCATCCAGTACCATCACCTACCAGTACCATCACCCTCCAGTACCATCACCATACAGTACCATCACCATACAGAACCATCACCATACAGTACCATCACCCTACAGTACCATCACCATAAAGTACCATCACCATACACTACCATCAACACACAGTGTCATCACCACCCAGTACCATCACAACCCAGTACCATCATTATACAATACCATCAACATCCTGTACCATTATCATCCAGTACCATCACAACCCAGTAACATCACTATCCAGTACCATCAACATCCTGTACCATTATCATCCAGTACCATCATAATCCAGTACCATCACTATCCAGTATCATCACCATCCAGTTCCATCACCATCCAGTACCATCATCATCCAGTACCATCACAACCCAGTACCATCACTATCCAGTATCATAACCATCCAGTTCCATCACCATCCAGTACCATCACCATCCAGTACCATCACAACCCAGTACCATCACTATCCAGTACCATCACCATCCAGTACCATCACAACCCAGTACCATCACTATCAAGTATCAACACAACCCAGTACTATCACTATCCAGTACCATCACTATCCAGTCCCATCACCATCCAGTACCATCACAACCCAGTACTATCACTATCCAGTACCATAACTATCCAGTACCATCACAACCCAGTACTCTCACTATCCAGTACCATCATCACCCAGTACCATCACTATCCAGTACCATCACAACCCAGTACTATCACTATCCAGTACCATCACCACCCAGAACCATCACTATCCAGTACCATCACAACCCAGTACTATCACTATCCAGTACCATCACCACCCAGTACCATCACTATCCAGTACCATCACAACCCAGTCCTATCACTATCCAGCACTATCACTATCCAGTACCATCACCATCCAGTACCATCACAACCCAGTGCTATCACTATCCAGTACTATCACTATCCAGTACCATCACCACCCAGCACCATCAACACAGTGTCATCACCACCCAGTACCATCACAACCCAGTACTATCACAACCCAGTACTATCACAACCCAGTACTATCATCATCCAGTACCATCACCACCCAGTCCCATCACTATCAATTACCATCACCATCCTGTGTCATTACCATCCGACCCATCACCTTCCAGTGTCATCACCCTCCACATTTGATTGGTCTACATACATATGGAGCTATAACAATTTACCAAAAACACATAAAGCCGTATACAAGCGTCCCATACTTTACATTGATAAATTACACGATTCCCAACTAATTGTATTCCTTGTTTACATTTACAGGGCAATAACATTTCAAGAATACCCACAGGAAGTTTGCCGCCAAATTTAACAGAAATAGACATGAATGACAGTCCACTAACAACAATAGATGACAATGCCTTTGATGAATCTGTATCCACTTTGACTTCACTTTATTTTACCAATGTCCATTTCACACGATTCCCAAACGCTTTTGGACATTTGCGTACTCTGTCCACTTTGTCTATTATGGATGGTAATATTACAGATTGGAACGATGATGCCTGGATTAATATTAGTCAAACTCTTAATAAAGTTGAATTTTATAATGTTGGATTTACTGTATGGCCAAACTGGACGCGGAATTTAACGCAATTAACGTATCTTATCATTTCCGAAGGCACTGTATCTTTCATCCCAGATGGCGCATTAGATTCTGTTGCCCATAGCTTGACAAGCCTGTCCCTCAACTATAACAGGTTAACTATGGTTCCCAAGGCGCTTTCAAACTTGAATTCTCTTGAATTTCTGAATCTACAGAATAACTACATTGCAGATTTAAGGTGGCTTCCACAGAATAGCAAGCTAAATGTATTGTCTTTTAGTTTTAATTACATATGGAATGCTAGTCAGATAAGCGAGGTTCTGCGTCCTTATTATATATCACTGAACTCTTTTGACATAGACAATAACCATCTTACCAGTATTCCAAATATATCTTACTTGATCAACGTAAGAGCCCTGGAATTGACATACAACAGAATATCAGATCCCATTTCTGGCGATATTTCTTCTAACGTCTTCATTCTGGGACTATCTTACAATTCGCTTCCGTACGTGCCCAAAATGCTGTCAAAGTTACTGACAATAAATGACATCTCTCTGTCTTACAATGCAATAAGAGCAATAAGTGAAACAGATTTTCATAATGCAACGACCACGATTGATCTTAGCTTCAATTTAATAACGGAGTTGACAGACACCAGTTTCCCAGAAATGTTTGGACTTCAGGATTTGGTGTTAAACAATAACCCTCTGACCACAATTTCTACAGTTGCTTTACAGCGTTTGCCGAGACTTATGTATTTGAATCTAAGGTATACAAGAATAACGCGTTTACCTCTAGGACTGAGGTACCTCAGCAGTCTCTCTACATTGGACGTGACCAACAGCACGTCGCTTGTATGTACCTGCATGGAGAGCAGTTTGACAGCTTGGGTAGTGAAGCTGAATCCACTGAGCGTTCTAGGGAACTGTGGTCATACCAGTGTTTACGACTTCTTCTCTTTATTAAGTCAATCTTGTCCTCCTTCAGCTGCAACATTCTCGTAATATTCGAACATTTTACTTTTATTTATTGATTAATTGATTAATTGACTGATTAAATGATGTATTAATTGATTGATTGTATTTAATGACCTTATTTTTCGCACTTATAAGTACCATTTAATGTTCCTTCATGTTTACAAAGAAATATCAAATGTTGGGAATCCTTTGTAGTCATTGTAGACAACGTGGCTATTGAAAGCTGCAGTGACCTCACCGAGGTTGCCTCCACATACAAACACCGCCTCGTTTAAGTAAAGGTGTAGTTAGACCAAGAAGTGTCTTGACAGCCGTGTGTAAAAGTACATTTGTTCCTTCAGAGATGCGTTGACATCAATAGGATGTGAAAAATTCGAATCTTTGTGTGGTCGCTATCACATTGAGCCCCAACAGGAGAATCCAGTGAAGATAGTGTATAGAAATTGTATATTGACACATAGTCTGCTTTAAAGAAATGTAAACATTCATAAATAAACATCATAATAGGTGACTTCAATGCAAAAGTAGGAAATCAAGGTGATGGATACACAGTAGGAAACCATGGCTTGGGAGAGAGAAACGAAAGATGATATAGACGTGTAGGAATGAGCAAAAGAGCACGAAATGATTGTAGGAAACACATGGTTTAAACAATACCCTAGACGATTATGGACATGGAAGAGTCCTGAAAGCAGGATTAGAAACCAGATTGATTATATTCTGATTAGCAGAAGGTTTCTAAATGCATTAACAATATCAAAAACAGTTCCCAGGGCTGATTGTTATAGTGACCATAGATTACTTTCAGGTACCTTGATGGTAAGTTAAAGAACGTCAAGTCTATAACATGAAACACTAAATATGATCTGTGTACATTGAGAAATGACAAGGAAATACAAAACAAACTCAACATAGACGTACAGAACAGATTTTATATATTGTCTAATCTAGAGATTATATTTCAAGATGTTAAACAAGAATGAGGTGAACTGCAGTAAAGCTTAAAAAGGCAATGAATGAATCACCCAAATAAACGAGAAGTAGATTGTGAGCTTTACTGAAACACGACTACAAGAGACAAATTGGACGTTGCGGCCAAAGCCTTCGTCAGCACAGGACAAACAAATACAAACCAACACAAAACTACATGAAACACACTATGACAATATTAAACTATTAAACTAATTAAAATTGAATGTACTCATCTGAATACCGTGTCCTAGCTTGGAAGGTCTGACACAAGTAGGGCGCCAGTGGATCAATAGACCGGATGTATGGTACACGGGTCAAAGGTCAAGCGGGAAGGGAGTGGGGTGGAGACGCGCCCATGTGTGCGGAAAAGTGAAATTAGAGACCGGCAAAGATGTTACGGACGCAGATGACAATTAGCAATTATCGTTAAGCGCTCGAAACACCGCTGTGGAAACCTATATAGTGTTAGTACACACAGAGAGGCATGAGTGGCGGTCGTTCAGAAAATGATGGCAAAACACCGAACGTAAATCCGCCAAGAGAGTTGACTGTGATGTCATATAAAGGATCTGCACGTACCCAGATGGTGGACTGTAAGCTAGGGGTTGGACGGTGGGGTGGGAAGTTAAATGAAGCTGTGTTGGACATTAAGGCCGTGAGGGGAGAGTGTGCCCAACTGGAAGATGAGACGGTGTTCCAATGTCTTCCGATCCCGTTCGTGGGATGCGCATGATTTGATGGCCGTGACCTGTATGTCGGCTACGCCATGGTGGTCAGGACTGTTGAAATGTATGGATACTGGTTTCTGGGCGCCGCTGGTGATGTCAGAAAGATGTTGTCGAAATCTGTCCCCAAGACGTAATCCTGTCTCACCGACATATCTCATGTCGCAACGTGTGCAGGTAATCGCATAGATGACGTTGCGACTGATGCATGAGAAACCCTCACGGATGTGGAAGGTCGTCTTAGGGAATGTCAGACTCTGGGTTTGAAGTACGTATGGACAGGTCTTGCAAACCGATCGAAGACACGCCACCGTGCCAGGAGGAGACTGGTGAGGTTGGGGTAGCCTGCTATGGACCAGCACATCTCTGAGGTTACGATCCCGCTTATATGCCACTAGAGGAGCCTCTGAGAAGACATCACGAGTGGTCGATTCCGCCCGGAGAATGGATAGATGTTTCAAAAGGATATTCTTGGCAGCAATATTGTGGGGATGATAAGTAAGTGAGAGGACAGGTCTATTGTTTCGTGGTTTCGGCCTGGAGGAGAGAGCCTCAGTGCGACTGATAGACTGGCAGCGGTGAAGAGCTGTAGATAGAACATTATCAGGATAGCCACGAAGGCGAAAGAAATCAAGCATCTCGTGGGCTTTTTGATGGAAGTCGTTGTTATCCTGGCAAAGTCGTCGGAGACGTAACAGTTGGGAGAAAGGAATAGAACGTTTGCACGAGGGAGGGTGGGAGGAGGTATAGAGAAGGAATGAGTGCGAGTCAGTTGGTTTATAATAAACCGTCGTGCATAGACCAGCGGAACCTAAAGAGACTGTGAGGTCTAAGAAATTGACAGCCGACGAAGAAATGGTGGAGGTAAGTTTGATGCTGGGATGGAAGTCTGAAAAAAAGGCAATGAAGTTCTGTAGGTCAGGCAAGGGCATGTCCGAGACACCAAAGCAGTCGTCAATGTACCTCCTGTAGAGCTCCGGGAGCCTACCGGTGTACTGACTCCATACCTGGTGCTCCAGATAGCCCATGAAGAGGCAGGCATAACTGGGACCCATCTTAGTACCCATGGCCACACCGCTGATCTGGTCGAAGTAGTCCCCATTGAACTCAAACGAGTTGAGGTTGAGGACTAACTCCGCAAGACGCAGTAATGGTCCAGTGGCTATCGAGGGATTAAGCCTTTTCTCCAAGAAAAATTCTAAGGCTTTAAGGCCGTCAGAGTGAGGAATGGAAGTGTAGAGTGAAGTCACATCTAAAGTGAAGATGTGATACTGAGAAGGGTTAGTGAAACTGATGGAATCGAAGATGGAGATAGCGTGGTTGGTGTCTTTGATATACGAAGGGAGGCTGGCAACCAACGGCTGAAACATGCTGTCTAGAAACTCTGAAATCCGTTCTGTAGGGCAAGAGCAGGCCGAGACGATAGGTCTGCCTGGGTTACCAGGTTTGTGTGTCTTAGGCAGCATATTAAAGGCGGGTTTGCCCAAGCAGCTATCGTGGATGATCAACGAGGTGGCGGAGCTGGGTAAAAGACCTTGCTGGATAATGGCGTTAGTCACGCTTTTGAGCTGGGTAATTGCTAATTGTCATCTGCGTCCGTAACATCTTTGCCGGTCTCTAATTTCACTTTTCCGCACACATGGGCGCGTCTCCACCCCACTCCCTTCCCGCTTGACCTTTGACCCGTGTACCATACATCCGGTCTATTGATCCACTGGCGCCCTACTTGTGTCAGACCTTCCAAGCTAGGACACGGTATTCAGATGAGTACATTCAATTTTAATTAGTTTAATAGTTTAATATTGTCATAGTGTGTTTCATGTAGTTTTGTGTTGGTTTGTATTTGTTTGTCCTGTGCTGACGAAGGCTTTGGCCGCAACGTCCAATTTGTCTCTTGCAGTCGTGTTTCAGTAAAGCTCACAATCTACTTCTCGTTTATTTGGGTGATTCATTCATTGCCTATTTCAAGATGTGGATGATCAATGGGAAATGTTGAAGAATTCATTCAGTTTAGCTGCAGAAACAACTATTCCAAAATTAAAGAAGGTGGGTCGTAAGAAATGGATTACTGAAGATATTTTACAACTATTAGAAACAAGAAGAATCAATTTTAAAAAATCTTGCCAAAAATGAAGAAATTCACAGACAAGTCAGAATATTATGTAAGGAGGTAAAAGAAGCATTTCTTGAGAAAAATTGCATAGAAATTGAAAAACAACACAACAGTCAAAGTACCAAATCAGTGCACAAAAGAATTCAGGAGCTTACTAATAAAAGAACAAGTACATAGGCAGGCTGTCTAAAAACTATAGATTGCAAAATCATAATAGAATAAGATAAGATTCTACATGTAGGATCAGATTATGTGAAAAACCTTTATGATGATAACAGAGATAAACAGTATGACATTCGATTTAATAATGAAGGACAGCCAATTTTGGAGATAGAAGTTCGGAATGTTCTTAAACACATAAAAGCTAGCAAGACCCCCGGTTCAGATAACATAACAACAGAAATTATTAATGCTTTAGAAGAATATGGACTAGATCAAGACACCAGACTGCTGAACACAATGTATGATACTGGAGATATACCTTCTGAATTATGTAACTCTGTATTTATTGCAATCCCAAAGAAATCAGGAGCCTTGGAATGTGATCAACCTTGAACAATTAGTATAATGAGTCACATCACGAAGATTTTGATGCAAATTATCATGCAAAGAGTGAGGAAGAAAATACAACCTGAATTAGGGGAAGAACAATGCGAGTTTGTAGAAGGAAAAGGTGCAGCAAATGCTGTGTATATGATGAGAACAGTAATTGAACGTTCTATAGAAGTAAACAAGGATATACATCTTTGCTTTATTGACTACACAATGGTTTTCGATAGAGTAAGACATGGTAGATATACTTGCAGATCTACAAATTGATGGGAAAGACATTAGACTTATAAAAACAACATATATTGGCAACAACAAGCTGCCATAAGGATTGATAATGAAGTGGGACGCTATCAGTCTATTAACCGAGGTGTGAGACAGGAATGTGTAATGTCTCCAGATCTTTTTTTCTCTATACAGTGAAAATATTTTTAGAAATGTAAAATATATAAATGGATTCATCATTGGAGGACGAAACATCAATAACATTAGATATGCAGATGATACAGTATTGATTGCAGACAATGAGAAGGATCTGCAACAATTAGTAAATGCGGTTGTTGCACACATTGAGCAACTGGGGTTAGAATTAAATTGCAAAAAGACGATTGTATTAAGAAGATACAGATTATGGTCGTCACTAGGAAAAAAGAAATATCACAATGTAATATACAAATAAATACGAATATTCTTCAACAAGTGAATCGGTATAATTATCTGGGAAGAGTCATAAAATCTGATGGGAGATGCCTTGAAGAGATTAGAATAAGAATCGCCATGGCGAAAGTAGCCTTAAACAAGATTTTAAAAAACATACTGACCAATAAAAAAAAGTGTCAATTGAAACGAGAAAAAGAGTGTAGAGGTGCTACAATAGAGCCTGTACATTTGATTGGATGTGAAACTTGGACAATGAGCAGTCAAGCTGAAAAACATCTTATGGCTGTAGAAATGCGGTTTCTGAGGAGAATGCAAAATATACCATGGACAGACAGAAAAGCCAATGACCTCGTACTACAGGAAACAAATGAAAATCGTAAATTGATTAGAGACATTAGACATAGACAGCCAAATATTTTTTGGACATGTTATTTGAAGAAATTAATTGGAGAACTTTGTGACAACTGGCAAGATCGAAGGGAACAGACTAAGGGGAAGACCGAGAAGTAAATATCTGGATGGCTTGGCCAGATGGCATGGTCGAGACAGGAACACTGAGCTGATCCACGACTCTGGTGATCGAGTGAGATGGCGAGTCATGACAGCCCACGCAGACGACCATAAGATCACTTTTCCCCCGGGAAGGTTAACCCGGTCAACAAATACCCGCAGAAGTCGGATGTGTCGGCCTAACGGCGCAAGAGCGCAGCTCTGCTGTAAACAGGCACAACGCAGTCACATCCGAGAAAAAAAAACTCCGGATGAACGAAGAAGAAGATCACTTTTCTGGACTAATTAATCTGGTTGATGATGCAGGTGTGATGATAATGGTCTTGATTGTGATACTAACGATGTTAATGATAGAACGCAAAGATATTTCAATTCCAATGGACCAACTGTAGAATGACCAATGGAATTTCCAGAGTTCTTGAACACGAACAGACAATGAGAGGCACAGTGCGGCTATTGTGTTTCTGCATGCCTTCGCGTATAACTTCTTCTGGAGTACAACGAAAGGAGACGAAGCCTTGTTACAAACCTTTGAGAACAAAATTTTAAGACGCATCTTTGGACCCATTAGGGATACAGAAAGTGGAGAGTGGAAATAAAGAAGTAACAAAGACATTTATGATCTGTTTAAGTCCCCACTAATCACTGGTATCATGAATGCTAATAGACTACAATGGCTGGGGCATATAGAAAGAATGGAAGTGTCATCAACCGATGTCACAGGCATTTCGGGATAACTTCTCTCGCACCACACAAAAAGACTTGTTAGTCGTACGAGAGGAATTGATTACACATTTTATTGCCACTGGCTCTTTGCATCACATCAATGTACAACAAACAGTCGCTAACAAATCACACAAGAATAAATGCACAGAATTGCCTATCACTAGTCGTTTCCTAACCCTATTGCTAATCTATCTACTCGGCTAACGAAATAAGCATCGACGCTAAGCGATGCGTTCACTACGAAGTCTGTGTCCCGTCTGAAGCTTCCTCCCGTGCTGTTTACACAGTACGCGGAAGGACTTGGGGCGCACTACGGCTTTTGCGTGCGGCCTCACTCAGCACGCTAGAGTAGTGGCCTCTCTTGAGTTTCAGTTTCGTTCTCCGTGCCTATCACGTTGGCGTGATCATGCCGTGACCAGAGTGCTTACTCTCTGGTTGACACCTCCGTGTCCCATGAGAGAACTATTTAATAGTTCCCCTTCTTATTTATTCCCTACACCTACCCTGCCCTCATGTAGGGGCACTGGGTTACCTCTATTCTACTTGAGGTAGACCACTCTTTCAGGGTGTTCTTCATTCCTATATAACTGAGTCTCTGACACACACCCTCCCCTCCTGTGTTGCGTTACAAACTTTGACTCATGGTTGTGACGCAAGAGGTTTCTAAAAATTAGTGTAGCTAATTTTTGTCAAAGACTACTGATAACTTGGTTCTGGGTCCCTCAATAGACTTCTACTGACTATTGTCACAGTGTCGTATCACTTTACTTGGCTACTGGTGATCGCCACAAACTTGTCTGGTTGGCGTGAGCCCTCTTCTCAATCGCAATATTATATTCATTAGAGGTTTGTCTGAACCGGACCATTGTCTTATAAGACCTGCCCTCAAATAGTAAATTAACTCACTACCCATACAAAGTTGACTTTTTTAGGGTCAACACATGAATTGCTTCATGTCCCCCATATAATATTAAACAACCCTTGCACAAGTTGTGTGCGACAGGCTTTACCTATCTCGCTTCCGCGTGCAAAGTTATCTTCAATTGTTAAGTTAGTGTTTCGTTGTCTATTGTGTCCCCTGACCCGGAGTTATCTTCCTTTGTTCCCAAAAATGTATGTGCTTTACCTGTGTGTTTTCCTGGTTGTTTGCGTGTTTGAATCTACCTAATAATATAATTTAACTTCTAACATGTGTGTCTGTATATGTATATGTATGTAAGTTAGTTTTCAAGTGCCATAATTCGTTTAAATGTGGCCACAGACAAGTGTATAACACTAATTCGTGACTACGTTTCCGTCTTATGAGACTTAAAATACTCTTTTTAAGGTTTACTCTAAACTACACACAATACATTTGAGACAACACATTTCAACATTGAAAGCAAACGTTTGACGCAGACAAATAATAAAAAGTCGCGCTGAGCGGCAGAAAAAATCCGCTGGCTGCCTTCACTCTCCATTGTATATTTACCATTTTCTCTCACTTTCACACTTCTGTCACACATCTTTTATTCTCACAATTATTTAAAAACCTTGAAGTGACACTGTACAAGTTTGGCTCAGTTTGAAACGAGTTGAGCTTAATGACTGTGCGTAACTTACTGCACGAGTCATGTATTTACAAAATATTTACATGGATGAAATAGGGTTGATAGATTGTACCCTGATATAATTAAACACTCTATTCTATTGAACTACTAATACTAATTCTCTAACTATCTATATTCTATTTTGTTGTACAAAATTAACCTAATTTAAGGGAAGTAATCTAACTATCTACAAAAATGAAAATGATGTGAGATGAGTTATGTATCTTTATGAAATGGGTAATGTGAAATGTAACAAAAATTCTAAATAATGTTTTTAATGTTTAAATGAAAAAATATAATGGATATTTTTAATCTACATGGTATAAATGATGTATGTTCATGTGTATAATCTTTTTATTCTATAAAGTATAACCTAATTTTAGTCCTAAATGATGAGGTTGTTAACGTGTTCGTAAATATGGAATACAATGAAATTAAATGACTACATGGTGTTGTTCATATCTTAAGCTTTTTATACTAATCTTTAATTCGCTGTTATTAAGTTTAAAGTACTATCCTATTCTACTTTTATGTTAAGTAAGTGGGTAAATTAATGATTTATCTAAATTACAAAAAAAAATCTATTCTATTCCTAAATCTAATCTAACTCTTTATTAAAGTACCTAAATCGACTATAATTTAACACTATCTTAAAACCGTTATATTACATATCACAATAAATATATATATATACATGATGTCTATTTACCTCAGGTTAGTGGTTGCCATAGCGTATAGAAATTGCTTTCGTTGGCATAGTTTATATATACACACTTATCCTGGGTATACTAACTACACTACACAGTCATATTTGTGTCTTATGGGTACTCTTCCACTCGTCGAGTCCGCTGGTGTCGTAGACAAGTATCTTCGTGTCTGTTATCTTACAATGTTCTGACACTGTTCTTATATGATTAACACAGGTGATTCACCGGAGCACAAATGGAGCATAGTAAGTAACGAGCTGTCTATGTACACACGGTGATTCCCTTGTTCTTGTCGCACAGTTCTTATTCTGCTGTCCACGGACACATGGTAGTTCACTGTTCTTAGCACACAGTCCTGATCCTGATGTCTATGTATTCAATAGTATATTCTACACAGGATATTTTAAGTGTACTAGATTAAAATTTCTTTACACTACCTATTCATGTGGAATATCAGGTATTTCTACCTCAGATGGTCGACTAAGGGTATCAGCAAGAATGTTGTCCCTACCCTTAATATGCTCTATACTAAAAGTATAATTCTGTAATATTAACGACCACCTGTAGATGCGGTCATTGCGATGTACCCCACTTTGTATGACCGTGATTGGGGGAGTTGTCAGTCTGGACTACGAAGTGATTACCCGCCAGGAATCGATGCAACTTCCTCACCGAATAGATGACGCTTAGGGCTTCCAACTTTGATATGGAATATCTGGACTCAGCCGGTGTGATCTTGCGGCTCACGTAGCAAATCGGATGGAAGATGCCATCATAAAACTGGCCTAGTACTGCAGCGATGGAAATCCTGCTGGCATCTGTCCTAAGATAATAAACGAGCCTAGGATTAGGCAAACGGAGGATTGGTACATTACTAAATAGGATTTTTAATTTTGACAATGCAGAAATTAATAATGCATCTTTGACATCTAATTTTACTGATGCTTTTAAAACATTTGAAAATGCACTTGTAATTTCAGCTAAGTTCGGTATGAACTTGCTATAATAATTTACTAAACCCAAAAGGCTCCTGACCTGCTTTTTTGTTGTAGGCATGGTCAGGTTCATAATTTTGGTAATAATTTTATTGTCAGTTTTCAGTTGTCCTTGTGAAATGACATGACCCAAAAAATCAATTTCTTGTAGGCCCAATTCGACTTTGCTCGGTTTGACAGTGAGACCGAAGAGTCGCAACCTATCGAAGAAATGTCTGAGTTTCAGTAAGTGTGTTGTCCAGTCATCTGTATGGACACAAATATCATCTATATATGTCACTGTATTCGTCACTCCATGTAGTAAATCTCTAGTTAAGCGTACGAAAGTGGCAGGAGCATTACGAAATCCGAAAGGAAGAAATCGCCACTCGTAAAGACCTAGAGGTGTTGAGAATGCAGTAAGATGGATAGATTGAGTCTGCATAGGGACCTGCCAATATCCATTCGTAAGGTCTAATTTAGAGAAGATTTTGGAGGTGGACATATCCAGAATAAGATCTTCGCAGGAAGGGATTGGTTCTGCGTCGATCTTAGTGACATTGTTAAGTTTTCTATAGTCCACACAAAGACGAATGGTGGAGTCTTTTTTCTTGACCAGGACGATTGGAAAGGAGTACTCAGATGTAGATTTTTGAATGATTCCACTAGCTTCTAAATTAAGAATTTCCTTATTTAGATTTTCTCTATAGTTAAGTGGGATAGAGTACGGCCTGCATTTGATAGGCTTCGAGTCCGAAAGAAGGATGGAGTGCTCGATCCTGCCCGTCCTACCTGGAATGTCGGAAAATATGTCCTTATATTCAGTCACTAATTCTATTATTTGTCATCGTTGTTCTTCTGTTAGTCCCGTTTCTAATCGTATGCAATCTAATGTCGCAGTCTTGTCTACAATTGGAACAGATAGTTCCATCCCGTCGTCGTCTACCTGATTCAGTACGGTTGTGGTACTAAGTGCGTTTTCTGTAAACTCACTAAGTGTATGCATCTCGTCGGATTTGCCAGTCTCGCTAACTAGTGTAGTTGCGTTGTGTACGTCTGTCGTCTCATCCATAGGTGTGGGTGCATTGTGTTCGTCTGTCTCTAATTCTGTCTCTTGTCGTGAAAAGTAGGGTTTCAACATGTTGATATGAAATATCTTTAAGTGTCCGTTTATCGATATTTCATAATCGACATCCGAAATTTTCCGTACCACTTTGAATGGCCCTTGCCATGAGGTCAATAATAAATTCCGTTTGTCTGGAAGTAAAAGCAGTATGTCTTGATCTGGTTCAAGATTAATAGTTCTCGCACCTTTGTTTGCGTATTGGCGGTAGATTTGACCCTTCCTCTCCAAAGCTGCCTTAGCTATGATACATGATTTCATGATTTTATCTCGTGTTTCTGTTACCATTTCATAAGGTGTTTTTGGGGTTGGAATTTCAATTGAATTAGTTACTACCTGATGATAAATTGTTAGGGGTCCACGTGGGTTAGCCCCGTATACTAATTCAAACGGTGAGAAACCCGTGCTTGAATGGGGAATCTCCCGATAGGCGAACAGCACTGTTGGTAACAGTGTATCCCAATCAGCTGGGTTTTCTGCTGTCACCTTAGCCAGCATGTGCTTTAGGTCTCCGTTAATTTTCTCTACTATTCCATTGCTGGCTGGATGATAAGCTGTTGCAAAATGCTGTTTAATCCCTAACATTTTCGTAAGGGCTTGCGTTGCAGCCGATATGAATTGAGTTCCACGGTCGGATAAGATGGTACGTGGGAATCCGAATCGTGAGAACAAGTGTAGAAATACATTGGCAACGTCTTTGGAGGTGATGTATTTCAAAGCTACTGCCTCAACCCACCTTGAACATAGGTCTACCATTGTTAAGATGAAGCGATTTCCTTTGCTGGACACCTGGTTCAGGGGTCCAACAATATCTACCGCCACACTCTCAAATGGCCTATAGGCCAGTGTTGAAGGTTGCACTTCAGCTGTAGGATGTTTACCCTTACGTACTAGTTGTTGACAGACATTACATGAACGACAAAATTGTTTTATATCATTACAAAAACCTGGCCAATAAAAATGAGCCTGAATTCTGGCCCTGGTTTTGTCGTATGCAAGGTGACCAGCAAACGGTGACTCATGTGCAATCTTTAGCACAATTTGGCGATGTCGTACAGGTAACACCGTTTGCTGAATCTCATGGTTACCAGTTGTATAATAACGAGTAAGAATACCATTATTAAGTCTAAAGAACCATGATGCGTTTTTTGTAACTTTGGCTTTTTCTTTCAATAGCTTTAGATATGGAGACACACTAGGATCAGCTTTTTGCTGGTCTATGAATTTTTGTCTGGTAGTATCATCCGTGCTAGTTGGTGATAGCAACAGTAGTCTCTCATCTTGTAGTGTGTCTTGGTGTTTCATAGTATCTGCTCTGGTTGTTGCATTAGCTGCATTTAAATTTTCCAATGCAGCTATTTCTTCGTTAGTGCAATGTTTCAATTGGGGTAAGCATCCCAAAATTAAATCAGTACAAGGGTTATCTAAAATCGCACATGTAAAGGTACCAGAAAGGAAAGGAGTGTTAATATGGGCTTTAGCCAAAGGGTAAATTTCAATATTACCCGAAAAGGTTCGACATTTGACTGAGTCACCTGTATAGTCATTTGGATTTACCAGTTACTTTCTAAGACCAATAAGGGTGCTGCCGCTGTCCAGCGAACATTGGCATGGTCTGTTGTTGACCATTGCATTGTGGAACACCAAATTGCCTCTGGAGGCTAATGCTGCATTTACACTCTCAGTTGAGAATGGTACTGTGTGTCCATATTCTAATTTTCCGTCTGCTTGAAATTGGTGACATCGGTCACAACTGTCAAAGCTTAATATATCGTTCACACAACACACATCTTCAGATTGGTTAACAGGTAATTCATTCTCAACCTCACACTCAGTCTCACTACCACTATCAGAGGATGTATCAATCAACATTGCATTGTTGGCCTTCATTCTTTGGCGGCCTAGGCACTTATTGGAATAGTGCCCGTAGCTTGAACAGAAGAAGCATTTGACTGCACGCCTGTATGCAGTTCTTTTGTTTTGTTGTTTCTTAATGACCATCTCAAGATGTGTCGGATAGTTTGGTGATTTATCGCACATAGCATAAGTGTCATGAAAAAGTTGGCGATAGACACATTTTGACACTTTCTTATCTTTCTTGTCGACTCTATGAAATGGTTTTTTATTGCTCTGATAGCTTTTAGTTTGGTCTTTAACAAAAGAGACTATTTCAGAGTAGCTAGTTGCTGTTTTAAAAATATCTCTATTTGAGGAAAAATATGCAGAGCCTTTCTTTTCAAATTGTTCTATGGTCTCGATGTCAGACTGCTGCAGGAATTTAGCGAAAGGAGATGGTATTGTGGATATGACTTTATACATGGCTATTAAGTTTTTAAGTTTTTCAAAATCCTTTCCTATGTTTGCTGCACTAAGCCATCTATTTAGTACGCTTTGGACATTTGAGACATAATCGATAAAGGTCTCGCTTGGCTTTGGCTTTAAATTGGAAAACTGTACTTCATACCCAGGGGCATCAAGTAAGAAATGTTGCATTATCCTATCGTGGATGTACTGATAGTTAGATCTAAGATCAGTTGGTATTGATTCTATCACTTTAAGGGGCTCCCCACTTAGGTTCTTCATGTAGATCATGGCCCACATATCGATTGGTACTTCGTGGTATTTCAGTTGATATTCGACATTTTCTGTCCAGGCTGATATGGCATCTTCTTTACAGAATGGTTTAATAATGTTTTTGTACTTATTAAATTTATTTTCTTCTTGCTGACTTTTTAGTTTTGTAGCGGAGATCTCTAAGTGTGAGTCTACATCCATACCTTTCATCTTTAACTGTGTCTCTGATTCAACATGTATTTGTTTTTCTTTTACTCTTGCCATTTCATCTATCTCTCTTTGCTTTAATTCTCTCTCCTGATCTATTTGTTTTTGCTTTAATTCTCTCTCCTGATGTATTTGTTTTTGCTTTAATTCTAATTCTTTTTGTTTTTTGTTATCTCAGCTAGTTCTACCATCTCCGTTTGGTGTTGTCTTTCTCGTGCACGTTCATCTCTCTCAGCATCTTTTGCTTCCCTAAATTTTTGATCAGCATATTGCTCTAAGTCCTTTCCTGTGTATTCTAATTCCTTGCCTGCTTTTATGAAATCAGCTAAAGTTGCCATGTTGTTGGGAAATTAGCTAGCGTTGATAGGCACTCAAATATTTACTCACTTATTTGTATTAGATATGTTAGGTTTTTAAATCCCTGAGTACAAAAAATATACTCTTAGATTATACCCTGAAAAACAGATCACAAAAATATGCTAATACATCACTCGCTGAAAAAGAGATGCATTATTAATCATATTGCATGCAAAATTATTTGGGTATACTCATCTTAACATTCCAGATCAATCATGTACACTCGTTTGGCACCCCAAGTCCAATTGTCTGGCAATACCACACACAGCTTGCGTTATGCTTATGACCAGCTGTTGTTTTGCCTGGTTATCAAGAGCATCAACAATTAATCACTTGTAAACGATATATAATTCTCGACAATTTTGTAAAATCACATGCCCCAGGACAATACAATGTGGTTTAATTAATATTAAATGTCACTGTCCTGTCTTCGATCTAACGTCTTCTGCCTTCCCTAACTCTAGCTGTTTAATTTATGGAAGTGTTGTGCAGACTGCGTCTCATTTGCATAGCGAAAGTAGTGCCATCGCGACGGTAAGAAATAGAAAAAATATATAAATAATTAAATAAATGCTTTAAAATAAATATAAAGGTAATAATAATGTTCAAATAAATAAATATATTCAATAAATAACTAATATAAACAAATAATATTCGATATAAGTTAACGATTCAGGCGAGCAGCCGCTTTGCGATTTGTCAACAATCAGTCGCTGATTGCAAATGGCGTAACGCAGCTGTTTGTCAGTCGCGATACGTCACTCGTGCAGCGCTATTTTTAGATTGGAAAAATCAATATTGTTCTCGGCTCATTTTTGTGTATCGCTCCGCCGTGAATCATATTTGACAAATACTAGTAAATAAATAAGTAATGGTAGAAATAAATGATACAAAAATATAATAATAATACTTACAAATCAGAAGAAAACATGTTCATAAGCACAAAACAATTCAACAAGCATAAATAAACATAACTTGGTCACGATGGGCACAGCTCGCACTTTGTTCTGTCCGCACACGCCATTATCACTAACATAAATTAAACCCTGTTGATTATTTAGCCGTAATACTACTTTAGAGCCGTGGGTGAGTGTTTTAGCTTGAACAATTGTCCAAGCTACACTTCTGACACCACTTTATCCTAGCCTGTCATCAACCGATGTCACAGGCATTTCGGGATAACTTCTCTCGCACCACACAAAAAGACTTGTTAGTCGTACGAGAGGAATTGATTACACATTTTATTGCCACTGGCTCTTTGCATCACATCAATGTACAACAAACAGTCGCTAACAAATCACACAAGAATAAATGCACAGAATTGCCAATCACTAGTCGTTTCCTAACCCTATTGCTAATCTATCTACTCGGCTAACGAAATAAGCATCGACGCTAAGCGATGCGTTCACTACGAAGTCTGTGTCCCGTCTGAAGCTTCCTCCCGTGCTGTTTACACAGTACGCGGAAGGACTTGGGGCGCACTACGGCTTTTGCGTGCGGCCTCACTCAGCACGCTAGAGTAGTGGCCTCTCTTGAGTTTCAGTTTCGTTCTCCGTGCCTATCACGTTGGCGTGATCATGCCGTGACCAGAGTGCTTACTCTCTGGTTGACACCTCCGTGTCCCATGAGAGAACTATTTAATAGTTCCCCTTCTTATTTATTCCCTACACCTACCCTGCCCTCATGTAGGGGCACTGGGTTACCTCTATTCTACTTGAGGTAGACCACTCTTTCAGGGTGGTCTTCATTCCTATATAACTGAGTCTTTGACAGGAAGATAATAGGGAAACAAAACTCGCTTACACTCAGGAAATAAATGACCGTAGACCCCGAGGTAGACCAAGAAGGCGGTGGAGAGATAATACATATACAGACCTACAAGCACTTGGAATCAACGACTGGCAAGAGAAGGTCCACCAGAGAGACGAATGGACACGGATTGTATCTCCAGCAAAGAACCTCAATGGCTCGGAACGCTGAAGAAGAAGAAGAAGAAGAAGAAGAAGAAGAAGAAGAAGAAGAAGAAGAAGAAGAAGAAGAAGAAGAAGAAGAAGAAGAAGAAGAAGAAGAAGAAGAAGAAGAAGAAGTTGTGTCTTGAAATGTCTACTTCTTTCCTATACCTAGATGCGTGTCAAGACAATACGAGGTGATTTAATTCGCTAGCAATTTCTCATGCTTCATTGTTATTAAATGCGTTCAGTAGATGCATTCTGTAGCACTTATATACGCCTCAATATGTCAATACTAGAAGCCCAAATAGTATAAATATTTTGTTGTGGGTAGTTTTAGTTTCAGCGAAAACGTGAAACTGAACAAAGGCATTTACCTATTCCACCTACATTTTTCGATGTCTAGTTTCGGATATATTGTAATGAACATAATATACGCACTGGACCTCTCATTGTCTGTTCGTGTTCAAGAACTCTGGAAATTCCATTGGTCAGTGGCGAAAAGGGAACTGAAATATCTTTGCGTTCTATCATTAACATTGTTAGCATCACAATCAAGACCATTATCATCACACCTGTATCATCAACCAGATTAATTAGTCCAGAAAAGTGATCTTATGGTCGTCTGGCCATGCCCCGTAACAGTCGCATGTTAACAGTATGTCTTCTCACAGCTTACTGACTCGTAGCCATTGTGTTTCTGCATGCCTACGCGTATAACTTCTTTCTTGAACGTCCATTTTCCGTCTTGACTTATGTTTTTACCATCTAGTATGTTTGAAGAAATGAAACTTAGCACACAAATTAGAATAGTATATTTAAGTCATTACCACTGTATGGATTAGAAACATGAAGAATAACGGAAACGATTACAAATATTACACAAATATTCACTAACTGGTGCCTGCGCAAAACAGAATGAATAAAATCATATAATACAATCACCAATTCCAAATCACTGAGAGAACTAGATACATATCGATGAACCAAGAAGCGAAGAAAAGACACTCTCGCTGCATAGACCATGGATTTAGAAAACCTGAGAAAAGTATAACTAGAAGAGTCTTAGTCTTACCCACAGGGCACAGGAAATACATACATACATTAAAAAACAAACAAACAAAGAAACACAACTCACGAAGAAGAGAAGTAATAACGGAAATAAACAAATACGTTATGAATATGAACAGAGCTACATTGCAGCTAAAGATAGGAGGGCTTTAAGTAAGTTGGCTGAGTAAGTATACTCCATGTGTGGGACAGAGTTTTAAATTTTCTCTCGCAAGAAGAGAGAAGAAGAAGTATATTTGATTGATTGTTATTTCTCATGTGTGACAAAACCAATACATTATTTTATGAATTATTTTCATCATTTGTGTATTTTCCCCCAAAACAATTTTAAGGATTTGCTAATTTTATATATTTTTCACAATGTCTTTAAGTACTTGCTCATATGATCTGACTTCTACAATACTTTTAAGAACGTGCTTATTTGATCTATTTTGTATCCAACTCGCTCTTTGTATTTTGTCATAACACCCTATCTAAACTGCTTCCAATCTGTTTTATTGTTGTTTAGAGTCCATGGTTTACAGGCGTACAGGTTAAATTATGCAACAGTATGGTCAAACAATGTGTGTACATTCTAGGATAAAAAACTAATTTCCCAGGATCGGCCAGACGTCACATGACGTGTAAGGCGGTCATTCAAATCCACTCTACCAGCAGTCAAAATGATATTGACTCATTTTGAGAGATGTTTTGAGATGTCGATGTCAAAGGAATATCGCTAGGAATATATTAGATGCTTGTGCTGAATTGTATACTATGTATACATTATTTTCATAATGTTAACAAATAGAAATGAAATTTCTGTGAGTTAAAACACCAGTGTAAAAATGTCTTACGAGGTGCCATGGCAGCCTCGTGTAATTGGCACTGTATACTTTTCAGACATCTTGGGATCTTTACAGAGTAGGAAAGATGCTGAGGCATTAGGCTGATTAGTCTAGCTCACCATATCGTAACCTACAATATACAAAGACTCGTTACTTAACTCATCAGGCCTAGTATCGGATAAGGAATTGTTGCCATCTTTCAAATGGTTAAGAACTGTTTCCACTCTTTGACGTATTGTGTTCTATGGTGATGACCTGAATTTTAAGGACCAATCTAACACAGGATGACTTTACCTCCCAGGCCATTTATATTAAAATGAGTAGGCTTGGAATGTATGCGCTTTTATGTTTCTTCCCCGAAATTAAGACCCACCCCTAAAATAAGAGTTAGCACGATTGTTGAGGATGTTTTAATATAAGACATACCCTTAAAATAAGCTTTAGTTAAGCTCGTCAGTTAAAATAAATTTATTAAACGTGTACTTGCATTAAAGCCGGCTCCTTTGCGAATTCGTTAAAGATGCAGTTCATAATCTGGCATACCGCGTTTGAAATACAGCTGCGGAAACAGACCGCATTGCAATTATTTAAAAAAAAAAATGCTATGGGTGACGGTCATTGAGAAAGCAATGGCAAACTACTGAACATAAACCTGCCAAAAATACTGGGGTTGACTGCGGCGTCCTGTAAAGGATATGCAACTAACTTTCTTTTTGTTTTAATTTTGCTTTAGTTTTTTGTTGATGGCATCGTCTGTTCGAAATACAAACTCTCTAACATGATTGTCGTGGATGAAACTGCAGTGATTATGGGCCTAGGATCTCAAACGTCAAATTGTCAGACGGAATTCAGGATTTGGAAAGTTTTGACGATGTTCCAGAAGAAGATGACATGATTGTATTTGAAAAGGTGTCGAATATATGAATGTGGGAAAAAAAATAATCCCCCGAAAAAAAAAGCATTAGTGCAGTTTTCAAGCTAAATATTAATATAAAAACCGATTTTATTTTCGGAGAAACACGGTAATACAAAATAATTCCATTTACTAAGTGCGACAAATTGTTAACACATAGCACGATGTAATATAATGTTACTATTCTTCGCTATGGCTCCTTCTCGCAAGTATGCTTCTTTCAATCTAAGGATATTGCTTATAGCGAATAACCGTTAGAAGTCCTTTAAAAAGTAAATAAACACCTTCAATCATTTATAGAATGTGGGTATAGACTGTCAATATGAGAAGAAATAAACTTGAAAACTTGATGACATCTGCAAATATTTATGGAAATAGAGCAAAGGGATTACGGAGAGATAATAACCTGGATGGCTTGACCATATGACATAATTGAGACAAGCACACAGACCTGAGTCAATACTTTGACGATCGTATAGGGCGGCGAACTATGACCGCTTACGCATGGCACATGATGATGATGAAGATGATAATGAAAGCTGGACATCCACCGAAAATCACCCGGAACTAATCTGTAAAAAGCATTAGAATTTTTCACAAAACCCTTTTCTATGTAGATATTTCCCGCTCTATTTTCAGTATTAAACGTTTTACCAAATATATTTTCAGTATTAAACGTTTTACCAAATATATTTTCAGTATTGCACATTCTACTAAATATATTTTCAGTATTAAACATTCTACCAAATATATTTTCCCCATCCTGAAGTTAAAAAAAAAAAGAAGTGAAATCTAGAGAAACAATACAAGTGAATACTTACAATGATCTGTTCCAAAAAAAAAAAAAAAACACTAGCAATAAATAGCATGAATATGTTGTTGTTTGTCCATCAAGAATGATGATGACCATTAATTTCATTCAGTGGGGTTGAAAGTATGGAGCCGTGAGTTCTAAGATGGCTGGTACGGCCTATTTTGGCTCGAAATTTTCTTTGTCAATGTGGGTAAAGAATGCTTGGAGTTCCAAGAGGAGGTTCTCCTGCAGTGGTTTTTCTGTCCAGCCTTTTTTTTCACAGCGCTTGCAGTCCTGTTTGATTCACAAGTGACTGCACCCTTGCGTAATTATGTACGCCACAAATTTTGGTTTTTGGCAGCAGTCTCCCAGGTGTCATGATGAATTCCAAAAGCTTTCAGTGAGATCTTCAGTGTCTTTAAAGCGTTTCATCTGACCGTCTTGGAAGCGTTTACCACATCGCAACTCGCCGTAAAAAAATTCGTTTAGAGAGCCTGTGATCTGGCATGCAAGTCAAGTGACCTACCCAGCGAATCTGATTCTTCAGTAGAGTGTAGTTACTGGGCATAAACGCTCTTTCTAGAACTTCAGTGTCTGGGATCCTGTCTTGCTATTTAATCTTCAATAGTTTCCTAAGGCAGACTGTGTGGAAATTGTTCAATTTCCTAGCATGTCGCTGGTAAACAGTATAGGTTTCACAATCATATAGCAGTGTGGATAATACAACTGCTTTGTAGAGTTTCAGCGTTGCTTGCAGGCTTATTAAATTTCTGTTCACAAAATTCTTGTACAGTCTGCCAAAGGCCGCACTGACCTTGGAAATTCTTGCATTCACTTCATCATCAATTGTGGCAGCATGGGACACAGTGCTGCCAAGATATGTGAATTTGTTCACATCACTTAGCCTATGACCATTAACTTTGATATTCTGCGCAGGTGTGATTAATCCCTGGAGCTGGCTGGTACAGGCATTCGATTTGGCCAGTCGGGAGGGTCTGTTCAAAGCACTAAAGAAGATTGGCTGCCCACCAACTCTTCTGTCCATTGTGGAATCGTTCCACACAGGCATGAAGGGCATAATCAAGTTTGATGGCTCAACTTCAGAAGAATTTGAAATCAAGAGTGGAGTTAAGCAAGGTTGTGTACTATCCCCCACCCTCTTTGGGATATACTTTTCACTTCTACTGAAATATGCCTTTCGTGATCAGGATGACGGTATATACATTCACTCACGCTCAGATGGTGGCCTCTATAATGCTCAGAGATTGAAGGCCAAGACCAAAATTAGCAGGGTACTAATCAGAGAGTTGCTTTTTGCGGATGATGCTGAGATTACGACCCACTCTGAGGAAGAATTACATCTACTATCTGCATTCTCCAATGCCTGTTCTGAATTTGGTTTAACAATTAACAAAAAGAAGACACAGATTATGTCACAAGGTGCACATGGTGTACCATCAATCTTTATTGACGACGCTGAACTGGAGATAGTAGGCCATTTTACATATCTAGGATCAGAGGTAAATAGCAAATTATCCCTCGATAAGGAAATCAACATCAGGATTGGCAAGGCAGCAACAACAATGAACATGTTAGTAAAAAGAGTCTGGGAGAACAGGAAGCTTACTGCCAAAACAAAAGTCCTCGTCTACCAAGCCTGTGTCCTTAGTACTCTTCTTTATGGCAGTGAAACCTGGACAACTTACTCACGCCAAGAGAAACGTTTAAACAGCTTTCATATGCGGTGTCTGCGAAGAATACTTGGTATTAAGTGGCAAGACAAAATTACAAATACTGAAGTATTGGAAAGATCAGGTTGTGTGACGGTGTATTCCATGCTCAGTCTTCGTAGACTTAGATGGATAGGACACGTTAGGAGGATGGATGATGGTAGAATACCAAAGGACATCTTTTTTTGTGAATTACAGACGGGTAGGAGATCTCAAGGTCGGCCTCTACTACGATACAAAGATGTGTGTAAGCGGGACATGATTGATACAGGCATTGATAATGCACATTGGGAGCATGTCGCCACTGAACGTGTTGCATGGAGGGCAACTATCAGAAATGGAATAAAGACAAAGGAGAAAATGATTGCAGATAAAGCACACACAGAGCGTGAGAGACGTAAGATGGTGCAAAATGGTGGAAATGACCATGTTTTCACATGCACCTACTGTGGGCAAACATTTGCAGCAAGAATTGGCCTTACCAGCCACACTCGCCACCGCCATGGATCACAGTTATTAAGCCTTTTTGAAGCACAATGTACCAAACTATCGTCTGTCAAGACGGAAAGGTGCCAATGAATGATGGCTGGTATATAACTACAGTCTTCTCCAAGTTGATACTGAGCCCAGAGGTGGCACAGGCATATGCGAAAGATGAAACATTATGTTGCATTTCTGTCTCTGAGCTGGCGTATAGAGCGCAATCATCAGCAAAGGGGTGCTCTCTGACGGTGTCGCTGTTAGTATTGGTTTTGGCTTTAAGCCTTCTGAGATTAAACAACTTCCCATCCATGCGGTAGTTGATGTCTATTCCAATGTCGTTGTTTCCGAAGGCATTCGTCAGAATAGCTGAAATCGTGAGGCTGAACAGTGTTGGTGAGTATGAATATACTGGAAATCTCAGAACACAGATGGACGTGACAAGGTCATTTTAGCGTCCAAAACAGGAGATAATTTATATTCTCAAGGAAACAAAACGGTGGATACAGGGGAACTGAGTCCTCTCTGCAAAGAAGAAAGCTTCTTCAATGCTACTAAGCTCACTGTTGAACTGAGGACAAAGAAAAGAAACGTTTTTGCACAAATAACTGAATCAGAAAAGAGTGAAATAAATTAATTTTACAGTGTGTGTGCTCTCGCCTCTGCTATTGCATATCTACATAGACAGAATTTCCTAAGAAGCAAGGAAGTGTATAAATAGAGCCAAAACCGAAGTAATGCAAGTTAGCAGAACACCTTGTCCACTAAGTATACAGATAAATGGCACAACTCCGAAACAAGTTAAAGAATTCGAATATCTTGGAAGTATGATCGCAGAAGATGGCAGTTTGGACAGAGAAATAGAAATCAGATGTCAAAAATCTAGTACACTTACATATCAACTATCACCCTTACTGAAACATCCAACTTACCTATGTCCCCAAAACGACAGACAATAGGAAGGATATTTCCAGACCAACCCTATGCTACCAATCTCAAACTTGGACAACATTCAAATCACACTTAGGCAAACTCAACACCTGTGAGATAAGATGCCCGAGGAGAGCTGCCAACTTAACAAGCTGAGACCGAGAAAGAAATGTTGTTATCAAACAGACAGTGGGATCAACACCTTGAACCATATTTATCGAAAGACTGAAGATCAAATTGTTTGGTCATCTCGTTAGAATGCAACACCATCAACTACCAGCACTGGCCCTACATCAAAGATCATCTGCAACGAGAGCAAGGTGACGCCCTAGAAGAAAATGGATGAACGACATCAAAGACATTGTAAATCACACGGAGTGACACAATCCAGAGCCACCCATCGGGCGCTGGAAAGCCAGTTACCCCCCCCCCCCCCCCCCCATTACGATTGACGACAAAAGCGAAAGGTGATGATGATGATGATACAGTAGTTAACCACAAGTACTAGAACAGGCAAGTTTGGAACACAGTTGCGAACGATTTAGAAGCAGATCGTCTTGCAATAGTTTTCATGCAATGGTAAGAGTTTCGTTGGTTCAGAAAGCAATGGCAAACTACTGAACGTAAACGTGCCAAGAAATCACAAGTAGCCAAAACATGCTGAGGTTGACTACGACGTCCTGTAAATGATATGCAACTAACTTTTTGTAGAGCAAAGGGGTATTAAGACAGAGCTGCATTATCTCCCCATGCCTGTTCAAGCAGAATGCAGCAAATTTAATGTGGAGCATCAAAAATTATAAGACCAGTAGCAAATTGATCCATTCATTTATTTTCTTTTTAAATTTTGTGCATATCCTTTTTACAGGACATCGCTGTCAACACCAGCATTTTACTGCTGTTGTTGATGGCTTCGCAAGTTTACTGTCAGTAGTTTGCCATTGTTTTCTGAACGACCGGCTCCCATACCAACTCGTTAAAACCCTGCGCAACGTGGTCTGTTGCCAAATCGGTCGCAGCTGTGTTTCGAACGCGGGTAAGCGGGTTTATAATCACGCCCGTAAGATCTCGCCACTGAGACCGGTGATCCATTCTTAATTGATGGAAATCCAATTCTAAATCTCAGATAAAAAGATAACACGGTACTCCTGTGAAATCATACATTATAATTAGGAAAATTAATCGTATTTGTCAATTTATCGCAGGACAACATTTTTTTTTTTTTTTTTGAGCTCATGAAAATTATAAAAGATAAAAACGTCCACAGTAAAACTACATGTTAGCCTTGAATTACCATCAACGACGAAGACATTGAGCGTGTCACACATTTTGAATACTTCCGCTTCACAAATAACAACGATTGGAACTGTTCGAACAAAGTCACAAGTGAACTCGTCCTAACAATGCACAGGTTAAATGACATCAGGAAACTATGGCAGAACATGAGCAAACAAACTGAAGTAACCAGTTTTGAGGACATGCATCTTTCGTGTGGAAATGGAAATCATGAACGGACTTTATATCATCAGAGAATGAAATCGGACTTTTATTGTGAAATAGTATAGAGGAATTCTTTGAATACAGAGACTTTATTAAAATAAAATACTGACATTCTACAAAACGCGATAATTGAACCAAACTGACCCATAAACAGCATCGACGCTGGGAAACTGAAATTCTTTGGCTCTGTTAAACATCACAGTGGTTTGAAAACATGATTAATTGTTTTAATTAGCCTGCTGCATCACATGATGGTGGAAATGACCACGTGTTCACATGCACCCACTGTGAACGGACATTTACAGCGCAAATTGGCCTTATCAGTCACACTCGCTACCGCCATAGTTAAAAGTTATTATGCCTTTTTAAAGCACAAACTATCGTCTGTCAAGACGGCAAGGTGCCAAGGTAGGTTTGAAAAGACCAGTGATGAAAGACATAGTTTCAGGAAGAAGAGGCAGGAGTCGAATAGTACAGATTTGGACCCTGGACATTAAAGACACCTTGGGTATGAACATACCTAAGACAAGGGACATGGCAAGGACCGATAGTTTTTCCAGAGGCTTTTGATGAAAGCCCGCTCTGCAAAGTACCTGATATAAGATGATGCATTTAAACAAGTTTCTTCTAGACGTACCTTAGACCAGGGATGGGAAGCATTTGTTCTACCAAGGGCCATTTGGATATTTATAACATCATTCAAAGGCCATACACAATTATCGGAGTAAACATTAGCCTGCTGTATTTGGTAAAACAATTAATTAACTGATCCCTAATTTGCTGGAACTGCTTCTCTTTGTTAAGGCGTGTGATGTTATCTGGTTGGTATTGATAATGTTGCTACTCGCAACTGCTTTTCCAGCTTTGCATCGGTCAGTTTAGAAAGCAGTCGACTCTTTCCAATGGTGAGTTGCGAGCAGAACTGCTGCAGCAATATATTTTCCTGAAAACAGACACATACATCAGCGTATGCCTCCCCAAAGTTGGAAATTCATCATTGCTGCTATAAATTTTCTAGAGCTCAATTAGTGGGAGGTTATTGTACCTGGCTTTCAGCTCATGGTCAGTGTCCATTTGAACACTTTCGTGCACATTTCGTCACACGGCACATTAGCGTGTTTGGCATTGAATGGTAAAGCAAAGATGTCTAATTCCAGATGCTTACTTTTCACGTTCTTTAATCTGTTATTAAATGCACTAATGACTTGTTCTTATTCATAACATATACAAGTGTTGTAGAAAGCGTTTGCTTTTCCAGCAAACCAAATGATGTCGATGGCCTTATAAGGCCCGCTGGCCAGATTTTCCCAGCTCCTGCTTTAGATAAAGAAATACATTACAGCTGTACTGAACAAGTAACCATTCCTACATTTGCTTTTATCGATTACGTCAATGTGTTACAGTTCCCGGCGCAACAATAATTATGTTTTCATTGTTGTGTGTTTCACTAGAACTGTATTCTTGATCTGTCTGCGCCATTGCTGTACTAACTCAGTACACTGTTTCAGATTGTCCAGTCATTGCAGGCCCATGGTAGAACAAGTATGGAACAGATCAGACGTTACCTTGTACTTCAGCTGTACCTCTACTTACTGTTTCCGGTTTGTCAAGCTGACTGCCCCTATCAGGTAAAATAATGTCCTAGTTTTATATTACAGAGCACTTGTCTGCTGACCTGTTAGTCATGGGTTCGATTCCCATCGATACAGATTCGAATTCCTAAGACTGACCTTGGTTTCTAGTTCGACTCCGCCTAAAATGCGTACCAAGAAATGTTTAAGGAAGTAAAAGTTGCGGCGTGATACAGACCACATCACCTACAGAGTTACCATTAGTCTATACACATGTGGAGTCTAGCACCACATGATCTATCTGCTTACAGAAATGTAAACATGTCTTGTAGTGCTTTATTTACTTTTGTTACAGCGATGGCCGCGGTCGTGCAGAAGCTAGTACGTTTGTTACAGTGATGACCGCGGTTGTGTAG